>CAJHZI010000436.1:1222500-1405000 GCA_905160935.1 Enchytraeus crypticus | reverse complement strand
CATCTAGTGTTATACGATTATTGCATCTTATGTTTACAGTTCAGTCCGTAAAATCTTTGGAGCGATGAGTCATGAAAAGCATCCAACAGCACGAGAACTAAGCAGTGCTTCGATCGGTTATAAAATTTAATCTCCGTTTTATTTATTTTATTTATTTCTCTATTTAAGTTAGGATCGCATTTCTAGTTGTGCAGTGGCGATGTCAGTAAGATATTCGACCGAGGATCAGTATATATATGTGCGGAGTTCAAATCCTGGACTCGCCCGTCCCTGACATCGCTTTCGAGTGAGGAAACTGACGTTAAAATTAGCTTCGTTTTAGCTTTGTATGTCTTGGAAAGTAGGCAATAATTAATCATTCTAATTATTCCTGAAGTGAGTATATTTAATCGCATTATTCAGAATTATTCTTTGGCTAAGAGTACAATCATATGCTTTGATTTCGCGGACGACATAACCTTACTAACAAATAATATGCACTAACTTCAAGAAACGACAACAGCTTTAGAAGAAAACAATGCAAAAGTTGGATTAAGAATTAGCTCTTAGAAAACAAAAATCCTCACAACTGCAGTTCCAGACATATTTACCATAAAACAGTTAATCAGAGGGAGGTTGAAAGAGTAAAACGTATTTATTTACCTTTTCACGTATGTATAGGCAGTAAAATGTAGCAAAACGGATCAAGTGAAAAAGATGTGGAATGTAGAATCGGTAAGGCATCTGAATTATGATGTCTTTCAAAGTCTGCAACATAATTATTTGGAAAAGTGATAGCATTGATGCGGGAATGAAGAAAAAAAGTATTCAACCATTGTTCAGCCCGTCTTGATGTATGCGTGTGAAACCTGGGAAAGTACTAATAAAATAAAACACTAAATTAAGTGTTTTCACGAGTCCTAAAGGTACCTCTAAAGAATCCTAAAAATTCGTTATTGGGAATTTTTAAAAAAATGAAACAGTACTTGAAAGGTTTGGAGATAAAAAAAAATTAGATGAAATAGTTGCGAAAAGATGTGTAAGGTTCTTGGGCCACGTATTAAGAATGCCTGATGATGATAGATATGCAAAGACTGCAATAAATTTGAGCCCAAGACAAGGAAAAGGAAAAGAGTAAGACCCAGAAGTACTAGGTTCAGCACGATCAACAATGAATAGAAAACTTTGAACATATCATGGGAAGATGCTGTGAGGGTTGCTAATGACAAAAAAGAAACGAATGGAGAAATGTTGCCGCCCTATGTTCACTTCAGAAAGCACGGGACTGGTGATGAGGAGTAGCCTACATACGTTGGACTGATTTTCTGGATTTTGGAATTTGCACCGTTTTTGAGCCTTATTTTTACTCGCTGGCTGGCTTGCTTTTGGCTCAATATTGCTCGATTTTGTCAATGATGATTAACAATCTAGTTATTATTATTATTATTATTATTATTATTATTGGCAAATAATAGTACCCACAACATCAATGTTTAAGAGTGCAAATTGTTCCTATTTATTATAATAATAATAATTATTATTATTATTATAATTATTATTATTATTATTAGCCTATATTCAAGTCTTGAATACAAAAGGGAAGCTTCAAAACTTTCACAAATTCAGCTTAACGTTACACTTCGATAAGTTCTATTCATTCTAAACTAAGCCTAGTTGGTTTTGAACTGTTAATGAGCCAGTGGCGAAGTCGGTAAGATACTCGACCGCGGATCAGTATGTGTGAATTCAAATCCTGGGCTCATCTGTCACTGACATCGCTTTCGATTGAGGAAAATGGCGTTAACATTAGCTTTTCTAGCTTTCACTTAATGCGGATAAGTTCGAGTTTGATTTTGAAACATGAATTTTATCAAACGATTAATTAAGTAATTGCATTTATTTTACAACTGAAACAATTTAATAAAACAATATAGCCTATAGTTTAGTAAATCAGCGACCAGATCAGTTTAATAATTCAGTTAAATGCTTTGAGGTTTAATAGTTAATTATTATTATTATTAAATATTTGGTTTAATTATTTATTTAGTTTAATAATATATTATATGCCTCTATTAAAGTAAGCTTCTACATGTAGACACAGACACGAATTCATCAAAACAGCTCCATGCTACGCATATAAATGAACGTAACGAAATAACATGCGTCTTTTGACTGCATGGTTTTATGGTTATGTAATTTCCACAGTTTTGGATCAATTCATTAATTTTGTTCACCGGCTTGGATTTGTCTCAATAGTGCTCAATATTGTCATGGCTTAGTGTCAATATTATGAATCTTATAATCAACTTAATTATGTCAATTGTTGTTACATATATTTGAATAATATCAAAACAGTTCCATGAAACAAACTTGTTAAACTTATACCAGAAGTAGATTAGATAGCCTATACGTAAAAATAAATTTTTAGTCAGAGAGCTATTAATAGATGGAATGAGCTTCCAGAGGAAGTTGTAGAAGCAAAATCCATAAATCAATTTATAAATTTGTATAAATATAAGGAGTTGGTGTAATGTTGTCATACCATGCAGTGTAAAATACTTGTTAGATATTAATTAGGTATTTTAGGGTGTACAGGTATGTGTCATTACGTTAGGTCTAAAATAGAAATATAAAGGTAGAATTTTCGTTCAAATAGCAGTCTACATTGCTTTTTGTCTTCTTTATAAGAGTTCTTGTTACCGTTTCTTGACTGGCTGCTCTAATGTAGAGTCTAGCACTCTGTAAGAAGGTTTTAACTTTAAGAAAGTTTAAGCGTCTAAGAAAGTAAATTTTCATTCTGAAAATTTAAAAAAATTGAAAGAAAGTATTTAAACTTATTAAGAATAAATAAGTAAAATAAATAACAGTTGATTAATTAAATTAATCAATTAATTTCAAATAAAATGTTTCAAATGTTTCCCCATCAAAACCTCGTTCTCTCCCTGTAACCTTATCAGCTCTGCCTGAACTTCTTTCCTAGCACAGTTTAAGGTTACCACCCGGGGAGGTAGACCTGCCCTCTGATTCTCCTCCCATCTCGCTCTTCTCCAACTTCGATATCATTGAAAATTGCTCCTCACCAATCAGATGACTGCTGTGTTCCTGCCTCATTCCAGCAGCATCAGGCTGCTGTTGATGTAGCAGTGGCCGACCAAACAGCTGCTGATCAGATCTCGTGGGAGCAGACTGAGCTCTACCGAGAGTATGTATCAGAGCGTTGATCTCCAGACTGGACGGACGGTTGACATCGAACGGTGAGAGCAGGTCAGCCGTGGGTTGAGCGTAGCCATCCTGTGGCGGCTAAGAGGTGGACGTGTCAGGACGCAGTTGAACCTGAGGGATCAACACAGCCGGTGAGCAAATCAGGTTCTGCAGCGGGTGACCCATAAATTTGGGGCGCCTCACTGCGGAATCACCCCTCGCAGTGGCCAGGCTCGAGAGCTGAGGCCCTGCCCCTCGCAGAGGTTCGTTTGTCGAGGAATGCGGTGGAGGCAGGGAGCCAGATGATCCTGGTGAGATCCCAGTAAACTCGATATGCCGTCGAACGATGCTCTGATGATGTTGTTGTTGCTTCGGGGATTGAAATGAAGCATCCGCTGAATCTGAGGCCTCCTCGACTGCGTCTTCTTCTTCTTTTATTTGTCACGAGGTGGCAAATAAAAGAAAGTAAGTTTTCACAAATTTTACATTCACAATTTTGTTACTTATGTAAATTACCCGTTTACAAGTATATATTGGAAATAACCACGCTCAGAGATAGCACATGTACTTCATAAATCTATAATGTACCTCATTGAAGTTGCCCGCCTTTTAAAATAAAACTCAGCGAGCCTTGGTTGTTGTTGCTTCACTTTCATTAAGTTTTTTCTCACTAGTAACATAAGAATTTTGGAATTGTGTTATGGCAGCGGTGAGCGTCCAAAGTCTTGTTTACTCAGTAACACTTAATTTCAAATCTGTTTTGATTTCGATTTTAGCATAAAAGTATTTTTCTGTTTAACTTCTATCAACCAATATATTTAATAAGAATAAATTAAGAATTTATAGTGAGTGAAATATTACATTTTTATATTTAATAATTATATTTCTTATTTTATTTTCTGTTAAATTGATTTACATAAATGATCTGTATATAATTGTGCTTGTTTACCGATAGGTCACTCTGGTGTTTGGATCAACTCATGGTGGAATTGTTTGGTTGTGAAATAATCAATAAATCCAAATCTAATCGTAATTTCTGCTGAATTCTTCCTAACTCTTCACTCGCCACCTAGGAATGTATTACTATCATCCGACGCGGCCTCCCTAACGGTTCCGGAACTCGATCTGACGTATAGGCGCCTGAAGGGACGCCACTAACGTTTTATTTTAGTGACATTGCTGCCTAATTTATGCGTTGAGCAATTCTAAGGCGGAACTCGGATCGGAGTTAGGATTTTAATCAATCTCGAGGCTACTAGACTTGATATCATTCGAGAAATCAGTGAGAGGCTACTTGGTAGCGAATAAGTCTTCTATTTGAGAAAAAAATCGAAATAGAAGTTTTGTGTTTATTCCATGTTCTCGTAATTGCGTAGTCAAGTAAGTGGAAAGGTTTGATTGCTGAACATCGGGGAGTGCTGGTGGATTCAAGAGAAATCTTCAAAATCCGGATAGGCGAAGGGATTTTGTGGTTAGTATTTTATGTTTATTTTTTCAGCATTGAATCTGTTATTTTTCATGTAAATGTTGAAATCAATGTAATAGGAATCTCTTTTCTAAGTGATTTCTTAAGTATGGAGTCATTGCATAATATTTAATTGTAATTTAAATTTTTTTGTTCTCTGGTACATTAAAAGTGCTGAATATATTTATGTTACAGTTTCTGCATTTTAAACATTGTTATTAGTTTGCATGACTTTGAAGCCACCAGTGCTTGATTGATTAAGGTGGCGGAATTAATCCACCAGTGATTGGTTGATTTTGGTGGCATAATGAAACCACCAGTGATAGATTGATTTAGGTGGCAGAATGAAACCACCAGTGGTTGATTGATTTAGGTGGCAGAATGAAACCATCAGTGATTGATTGATTTAGGTGGCAGAATGAAACCACCAGTGGTGGATGCTTGTGAGCTGAAGGATGTGCGAGTATACGAGGAGCTTAAGCTTGCGTCAGTGATTGAGAGTCACGTGGAGCATTGTCAGCTGCAGGTACGTCGATTAGCGAGAAGGATTCTACGTTAAACCCGCTAATTCTTGTATGAATGTTTCGTGTTTACAGTAATTAATTATTCATATAAATTTTAACTATATCTGACTCAATGCAGAAATCTTATAACTACAACAACAGTTAGAGTGATACAGTCATCAATGACATCATTGAGCACTATTGAGCAAAATCAAGCCAGCGAGCAAAAAGAAGGTCCAAGAACGGTGCAAATTCCGAAATCCAGAAATTCAGTCAGCAAATTCAAAATTCAAATTTAAAAAATAAAAATTCAAAGTCAGAAATTCAGTATATGGCTGTAAAAACACATACAGGTACATAGATGTAAATATAATACGGTCACATTAATATTAGTCATAAATTTATTAGCCATCTTTGTAAAGCATTATCATGTCGTTATTGCTTTAAATACGGAGGATTCGTCACTCATATAGTTTGTACAAAGTGGGAGCTTAAAGTAGATATGTATGTTTCCTTGCTCTTATAGCAAACGTGCGCGAATGTTTGTGTAATTTAGAATAGGAGTTTCTGATGTGACGTTGTATGACACACTTGAATGTCGATGTAATTTAGAATGACGTCAGTTCATTTCTGATATGTGACATTGTATGACACACTTGAATGTCGATGTAATTTAGAATGACGTCAGTTCATTTCTGATATGTGACATTGTATGACACACTTGAATGTCGATGTAATTTAGAATGACGTCAGTTCATTTCTGATATGTGACATTGTATGACACACTTGAATGTTGATGTAATTTAGAATGATGTCAGTTCCTTTGTGATATGTGACGTTGGCGACATAGTGAAGAAATATCGTCAGTGGGTGGAGCTTCTGCCTGGCATCGTGCCTACCTACGGTTTGTTTACATTAGTTGTCTCTAAGCATTTTTTTGGTTTTGGTGGCTTAGCAATTAGTAATAGGTAATTCAAGCATTGTTGTAAAAAAAAGATGTTAAAACTAATGTCAGTTTCCTTACTCGAAAGCGATGTCAGTGACGGACGAGCCCAGGATTTGAACCCCGCACATACTAATCTGCGATCAAATATCTTACCGACCGACATCGCCACTGGCTGCAGCCAGTCATAGATTTATGATATTACCTCTAGCTAAGTGTTCTGCTGATCAGCGCTAAGTGCCTTGTGGTAGCTATTCCTTAAGATGTGCTACAGCGCACAATCATTAGGATAAATTGTCTACAATAACTTCAAAAAATGTCAATATTACAAAAACCAAGCATTGCATTCATTTGCAAAAACATGATAAAGAAACATGTTAGTTCAAAGATCATTACTAGGCCGCTAAAATGTTATTACTTGAGTTAGAAAACTTACTTAATAATAACTTAAGAAAGCTAACGTGCTAATTACGCTCTAAAATATTGCAAAATAGAGACTGCATGGACTCATTAGTTGATTGTTGTTGTTGTTGTTGCAGTTGTTGGATGCAATGACAACGCTACTGTACTGAAGGCACTGTGTAAGTTGGGAGCTCGATTCAGCTGTGCTAACAAGGTCTGTTGAAGTCCCCTGAGCAACTATTGTAATTCTATTATATCTCTAAATGCACTGCCTACTGGCAGGTCCATGGTATGTAACGCCTCCACTCTTTCTGTCTTCGCTTTCCTCTTCATGTCCACATTTGAGTGGGTCTTTAAATCATCTAACATACCTAATCACGGCCTGCCCCTGCCTCTTTTTCCTTCCATTCTACCTTCTATGGCCTCTTTTAATTGACCTTCCCCCCTTAGAATGTGTCCTATCCATCTCTTCTTCCTATTTCTTAATACAATAGCAATTCTATTATGTCACAAATTCTAAATATTAATTATAATGGCACATCTCTTACGTTAAATATTAATACTTTGTCGCCATCTATTCTTCATTTCAAACCCTATTATTGCAGTTAAACTTTTCTGTTGAATCTCTTCATTTTTGAACTATGATTTCTCTGTTTGAATCTCTTAATTGATATTTGAATAAATACAATAATTATCTTTTACCACAACTGTACTCTCTTAGATAATCTGTGTTTCAAACCTATGGCCTCCTGATTTATATGCAGGCATGCTGCCAACTCTTCCATTCTGTTTATGTGCAGCAAATTTTTGATTGCTAATGGCCTGATAAACTTACTTATAGTAAAGAATTCTCTATTCTGTAATTTAGTGTAAAATCATTTCTCTTAACCTAAGCTGCCTAAATTCATCATCATCATCTTTCCTTTTGGGATACGAATGGACTGTCACAAATCCCCTCTGTCCTACATCATATCATCAGTCAATCCCTTACCTGAGCTGTCTAAATTAAGGTTTACCAATACTGTTCATCATATGTATTTCTTATTTTCACCATTTGGCTCAATTCTACATCTTACCACAATTTATTTTTTGCTCTTAGTTAAATGCTAGACATATTTTTGTTGAAACAAATGCTGTAGTAAGCTAAGCTATAGTTAAATATTAGACGTATTTTCGTTAGAACGAATGTCATAGTAGGTTAAGCTATAGTTAAATTTTAGACGTATTTCCGTTAGAACGAATGTTGTAGTAAGTTAAGCTACAGCTGGCACTCTCACTGAATAAAGTAACGAAGACCAGAAATCTCTGATTTTTTTTAATGTTTCGTAATTTTAAATGCTGAGATGACTGGTAGGTTGTTGATAGAACAAAACTGAATATTTACAGTAATATAGAGCTTAACCCTACCGTCTAGCGTAGATAGCACAATGTCACTTTCTCTTGTGGTCTCTGTGTACTCAGTCGTCATCGTGTGGTGCTTTGGCGCCTGTTTGTGTAGAGTTGGCTAGAGACGTCCCTGACATTGGCTTATGTCGAGGAACTGGACGTTAAATTCTTACTGATTTATTGATTGATTTATTAAAATAGTACATCGATTTTAACCGTAATGACATTGTGCATAAGTTCCGATGAACTGTATTAACTATATATTGTTGTTTTGACGTAGACTGAGTTGCAGAGAGTGCTAGATGTTGGCGTAGATGTGAAGAAGGTAGAGCTGAGTAACCCGGTGAAGCAGGTGTCTCACATGAAGTACTGCAGCAAGGCTGGCGTGAGGCTGCTGGCGTACGACAATGAGGCAGAGCTCAGGAAGATCAAGGCAAATCACCCCAGCGCTGAGTACGTTCTCTTGTCTAACACATTCTAGATCATTCTGTCGTCTCTGTAAGCCAGTGGCGATGTCGGTAAGGTACTCAACGGCGGATCAGTACGTACGGGTTTCAATTTCCTGGGCTCATCCGTCTCTGACATCGCTTTCGAGTGAGGAAACTGACGTTAAGATTAGCTTTACCAGTTTTTTTTGTTAGCCATTTATTTTGCGTAGCTGGGATAAGTCTTGGCACTCTATTTTCCAGTAGCTCAAGGTTTGTTTTGATTCTGCTTGAGGTGTGACTGGCGTTGAAAGAAGTAAACAATGTTGAATCGCTAACATTGTGTTGTATTTGTTAATGTTGTTGATTTACTGTTGACTTAATGTTGTTGTCTGGAGTCAGTGGCGAAGTCACTAATATACTCAACTGCGGATCATTATGTGCGGGGTTCAAATCCCGGGCTCTCCCGTCACTGACATCGCTTTCGAGTGAGGAAACTGACATTAACCTTAGCTATACCAGCTTTTTTTCTTCTAATTGTGCTGTATTGTACTGTATTGTATTGTATTTTAATGTATTGTATTTATATTGTATAGTATTTTGTTATATTGTATTGTATTTTGTTGTGTTGTATTGTATTCTATTCTGTTGTGTTGTATTGTATTGTATTATACTTATATTGTATTGTATTTTGTTATATTGTATTGTGTTGTATCGTATTGTATTGTGCTGTATTGTATTGTATTGTTTGATACTAGGCTTGTTCTTCAAGTGTCCACTGGATTGGATGAAGAGAACTTTGCGATGGATTGGGTGAGAGGCTGCAAGGTGAAGCAAGTGTGCAGCTTGCTAAGGGCTGCAACCAGTCTGGGGCTTACCGTTAGCGGTGTGAGGTACGTGCCGCAAGCTTTTAGTGTTTGTATCTGAAATGTGAGTCGTTTTACTGAAAATCAGATTTGTTTTGAATGTTAAGTTAATATGACTAATAATAATAATCTAATAATTAGTATTATTTATATCTCAACCCTAGTTAACTCTGATTAAAGGGAAGAAGATGATGATAATGATGAATAGATTAATAAGATCCTTGTAAATTGCAACCCGGATTATCTTAACATAACATACGGTCTTATGTTTTTAGAAACGTCTGGATAATGCTAAAAATTATACCTGTGCTCTTGATAGAAATCTATAGAAATAGATTTTTTATTGAGTTCTACAGAAAGTTCTACTCTCATCCCAACCCTAGTTAAACTGAAATTCAAGAGAAGATTATAATAATAATAGAGGTATAACGTCCGTTTCCTCATCCAAGGATGATGTCAGGGATGTGCTCAACAGCACACACCACTACGGATCAGTTCACCCGGACCGATTTGCAAAAGATGATGATGATTGATTGATTGATTGACGACAGCGCTGTGACGAGCATACAGAGTGAGACTAGAAACGGTGCCAGTCCAGCGCTGGAGAGAGCCTCTGAGCTGATGCTCAGTGTGCTCGACACTGCCAGGGAGGTGGGCGTGGCGCTAAAGTTCATTGACCTGGGTGACGTCATAGCTGACTGGACACCAGGCGGCAGTGGCTTCAACGAGGTAGATCATTAACTTAATTAACTTAACTTAATTAATTAATTAATAAACTAAAACTTAATTAATTAATTATTTAATTAGTTAAGTTAAATTAATTTAACTTGACTAACTTAACTTCATGACATCATCCTGGCATGATGAAACGGACGTTAAACCTTTGTTATTATTATTATTATTGTCCCTAATCCCCTGCTAGCTATTAGTGGCAGTTCCATAATTAGAGAGAGAGAGAGAGATATATGTTAATTATATTATTAGTACGTTATGTGTTATGACGCTAAATCATTATTATTATTGTAACAAGACGACGACTGCTAGTGTTACTGTCGTTGGTGACAATATCGAGCACTGTGGAGTCAAAGCTAAGCAAAACACAGAAACGTGACAAAATTAAGGCAATGCAGAATTGGTGAAAGCGATCAAAGGAAACCTGTATTGAATTGAGAAAAAAACCAGTTAAAATTTCCATTGTTTCCCTAACGTTTATTTATTTATTTGATTTATCATACGCATATCACAATTGGCATACACAATAAGCAGTTACAGCGCACGAACGGAAATAAAAGCCCACAAGTGGTGCTTACAAATTCCGAATTAAAAAAATTCAAACATTTGCATTAATTATAATTATTAATTATATGTTCCATAAAATCCTTAGTATAGGCCATAATTATGTGCGGATCAGTTCTTACTGTGGCCACACACGATCAGTTTTGCCATCAAACTTATCTGTTCAGATATCTGTTCAGATATCCGAACAGATAAATTTGACTATGTGTGGGCGATCGTCAGTAGATATCTGTTCAGATATCTGTCAGTTAAATTTGACCGTGTGTGGGCTCCGTCAAATTTATCTGAACAGATATCTGTTCAGATAAATTTGATCGTGTGTGGCCACTTTTAGATGAAATATTTTTGTTGTTAGTATCTTTGGTATTTTTTTGTTTTATTATTCATGTTTGATTACTCTAGTTGATTGCTAAATTAATTATTTTCCTATTAGTACTGTAATTCCGATGTGTTTGTTATTTTTAGTTAATTTTAGTTCCCATTTGTATAGAACTTATGTTATCCTGGGTGTGAAAAGGCTTTGAGTTTAAGAAAAATGGATCTAGCAAAGAACTCGCTGAACTGTTGCCTTTACTAATCTGAATTAACCTGAATAAATTTATTTCTATTGTCAGGGCGGAAGCAGCGTACAGTCGTGATATTATAATTGTAATATTAGCAGAAAACAGTTAAATTATAATTGATTGATTAATACGTAATCTACAAAAACTAAACGAATGGATCAATTCTATTCGTATCCCGACCCTAGTTAAACTGGGATGTAAGGGAAGACGATGATGATGATGATTAATTAGTAATCTGAATTAATTAATTTCTATTCATTCACAGGGTGGCAGCAGCTTACAATCACTGGTGGAGTCAACAAGCGTGTGGGGAGTGGAGCTGAGGGGGCAGGTGGGAGATTACCTGGTGGGGGGGTCGATGACTCTCGTCACGTCTGTGATAGCTAGGAGGCTGGTCACCCCCTCACTGCAGTGTCAGGGTTAGTGTTCTCTATAGAATCCTGTCTGACCTTTGACCTTATTGCACTCTGCCTGACCTCTGACCTTATAGCTTCCTGTCTGACTTGTGGCCTTGAATGTCTCGATAGCTGAGAGGTTAATGTCAGAGAGAGCGATGTCAATGACGGGCGAGCCAAGGATTTGAACCCCGCATATACAGATCCGCAGTCGAGTATCTAACTGACTTAGAGAGGTTAAAGGTGTCCGGTAGCATCATGAAGTTTTAAATGACAGATCCTGAGATGAATTGAACCGTCGTGGGTTCGAATCCCAGTTGAACCTTAGACTGTGTATAGAGCTAGTCCAATTTAACGTCTGTTTGAGAAGTATTTCGTCGCTCTGTTATAAAGACGACCCATAAGTAAGAACTTTATATTCGAATCTATCAATTATCTAATATTTGCTTATATAATGCCTCATAGCGTAGAGTAGCATTATGAAGTTTTAAGTGACAGCTCTTGAGGTGAATTGAACCCTCGTGGGTTCGAATCTCAGCCGTGCTGATCTAAGAGTAAAATCTCGGACATTCACTGGACTGGTTGTATGCAAAATGGTCTAAAATTGCCCAACGGTTTTATCATGTGGTATTAAAAGTGATAGATATCAACATGGTTGATTGTGTCTCTATAATACATGTTTACTTTTTCTAGCAATTACTAACATCTCTAGCACTCAATACAATTGAAGTTGTGTCCGGTACGCTCGGAATCAAAGTATCAAGCGGAATATAAAATATAGAAATATCTTGAAAAGATTTTTCTCAAGAATGTTTGTTAATAATGTGGTATGTTTGTTTATTTGATTGTACGTACATTAATAACAGCTGGTGAAGCTAAGGTTAACGTCAGTTTCCTCACTCGAAAACGAATAGACTTAATGATTAATTGCTTGATTGACTAATTGATTGATTGATTTCAGATGAAGCAGAATACCACTACTATTTGAACGACGGTGTCTACGGAGCATTCTCACGTGCTCTCTCTAACCACCTGACCTTCAAGCCTCTTCTCTACAAGGTCAGTTATCTCTATTGAATCTATACTGATGACTATAGTGATGAACATTTGTCCTGATAACATGTTTAGACATGTGTAATAAATACACATAATGCTGTATATCAGGTACTTTAAACATTAATCTATAAACTTTGTTTGAAGATTGATTGACTGACAGTTGATTGATTGACTGACGGCTGTATTCATTAATCGATAACCGATGGAGTATAAAATAGTAAAATAAAGGAGTATAACTACACTGACAAGCAATGCTACAGCAGTGCTCTGATGATTGATTGATTGATTAATTGATTGATTGATTGATTGATTTATAGGAGTATAACTACACTGACAAGCAATGCTACAACAGTGCACTGATGATTGATTGATTGATGGATTGATTGATTGATTTATAGGAGTATAACTACACTGACAAGCAATGCTACAGCAGTGCTCTGATGGGTCCTACCTGTGATGACATGGACTGCATCGCCCCCTCCTGCTCTCTTCCTCTCCTCTCTGTCGGTGATTGGCTCATCTTCAACAACATGGGCGGGGCCTCTGCTGCACGCAGCGCCCAGTCAGATGTCTGCTACTATGTGATTGACAGAGATCACTGGTTAGTGTTCAGGAACGTTTTCTGTGGCTTCTAACCTGATCTGTTTTTGTTGAGCCGGTAGCTTTGTTGTTAGGTGTTGGACTGCTGATCTGTAGGTGCTGCAGGGTTCATATTCAGCAATGGCTCTGCTCCTGACTGGCTATTTGACTCAGGACAGGGACAGTACATGCGACTTTATTGCAAGAGAACTTAACAAATTACTATGTTACGTGAATGAGCTATGGATTTTTACTCTGTTAGTCTAAGCTGAGGAAGGCATAGGAGATCCACCTCGTCATAGGCAGAATCCTCCTAGTATAATTGTATATCAAAAGGTATGTTATATGATTTAAAGATCCACTTGTATGTGGACAGGAAGAGAAAAATGGAAGATAGAGAAGAGTGGAGGCGTTAAATACCATGGACCTGCCAGAAGGCAGTGCACTAAGAGAGAGAGTGAGGCTGGAGGCTGTAATATTTATAGCATTGGCTTCATTTCATTTATTAGTAGTCATTTATTTTGAATTTATGTATATGTATACATAACTCTTCTTCACTCTTACTGTTATTTTGGGATTGATTGATTGACTGATTGATTGATTGATTGATTGATTAATCAAAGATTTTGTTGTCTCAGGTGTGCGCTGAACCAGTCTGACAGCACTGACGATCTGTTTCATTGCCTGCGTAATCCTACCAGCGATGAAATTAGTCTGTGTCCTGCCCACCTGTACTTCACTGCGGACAACACGCTGGACAACAACAACAAGAGAGAGGATTGGCTTGATATCTAGAGTGCTGCACGACTCTCTCTGTTTCTCTCTCTCTCTCTCTCTCCCCTTCTCTTTATCGGCTCTATTGTATGTCCTTATTTAATCTTACATTATTTAATCATTCTCGTAAATCAATATTTCCCAATTGAACTTAATTCTTTTTTTGTCATTTCTGTCTCCAAAGTCTTCTCATTAATGTACTGATAAATTCAGTTGGACTGTCAGATTGGTGCATTAGTTATTACATGAATTCCTTTAGTTCTTCCTTTAGAAGTTCTGTACTGTTTGACTTCCTGCATCGGGTGCTTCATTGAACCTAAACTTGCTAAACTCTACTTCGGTTTCTTGTCTCTTGTAAACCAGCTTATGTTTTATGATATTTTCTTATAGTTTCTTATATAGTTATAGTTTCTTAATCCTTTCTCTAGCTTTTTCTCTGACTCATTTGCTAGCTCCACCTGTAGAAATTTCATCCTACTACCTCCAGTTTTAATTTCCTTATTTATCTTCAGGCTCTGAAATGTTTTAAAGCACTTTCCGCTTATGGGTTGAATATATAAATTTAATCTTCAAGTTGTGAAGTGGCGTATTTTAAACCTACTCTTCTGTCCTGTACAACGCAAGTGCAGACCTTGTATGTGAGATACTTGACAGGTAGTTCTAGAATATCCAGTACTAAGCTCTTTGCTATCCTAAACACTTACAGTTTGAAAAAACATTTTTGATGACTATTTAGAGAATGGTATTGTTATGTGTTTTGCGTATTGGGCTCATATATATTTTTGCTTTCTGTATTGCATTAGGTTATTGATGGGTCAGTGTGTTAGACCAATGTTTCTCTGGCTCTACTCTGTCGCAACGTAATAAAAGCCATTTAGTTTGCTGAATTAATTATGTGACTTAGTCATTCATTTAATAAATTTTCAACACTAAATATGCTGCTTCAAACATAAATATATGAAACCCTATCCTGCATAGTTAAGCAAACATTGAAACTTTAAGAAAACGTTTTCAATTTCCAAGTGTTTGAGGAAAACTGCGTTGTAACTTTCTTTTGTCCACTTTTACAGAACATTCAAGCTTGTAGTAAATTATATGAAGATTCAATCAATCAATCAAATTGATTGAAGATTAAAAGTTTATGTGACTTTTAGAGTGAACAGGATTATTGCGTAGAATTTAGAAATATAAATAAAGAAAGAATCGTTCCATTGATGCTTGCTGATGCCTAATGTTTGTATCGGCTTGTGTGTACAGTATAAAAAGTTAACTGGCTTTATTCCCATTTTGTAAACTAAATATTCCAGTTAAACACCGATGTGTTTTTGTATTTATCAGTAACGCATGGAGTGGATTTGTATATCGGCATTTGATGGAAGCTCTACCATGCTCCATTATGTTTTGCTCTGTAATTGTACCTAACGCTGGTAAAGCTAGTATTAACGTCAGTTTCCTCACTCGAAAGCGATGTCAGGCACAGATTCTTCTCGTATGAAAGAACCATAAAAAGCTATTCCTTTTATTTCCATGATCAATCTGACAAATCGCAGACTGTAACAATATGACAAACGCAAGCGACAAATTTATGAAATCGTAAAAGATGAAACTAATGGTAACAAACGTTTCTGCAGCCTCTAGTTTTGAAAATATGACTCAAGAGATGGTTTTCCATTGCCTTTGTCAGCATTTAATAATAAATAATAATAACCTCCGGTTAGCGGTGTCATGGCCGGTCTTAGAATCTACTTTACAGGTTCCTGGCAGGTTATCATTAATCCTTTGCTGTACTCCGGAACACATTTTTTCTGGATGGAGAGACTTGGACAAGACTTGTTGAGCTAAATGTTTTGATAAATGTTGAACTAAAGTAACGCCGGGTCTAAGAGCTCCTAGAACTAGATAGTATAGATTTTCACTTCTATTGCATTGAAGAGTTTTGACGTAATGTATGGTGAACTTACATTCTCAGTTGTAGTTCAGGTAGAAACTTGTCATACTTCGCGTGAAACACGTGTATACAATCAGTATATTTATATGCAGTAAATGCTTCATGGTTTACTTGTAAAATTTGCACTATTTACTACTAGAAAAGCTTGTGAATGTTCGACTGCTTGAATTGATTTCCCGTTTTGTCTATAGTCGAAAATGCTTTACTAATAGAAAAGGCTTAACTCTATTACTGGTAATATTGACTACTTTAGTGTTTCAGTGAATTCTGTGTTTTTCAGGTTAGAGTTACAGGAGGACTAAGCTATAATATACTAATTGTGTCTTAACGTTAACCGAGCACCAGCTTAAATACCATCATAGTGTTACGTACGTCTTTAATGTTTGACAATTCTTGCTATTTAGTAATTTAAATCTTTAACATTTTGAAATATTCAATTAATATATCACTTTTAAGCTTTTTTGGAAAAAAATGTAAAGTATTGAATTGATACAAATACGCTCCAAATAAAAATTTCATAATTTCTAATAATTAAAAGTGTTATATTAAACAATTCGCTGTCTAGAATTTTTTGTTCTTTCAGAAAATACCTTGGACTTGAAGTGGCATTGTTGAACAAGTGTCTACAATGAGATTAAAAGTTTATAAAATTAGCCTACGACAGCAATATTGTGTAAATATTGGATGGTATTAAATGAAATGAAATACATTTGATAAGCTGTAATGATGTTTGGAAATTCTTCAGTTTAGAACTGGTCTAGTATAGAAAGCTTTTAAACTTAATAGTTCAAGACCTTTATTACATTTTTACTGTATCATCATCCTCCAATATTCTATAGTGAATTATGTATTGTTAGTGATTTGCTTTAAGAACGATTCGATATCAATTAAAGTGATAGCCGCGTAAATTTATCTAATTTTACATTTCTTGAAATTAATTACCGAAATTCGTAAATAAAAGCAATTTAGAAATTTTATGTGGGTTGAGATTTTCTTTGATTTTCCTAGACGTCATCTGAAAATGTTAATAGTTTGTAGACTAGGTAGATGACGTCTGTAAATGATAATAAGACTGGGTAGATGACGTCTGTAAATGATAACAAGACTAGGTAGATGACGTCTGTAAATGATAATAAGACTAGGTAGAGGACGTCTGTAAATGATAACAAGACTAGGTAGATGACGTCTGTAAATGATAATACGACTAGGTATATGATGTCTGTAAATGATAACAAGTTAACACAGTGGTTTAGGATGCGAGCCCAACCTAAAATGGATGTAAATTTCCATTGGTTCGTATCCAAACCAGATCGTCTGTGAGAGTGTACTGTACAACATTTGTGCAGAGATTTACTTGTTGATTAATGCGGTGCTTGTCATGGAGCCTGAAGTCATACATAATGAGTAGGAATATGTACCTTGTAACTGCCAGTTGTAGCTTTAGAGAGAGCGAGATAGAGTAATAAGTGCAACAGTATTGACAATTTACCTATACACCAATAACTACTTCATTAGTTGTTGATCTACAGTATCCACTCAGATGTAGACATGAAAAGGAAAGCGGAACACAGAGAAGAGTGGAGGCGAAGAGTAGAGGCGTTATTTTCCATGGACCTGCCAGTAGGCAGTGCACCAAGAGAGAGAGAGAGAATGAGTGGAGGCGTTATATACCACAATTGAACTTTCATTTAAATTGAATTAAATCCTAGGCTAGCATGTAACCAAGAAGGCAAGCGAGTATGAAGAAGTCGTTTTTAGACCACATTATATTGTCTAATACAAAAATAACTCTATGAAATCAGACAGAATAGATATATGAAAACACACACGGAGAATAGATAAATGTGTTTCATAAAATAAATGTCTTTCAGAGAATAGATAAATCTCTTTCAGAGAATAGATAAAGGTCTTTCGGAGAATAGAGAAATGTCTTTCATAGAGTTCTGTTTTCATTCTCTACCTCTCATATTCTGATTCTCAGCCTCTCTTTTCGCATATTCTGGTAAATTCTGGCGATTCAGTTTCCTGTCCATCACGTAGTTGAGATGTAGTCTTTGTCCTCCTCATCACCTCAAACAGAGATCATCGGTTCGTCGTCTAGACTGTCGTCCACAGCCTAGATGATCTCGAGCACATAGGCGACCACAACAACCTCGAGCACTCCCTCTGCGTCCTTCTCGACCACTTGTCCTCATCACAGCATTGCTGTCGACACCGTGTCTTCGTCTTCCTCAGCCACGCGAGTTCAAGTTTAGATTCGACGGTCACGATAAAGGCAAAGGACAACTATTTCTCCCCCTTAGCATCGCCATGGATGCAGATAGTGATGCTCCAGTAGCGACGATGGTAATATAGAAGTCTCTGTCTTTCTCCAATTTAGGGCTTCTTCGTTTTGATCGTTCAGCTATGAACCTCCATTTCTCTTCCATCTAAACTGCGCTATGTGAATACAAGCAAACAAATAAACGAGAAAATCAATCAATCAATACTACAACGAACGAGTCAATCAGGAACTTACATGAGAAATTAATCAATACTATAACGAACGAGTCAATCAATAATAAACATAACATGACAAAATTAATCAATCAAAACTGTAACGAGTGGGTGTAATATTGAACGTCACGTCTAATAAACTTCAGAACATTAAGTATATATTTTTATTGTAAAGAAATTTAAAATACTAATTTAAAGGGTCTAATGCAGTTTTAAGCAGAACGTGTTAAAGTGTACCATATAAGTTAGCAAGTCAAACCGTTTATCACTAGGCCTACACTGCATCAATATTGCTATCAACTTTGAACTGAGCATTATCTAGAAACCCTTTATGTATATTGCTACTAAAATTATACAATAGTTTCAAATTAGTTAATAAAAGCAGGCATTAAAGTAACAATTTATTAATCAATCACTAATCTCAGCATGACAAGGACACCATTTTTAGAGGCTTTTCAAATACTGTGCTGCTAAAATATAGAAAAAACACTATCACAAATTAGTTATAGCTTAGGCCAATGCAATCAGTAGATGGATGAAATTAAACGCTAGAAACCAACCGAATAGTAGGCTAAATAAAACAATGAAACATAACAAAAATGCTATTGAATGTTAGTCAGTTAATCAACAGAATACAACATTGTTTAACATTAAAACATCAATACACCAAGCCTACAGTGTTAGAAATACCTGCGCAAAATAAAAATTAGCCTAATAACAATAAGTAATTACTTTAATTTATTTAATTTCGCCAATCCAATGATATACAAATATACAAGACAAAATTACAAGGCTATCAAGTAATTTAGAACTAGTAACATGTTAAATACCAATATCATTCATTAGCAAAAAGTGAATAGCAAAAAGTAGTAATATTATATTATTAGTAGCATTAATAATATAATTAGCATAATGAATAAGAACAAGTAACATGTAATTTATCAATATCGTTCAATAGCAAAAAGGGAATAGCAAAAAGTAATTATTAGCAGCATTAATAACATAATATATATATTATAAGTAGGGCCTAATTAGGCAACATCATTATATTCTTGCTATGTTATTCTTGCACATTTTTATGCATCAGAAATTTAAATGTTAAATATTTTTGTTTTAGCAGAATATAACAGAACACAAACATCTAAGAAACGTTTTTAGAGAGGCACTCTTCGCCGCCCCACACCCCGAGTTCAGAGGGGCCATTGCGGCCACTCTGACGACTCGAGGATGCAGAAGCGCCCAGCGACGACCACGAGGAGGTGGTGCCTCAGCCGTCACCACACGCATAGACAACACTCGTGGGGAGGATTGGGTCCCCTGCTGCAGGCGGGCTACCGGTAACCCTTCTACACCAGGGGGTGTCCCATACTCCTAAAACCACTGTGTTGCCCATGCATGCGACATCTAAGAAATCCAATCAAGCAATAAGGCGTCCCTACATTGCTTGACGAGATCCCTCCAATGTCCAAAAAAAGAAAAACCCAAAAACCCCAACGCTCCCCCTTTCACCCCCTATTTAGTCTTTTTGGCTGCGAGTAAACAATCAAAGCAAGTTAGTCAGTCAAAAGTAACAATAGTATTAGTAGGAACATACCCTCTGTGAATAGAGACTTCTTTTCTGCGAGTAAACAGACAAAACTGCGAGTAAACAGACAAAACAAGTTCAATAGTCAATCAATCAATAGTAATATTAATAGAAACTTGCCGTCTGAATTATTTCCGTAGTCTTCTTTGCTGCGAGTAAATAGAATAAGAACAATATTAATTAAATAGACAATCAAAACAAGTTAAATAATATTAATATTAGTCAATGAATAGCAATATGAATAGAAACTTACCGTATGAATTTTTTCCATATAGTCTTCTTTGCTGCGAGTAAATAGACAATCAAAACAAGTTATATAGTCAATCAATCAATAGTATTATTAATAGGAACATACCATCTGAATTCTTTTCATAGTCTTCATCTTTGCTGCGAGTAAAACAGACAATATAAACAGCATTTATTAATACACAATCAAAATAAGTAAAATAATAGTATTAATAATAGCAATAATAGTCACAATAGTAATATCAACAGGAACTTGCCGTCTGAATTCTTTCCGTAGTTTTCTTATTTGCTGCGCGTAAACAGACAATCAAAACAAGTTAAATAGTCAATCAATCAATAGTAATATTAGTAGGAACTTACCGTCTGAATTCTTTCCATAGTCTTCTTTGCTGCGAGTAAATAGACAATAGAAACAGTATTAATTAAGTAGACAATTAAAACAAAGTTAAATAGTCAATCAATCAGTAGTAATGTTAATAGAAACTTGCCGTCTGAATTCTTTCCATAGTCTTCTTCTTTGCTGCGAGTAAACAGACAAAAAAAGTTGTAGTCAATCAATAGCAATATCAATACATGTAGGAACTTGCCGTGTGAATTCTTTCCTTATAGTCTTCATCTTTGCTGCGAGTAAAACAATAAAAACAATATTAATTAAATATACAATCAAAACAAGTCAAACATATTAATATTAATTGTAACTTACCGGCTCAATTCTTTCCATAGAGTCTTCTTTGCTGCTGGTAAATACACAATCAAAATAAGCCAAATAGTCATTCAATCAATAGTAATATTAATAGGAACTTACCTTCTGAATCTTTCCTTATAGTCTACATCTTTACTGCGAGTAAATAGACAATAGAACCAATATTAATTAAATAGACAATCAAAACAAGTTAAATAGTCAGTCAATCAAAAGTAATAACAGTATTAGTAGGAACATACACTCTGCGAATAGAGACTTCTTTGCTGCGAGTAAACGACAAAACAAGTTAAATAGTCAATCAATCAATAGTAATATTAATAGGAAATTACCGTCCGAATTCTTTCCATAGTCTTCTTTTTTGCTGCGCCTAAACAGACAATAAAAACAATATTAATTAAATTGACAATCAAAGCAATTTAAATAGTAAATTAATATCAATATTAATAGGAACTTACCGTCAGAATTCTATCCATTGTCTTCTTGGCTGCGAGTAAACAGACAATAAAAACAATATATTAAATAGACAATCAATGCATGTTTAACAGCCAATCAATAGTAATATTAATAGGAATATACCGTCAGAATTCTTCCCATACAGGCTCCTTTTCTGCGAGTAAATATTCAATCAAAGCAAGTTAAATGGTCAATCAATCGTAATATTAATAGAAACTTGCTGTCTGTGAATACTTACTCTTTCTATAGGGTCTTCTTTACTGCGAGTAAAATGAAAATCAAAACAAATTAAATAGTCAATATTGTATAAATAGTAGTCAATAATAGTCAATAGTAGTCAATAATAGTCAATAATAGTCAATAATAGTCAATAATAGTCAATAATAGTCAATAATAGTCAATAATAGTCAATAATAGTCAATAATAGTCAATAGTCAAATTAAATAATCAATATTGTGCAACTATAAGAAATTCTGAGCTGCGAGAAAACAAACAAAATCACAACAATATGTAATATATCAAAACGTATACTAATATCTACTCTAACATGCAAATACTATAAAATAGAATCTAGACCATGCAAGTACAAAAATATAAAATCTAGACCATGCAAGTACAAAAATATAAAATCTAGACCATGCAAGTACGACCTATACGACCCTGTGTACACAACTACGTGATCATCCTGATGTTCCTGGCTGGTGCTGCTCCCGACTGGTGCTGCTCCTGAATTCCGATCGTTTTGTTCTATTTTGTTGTTTTCTCTTATTCTCATGATTCACTCTATACGATTAACTATTCTCACGGATTAACTATTTGCACGAATTAACTATTAGCACGAATTAACTATTCGCACGGACTAACTACTCACTGATTCACTCACTGATTCACTTCATTCACTCTGAACGCCTCTCTAGTACTCTATCAATCACTTCACACACTCTGAGATCTCAGTGAGTAACTTAATAATGCTTATATACTCAGACAGTAATTATCTGTAGGCCCACCATGTCTTGTTTTCTCAAGGTCACTGCAGATAGCCTGCTGTCTGCAGACATTGCCATTGGAGGTCAACATAATTAACGCCTACAGTCTTTCATCCGTGAACTGGACCTAACATTTAATTCAGTAGTCCAGAGCTATCCGGTTCTGTAAAACTTAAACAAGATGTACCAGAGATTAGGCACAGAGTAATTTCACTGTCTAGACTGTCAAGTCTTTCTTTTCATTCATTTGAATTGAACTATTGTCTGCAGAATAATTGAATGGAAAGCTGTCAATATGGAATAAGTCATGAAGATTAACTGGACAGACAGTTGAACTCGTTGACTTATTTACTGGAATAACGTCACTATAGACTGGGACACGTGTCATACGTCACGCACGTCATATCCGGTGACCTTCCTGTAGCTGACCATAGACAAAAAGATTAACACAAACCAAATGAAGCATAATGGACAACACCAACGACAACAGCAACAACAATAACAACAACAGCAACTTTGAATGCAGGTAAATCTATATATATAAAACAAAGTCGTGTTCGTAATGGCACTTATAACTCAAGAACGGCTGGACAGATTTTAATGATCTCGGACATTTTGGATTCGTCTCCAGCAGCCCCTGCATAATATCCAATAAAATATTTAAAAATAATATGCTACTGACCAAAAAACGGATAAACTAAAACATGTCAAAATCATAACATGCTCTCATCTGTCGAATGACTTGCATCTATATAGACTACGATTAGAATTCGATATGTTGACGTCATATATTCAACATCTTTCTAACGGAAGCATTGATAGCCCAGTGGTATATGTGCTAGACTTTAGATCATGTGGTCCGGGGTTCGATTATGGCTTAGATAGATAGATGGACAGACTTATAGATTGACAGACGGACAGATAGACAGACAGCTAGATGTATATTGTTGATAGGCGCTACGAAGTCCGCCGGGTCAGCTAGTACTTGAATAAACCAATTAGGCAATGCAGTATAATTCTATGAAGATTTAACGCTTGGTTTCTCATCCAGAAAGTGATGTCAGGGAGGCCTATATTCACAAGCTACCAATACAAAATCAAGAGCATTTTATTAGAGGTACATGTAGATACTTATACAAAATTATCAACTATATTATCTACATCCATATATTCCACTCACGACAACCGCACGTGTTTGCAACGCTTGTTTAATTATGAGCTGATTCAATTACGCCTAAGGAACTCAAATGACAATAACAATTATCACAGTATTTACAAATAATAACAGCGCAATTACAATTGGTAATTGTTAATTGGTAAGATCTTGCTTTACAAGTTAAATTAAAAGTAAACACACATTAGAGTGAAGTGATCAACTATGTTGATATCTATAACTTTTAATACCGCTGGTTTAAACCGTTAGGCACGATTTAGTCCATTATCCATATAACCAGTCCAGTGAATGTTCGAGATTTTACTCTCAGATCAGCGCGGCCAGGATTCGAACCCACTAGGGATCAATTCACCTCTGGATCTGTCATTTAAAACTGCATGATGCTATTGAGGCATTCTATAAGCAAATAATAGACAATCGATTGATTCGAATATAAAGTTTTTACATTCGGGTAGTCTCTATAATAGAGCCTCGAGATACTCAAACAGACGTTAAATTGGGCTAGCTCCTTACACTATACAAAGGTCATTGTGATTGGGTAAGCTACATACATGTATATCTGTAGTCAATAATGATGTGACCGAAAATTAACTGAAACCTTATGTTGCATCATTGGTTAACGAGAGAATTCAGGACTAGAGGAATGGTCAGAATTTTTGGGCCTTCTGTAAGGTATTTATTGGTATCCTACCTAGTATCTAATATTGGCAAATACTATCTCAGGATACCAATAAATACAACTGAGGTGCGTTCTCCCGCTGAAATATTATATACGGGGGAACGCAACTTAGAAAAATGAGAGAACGCAGTTCCCATAGCTGCACCCCCCCCCCCCTCCACAATTTAAACACTGGCCTACTCTTAATTAGGCCCTATAGTCTAAATTTGGATCGTCGTACGCTATAGACTTTATACAAGAAATAGTTGACGCATTGTTAAGGGAAGTAAGGTTAATAGTTCTGAACTCTAAATAGATTAGCGTGTGTGGGTAGACTTTGTTAGAGTCGGGAAGTTATCCACATAGGCCTAGGCCTATATCACGGCAATGTTTTGAGGCCGACCACCAGTACAATAGGCCTACTATTGTAGTCATGAGATTTTGAATTTCCGGAAGAATCCTGTAACAGGATTCATTAGGTGGCTCATAATGTGTAACTATATGTAACCCATAGGCCTACTTTGGGCCAGGAGCTTAAACCTTGCATGAATTTTTATATGAATAGGAATATTAAAAATAAAGAGCCTACGCTCTGTTAAATAATACAGTCAGTAAAGTAAAAGTAAACACGCAATATAGTGAAATGATCAACTATGTTGTTATCTATCACTTTTAATACCACATGTTTAAACCGTTAGGCAATTTCTAAACCATTTTCAGTGCAGCGAATGCCCGAAATTTTACTCCCAGTTCCGCGCGGCTGTGATTCGAATCAACGATGGTTCAATTCACCTCAGGATCTGTCACTTAAAACTTCATGACTTTACCCTACGCTATTAAGACACTCATTAATACAAACTGCTGTATATTGTATACCTATAGTAATTATATAGCCAGCATTTTAATTACTGTCCTTATAGAGATGATAATTGCAAAAATATAAAAAACATGGTCAAAATAAATTAATGCAGAAGACAATTGACTATACCAAGATAACAAAAATCAAAATCAGTTAAATTTCAAACAAATAAAAAACCTCTAATCATCGCTCAGTATAGCCTATCAATCATAAACGGTGATTACAGTGGGGGGAGGGAATAGTTCTTCCATACATTAGACGCAACATTCCCATTTCTGCCATAGGCTATGCAAACTCTGCAACTTTTCTGTTTTTAATGCCCAGCATTCCGAACCATACATCATTACTTAAAAAAGAACTATAAAATTTGCCTTTCAGTCTTATTAGTAGTATTCTCTTATATTCTATTATATCTTAGTATTTTCCTATTACACGTACAACACTGCTCTATAGCTGTTTCGATTTAGGTCAGATAATTACAATCATCGTATTTAGTTCAGTGCAAAAACCCCCTATTTTATTGATGTCCACAAGTTATATTTCTATGCATTAGTTTTGTCTGTGCACTGTGTTGGGTTTCTTTGTTGTTGTTGTTTGTGCTTTGTGTTCATTGCTTTGATTACGTGTGTGCCCATTGCATTTGCTCTATCTTTACTCTCCAGTGATGAAAAAGGCCTACTTGTAAAGATATCCACTATGCACACAGACACATACACACATACATACATACATATATATACACACATACATACATTGATGGATGGATGGATTGATTGTTTGATTGATGTTTAATCCGTTCGGCAATTTAGACCATTTTCCGTATATCCAGTCCAATGAATGTCCGAGATTTTACTCTCAGATCAGCGCGGCTGGGATTCGAACACACGAGGGTTCAATTCACCTCAGGATCTGTCATGTAAATCTTCATGACGATACCCCTACGCTATGAAGACATTTTTTAGATGTGCTATATAACATAACATAAAATATAGGCCTAGAGTGCCAGAGTCATCAATGACAACATCGAGCACTATTGAGACAAAATCAAGATGGCGAGCAAAAAGAAGGTCCAAAAACGATGCAAATTTCAAAATCCAGAAAATCAGTCCAAAGGATATTAACGAATGACCAATATGCATGGACATTCACTGGACTGGTTACACGGAAAATGGAATAAATTGCCTAACGGTTTGAACATGTGGTGTTAAAAAGTGATAGACATCAATATAGTTGGTCATTTCACTATAATGCGTGTTTCGCTTCATGGGCCATAATCAATCATAGTTGAGACCCATTTAACTGTCCCAGGCAGGGGCGGATCCAGGAATTTTTTAAGGGGAGGACCCGAAACTTTTTTTGAGACTGTTTATTTTCTAGCTTACGCCTTCTTCGGGACATGTGACACAACCAGACAAATTTTTGTGGGGGGAGGCTCAAAATTTGTTCACTACTACGTTTGGCTCATGGAGTGAGTGCATCCCCGTACCTTACCCCCCCCCCCCCCTCATACCCATACTAAATTCAGGGGAAAACCTAAAGTCCTACATTTGTTTTGGAAAAAGTAGGTTAATTTTTTCACCTCTGAAGAAACTGCGAATTTCTACGAATTGCAAAGGTGACCTAATTTTGGCGGTGGGGGGGAGGGGGGCCCCTCCCAGCCAAGGCTGTTTGCACCACTGCTACGGGACAGAGTTCACATTTTTTACTTACACCCTTTTTTCCTCTAAGTTGGTTATGCATTGGTTCAAGTGAAAATTGAGAGCTAGTGAAACGGTCAACATTTTTCAGGCCCCGTCCAATTTATACAGGGATCCTAGTGTATCCTAGAAAAAATCGAGCTTTTGGAACTGCATTCCCTGTCTTACCATCGGTCTGGTCTCCACATTTTTCCATATGTTCCTCGCAATGAAATCTTCTCTCTCTCTCTCTCTCTCTCTCTCTCTCTCTCTTAGTTCACTGCCTACTGGCAGGTCCATGGTATACAACGTCTCTATTCATCTCTATCTACCGTCTTTTTCTTCATGTCCACATTCAAGTGGATCTTAATATTATTTTTAACATTCCCTGTGATATACCATTATTCTTGGGCAATTCTGCCTATGATGAGTTGGGCCCCTAAGCCTTCCTCAGCTTCGACTAACATGAAATCTTATCGGGTCCATATATTGCATTCTCAACTAAACCCTATGTAGGGCGACAGTTGTTGTTGTTGTTATTATTATACTTGTTGACGAGCTGTTTTGATCTTGTTCTTCGTTCTTCAATTGCTTTGTTTATATTATATTATTTGTTGTTATTTTATGGAATTATTGAATTTTTCTACAAATATTTATTTATCAATTGATCTTATAAATTCATTGAGTTAAATTAATTATGTGTTGTTTAATATTCTTAATATTATACATATAGCATTGAATATAGTAATTAGAAATGTTTCATTGTGATGTTCTAATTTTCTGAAAACGCTATATTATAATTATTCTTTTATGATATAAAAATTCGAACCTACACAGGATCGGTGAATGGATAAAGTATAAATGCCTAACGATTTACGCGTTGTACTAAAAGTGGCAACTATTTTATAGCTAAAAAGAAATTATTTAATTGACTATGTTTAATTTTTATGTAGCTAAATAAATACTTACTATTAAATATTCCTAAATTTATATTAAGCAATTGAGTTTTATTAGTTATATGTTGGACATGTAAAGAAGTAAAAGCTTTTGGCGAAAATCTTACGACGATATCATAGAGAGGCATTATTGATTGAGCCCACACTTGAATCTGAAATGAATTAAGATTTTGACTCGCTAATATGTAAGCACGCAATTTCTTTAAGAATAGCAGCACTGCAGTATTGTTGCTACAAGCTTGAACTGTAAAGTAACTGTAGTGATAACTTTACTCAAACATTTCTTTTCAGACTCATATTTATTTCAGTGGAACCTTTAAAACATGCCAGTAAACGTTAAAGAGCCGCTGTACACTGTTGAGCAGCTGGCTCTAATTAAACGGCTCAAGGAGAGCGGAATAACCAAGCAGCAGGTAGAGTACATCTATGAGTCTTACGATCGTCTTGACAAAGAACTTGGGACTCTCTATCACATTCCTGTGGCTCTGGTAAGTCACTGATCGTAAACCTAGGTTAGATCTGTATGTCTAGGTTAGATTGTATGTCTAGGTTAGATTTGTATGTCTAGGCTAGATTTGAATGTCTAGGTTACATTCAATGTTAATCTAGGTTAGATTTGTATGTCTAGGTTAGATTTGTATGTCTAGGTTAGATTTATTAATCTACATTAGATTTGTATATCTAGGTTAGATTTGTTAATCTAGGCTAGACTTGTATGTCTTGGTTAGATTTGTTAATCTAGGTTAGATTAGACATACAAGTTTAACCTAGATTAACAAATCTAACCAAGACATACAAGTCCAACCTAGATTAACAAATCTAACCGTTAGATTTGTTAAACTAGGTTAGACTAGTACAAGTCTAACCTAGATTAACAAATCTAACCTTTAGACTTGTTATTAAATTATTTCTATTTGTATTTGTTAGTGATTTGGTGTTGATGCTGAAATAAACACATATCTCACTTAGCTTTGTTAATCTAGGTTAGACTTGTATGTCTAGGTTAGATTCAATGTTAATCTAGGTTAGATTTGTATGTCTAGGTTAGATTTATTAATCTAGGTTAGATTTGTATGTCTAGGTTAGATTTGTTAATCTACATTAGATGTGTATATCTAGGTTAGATTTGTTAATCTAGGTTAGATTTGTTAATCTGGGTTAGATTTGTATGTCTAGGTTAGATTTGTAAATCTAGGTTAGATTTGTTAGTCTAGGTTAAATTTGTAAATCTCGGTTAAATTTGTAAATCTAGGTTGGATTTTTTAATTTAGTATAGACTTGTTAATCTAGGTTAGACTTGTATGTCTAGGTTAGATTTGTTAACATAGGTTAAATTTGTAAATCTAGCGTAGATTTATTATTCTGATTAGAGTTGTGAATCAAGGGAGCCTGATTTAGTGCACTTGTTTTAGCAAGCTGTTATTTTTATTTTTATTTTTTATTTTTTAAGTTGACTGCATAAAATTTATTCATTTAACTAACAATTAAGTTAAGAGTCAATGATATTAGGAAAATTAATCTTTGATCGTACCCATACATTGTCTCCTTCGTAAATAGTCAGTTTTAAATTTGTAAATTTTTTATAATTTGTTTTTTACTCTTAATGGATCAATTGACTGATTGATTGATTGGCTAATTTATTTACTGTAGGAGCTGCACACTCAAGCACTGCAGCAAATACAGCAGCTGGCAATCAACATAGCTACCATAAGGAACTCTCAATCCCAGAATTCTTCCATTGTCCCTCCCACCCACCTAACACCCCCCTGTCCCCCACTCTCAGCCGCTCCCACCTCCCCCTCCCAGATAAACACAGCTAACCCGTCAGCTTCCTCGAACCCTGCTAACGTTGCTACTGGTAACAACGCAGCAACCGTTGCTCTAAACTCTGCACTCCACATCGCTAACCATTCGACTGCTAATGCTTCCCTGGCTACCTCCGCCATGTTAACGGCTGCGGGACTTTCGAACGCTGCTCTAAATGCAACCAGTAATCAATCAGTCATGGGACCGGCTCCTGGCTTAGCGTCTACCGTTGATAACTCAGACAGTGCTAAGATGCTGCGGCAGTTGCTTCCGCTGATAAAGAAAGACTCGGCCCCCGCTGGACCTGGAAACAGTGCGGCGTGGAACCATCTCGCAGAGTTTGAGGAACCTCAAGAACTTAAAGACTTTGTTAGGTATTATGAAGTATTGTATGACTCTAAGTCTTGTTGGGTGTGTATAATAAACTATAAAGACAATGTTAATGTCAGTTTTATCTCTAAAGTGACATTAGTGACAGGCTAGCCCAGGATTTGATCCCACAAATACTGATCTGCGGTTGAAAATCTTACTGACTTTGCCACTAGGCTCCAGCCCGTCAGTATTATATCTTGAATGATTCAATAAGACTTTTAAATATGAAGGTTGGAATGATTCGAAGAATAAATGATTCAAAGATTTAAATGATAAAATGATTCAAAGATTAAAGAATTCAAAGATTAATATGATTAAATGATTCAAATATTAAATGATTCAAAGATTAATATGATTAAATGATTCAAATATTAAATGATTCAAAGATTAAAATGATTAAATGATTCAAATATTAAATGATTCAAAGAATTAAATGATTAAATGATTCAAATATTAAATGATTCAAAGAATTAAATGATTAAATGATTCAAATATTAAATGATTCAAAGATTTTGCCACGAGTAAAGTCGTGAATGATGCAAAATTGAATAATTATGTAGTTTTTAAGCTCATTTGTTAAGCAATAGCAGAGATTATCATTTTATTGCAAGATCTATTGTGTCTAAATAGAACACAGTCTGTGTACAATAGAACACTGTCTGTGCACAATAAAAAAAATAAAAACAATTTATGAATAATTTTTCTAGCGTACGATAACTTCTGCTTGATTGATTGTAGACAGGGAGAGGCAGCATGTTGTGAGGAGATCAGGAGTTTTGTTTGTAAGAATGGTATTAAGCAGCATCAGGTGGCAAGTCTTGCAGGTATGTAGTCCTACAAGTTCTCTAATGTAATACTATATACTTTGTATATGTAGGAACCACAGGAGATAACTAATTTTGCTACTAGTAGCATCTTATTTAAAAACTGATTTGATTTAAGGTTAACGTCAGTTTCCTCACTCGAAAGCGATGTCAGTGACAGGCAAGCCCAGGATTTGAACCCGCACCTACTGATCCGCGGTCGAATATATCCCACCGACTTTGCCACTGGATCCAGCCGTGGCGATGTTGCTGTGTTTTGACGGAGTTGCTTAAGAATAAACCAACTGTAGACTGCGCATGTAGTAAAGGCGACAAAGTACAATGATTGAAACCAATGTCAGAAAAATCAACCTGTTAGTGAGCGCCTACTTTCCAGAAAATACTAGAAAATAATCTTCAACAAATGGAAATGAAGGTCCATTCGTATCACAACCTTAGTTAAACTGGGATTCAAGTGAAGATGATATTTTGGTGATCTAAATAAAAAATATAAAAAATAAATTTAAAAAATGATGACTAATAGTATCATAGTATTTAATATTTTACTGGAAATGCTTTCCAGGGGGTGTAAGATACATTTTATGTTGTTTTTGATCAAGCGTCTTCACCGTTTTTTGATATTTATTAGAAGTTTTGCTCTATGCTAAAACTTATAAAAATAAAATAAATAAATACTCATTATAGTGAAATCATCAACCATTTTGATATCTATCACTTTTAATACCACATGTTTAAACCATTAGGTAATTTAGACCATATTCCGTATGACCAGTCCTGTGAATGTCCGAGATTTTACTCTCAGATCAGCGTGGCTGGGATTCGAACTCACTAGAGTTCAATTCACTTCAGGATCTGTCATTTAAAACTTCATGACGTTTCCCCTCGGCTATTAAGACATTCTATATTGCCTGCTGTGCTTGACGGCAGGTGTGTGTCAGACGTACGTGAGCCGGTACATGAAGGGCGACTACGGGGACATGAGCGAGAGAAGTCGTAAGACGATACAGAAGTGGTACCTAGCGTACAGGAACGACCCAGCAGCCGTAGGTATGTGTTAGTCGTTGATTAATGTATCTAGCGTACAGGAACGACCCAGCAGCCGTAGGTCTGTCAGTCAGTCTGTCAGTCGTTGATTGTTACAGTTTTATGTATATTCATATGAGCACGCGGTGTATGCAATATTCAAAGTAGCGCTATAGTATAAGCTCTATCTCTGTACACTTGATCTGTGGAATTGTTTCTGTAGGTGTGTGTCAGTCCTTGATTAATGTACCTAGCCTATAGAAACCACCCATCAACCGTAAGTCTGTAAGTCGTTGACTAATTACTGTTTTATATGGATTTATATGAGCATGCGGTGTGTGCTGGGTTCAAATCCTGGGCGCGTCCCGTCACTGTCATCGCTTTCCAGTGAGGAAACTGACATTAACATTAGCTTTACTAGCTTTATGCAATATTCACAGTAGCACTATAGCATAAGCTCTAACCACTGTGCACTTGCTCTGTGGAATTGTTTCAGAAAATTAATTTATGCTGCTGTGAGTTGTTTGATTTTCTACTAAATCTTACTAAAAAATTTTGAGTTATTATTTAATTAGTTGCGTTATCAATGAAGATTATTTGTTATAAGCGATGGCATGGATGATTGATTGATTGATTGATCAGGTCGAGCAGCATGGATGATTGATTGATTAATTGATTGATCAGGTCGAGCAGCATGGATGATTGATTGATTAATTGATTGATCAGGTCGAGCATCATGGATGATTGATTGATTGATTGATCAGGTTGGGTCGCATGGATGATTGATTGATTGATCAGGTCGTGCAGCATGGATGATTGATTGATTGATTGATTGATCAAGTCGGGCAGCATGGATGATTGATTGATTGATCAGGTCGTGCGGCAAGCATAGCTCAGATGTTGACCAGTGCAGGCACAGCCAGCAGTCTCTCTAATCAATCACCAGGAGGAGCTAATTTAGCGGTGAGGCGTGGTCTCGACGTTGCCATGGCTACAAACCCCGTCCTTGCAGACCTGTTTGGCAGCGGGGCAGGGGGCTCCTACCCCCGCCGAGAGAGATTTGTGTTTCGCCCCGCTCAGCTAGAAATACTGGAGGAGCGATTTATCAGCAACAGCTACCCGTCGTATGAAGAGAGGCTGGATATAGCGAACGATTGTAATAGAGTGCTAGAGGAGGCAGGTGAGTGAACGATTGTAATAGTGCTAGAGGAGGCAGGTGAGTGATCGATTGTAATAGAGTGCTAGAGGAGGCAGGTGAGTGAATGATTGTAATAGAGTGCTAGAGGAGGCAGGTGAGTGAATGATTGTAATAGGGTGCTAGAGGAGGCAGGTGAGTGCTAGCGAATGATTGTAAATTATTTTGTAGCAGTTTACCTAGTAAGCTCCACAAAAGTCAGGCCAATTGTATATTGATTGGGACTACTCTACTAATCGCAACGCATTTGTAAGTTTTGCATTTCAGCATCAGTGTGAAAAAACACAGAACGTTTTGCATTTCGAGAGAGCATTCGTTTCGTAAAAACACAACGAAAGCAAAAGTAGTTTAATTAACAGAGTGTTAGAGGAGGCAGATGAGCCAGTCAGTCAGTCAATAGATCAGTTTATCGATAAGTCAGTCAATCAATCAATCAATCGGTCATCGATCTGTCGGGTAGTCAAGTGAATTATGGTAATGCAGTCCATTTGAATTATTTGCAGTCCATTTTGATTTATTTCAAGCAATAAATCTGTTAGGGATGTGTTTATAATAATTATCAATCAATCAATCAATAAGAATTTAATGTCCTGTTCCTCACCATAAGGCAATGTCAGAGACGTCTCTTGCAGACTCTACATAAACAGGCACCAAAGCACCACACGATATATGTTGATAAGTCATTCAGTGCGTTGATAATTTAAATATACATTGATAAGATAGATGCAAGTTAATTAATTAATTAACTAATGGTCTAGTTTTTGTTTGTTTTATGGTGTATATATTGCCCATACTTATGAATATTTTATAACATAATTCGCTCTCTATTCTTTGTTCTGTTAGCTTTAATATATAAGGTTGATTTTAATGTCCTTCTGTTGTCTTTTTATTGTTTTTATTTATGGACTTAGCAATTTTATATTTCATGTTTATAGTTCAGTTTTATATTTCAGTTTTATAAATTTAAGTTTTAGATATAAGTTTTATTATATATTTCAACAATTTAATATTTCATTTTTATATTTTGGTTTTTATTTAACATTTTTAATTTCAGTTTTATATTTCAGTTTTATATATTTTTTTTTTTAATGCCCTGGTCTGTAAAGGTCCCTGGGCTAAAAAATGTAAAGGTCCCTGGGCTAAAAAATAAGATAAAAGAGACTTTATTTAATTAAAAGTTTTATATTTAGGTTTTATATTTAGGTTTTATATTTAGGTTTTATATTTCGGTTTTATATTTCAGTTTTATATTTCAGTTTTATATTTCAGTTTTATATTTCAGTTTTGTATTTTTTTTTCAGTTTTATATTTAAGTTTAAAATTTCAGTTTTATATTTCAGTTTTATAATTCAGTTTTATATTTAAGGTTTATATTTAAGTTTTTTATTTAAGTTTTATATTTAGCTTCTATATTTAAGTTCTATATTTAAGTTTTATATTTCAGTTTTATATTTCAGTTTTATGTTCCAGTTTAATAATTCAGTTTTCCTATGACTTACTGTGTGTTGTTGCTGGCTGGCAGTGGGACGTAGGCTGACAGAGAGAGAGTCAGTGTCTGTGTCCGTCATATCTAACTGGTTCGCTAACAAGAGAAAAGATGTCAAGAGAGCTGCAAGAGAAGGTTTAGATCTCTTTCTCTGTATATGACTGTGACTCTCTCTCTCTCTCATTCTCTCTCTCTCTCTCTCTCTCTCTCTCTCTCTCTTTGTCTTTATCTCTCTTTCTCTTTTTATCTCTGTCTTTACTCTTCGGAAGAGAAGAGTAAAATAAGATGGTAAGAGTGAAATAAGATAGTAAAATAACATAGATATTCGACCTCGGATCAGTATGTGTGCGGTTCAAATCCTGGACTCGCTCGTCACTGACATCGCTTTCGATTGAGGAAACTGACGTTAATATTAGCTTCTTTATTTTCGCTTTGTGTATAAATATTTCTCGTTATCTTGGTTGCACTTTTCAGCCAGGATAAAGAGGGATATTAAGATTAAATATTAAAGATTTAAGCTGATGCAGGAAAAGATGTCAAACATTGCGATTAATCTTCTGTTTTCTAATTGCGTACGAGAGGAAATTGAGTATGTCGTAAAGTTTTCAAGTCAAACTTCAGTGTGTGTGGAAATAGAACTGGGTGTCTTCTGCTACTGCACGAGGCAGACTTGTTTCTATATGTCAAATAGAGAAAGCATTGTGAACTGATTTTACCGCTTCTATGGCTTCATGGAGAGCATGCTTGCCTGAGTAGCAAAGCGTCCTTGATTCGAATCCCAGCCGAGCTTTCTCTGACACTATTCATTGTGATGCAGAACCGGCCGTTAAACTTTATTTTTATTAAGGTTTTATTTTTTGTATTTACTATATTATTTTAGTATTATTTATTTTATTATAGTTTTTGGTTATTTGTCATTGTATTTAATTGTTTTATTTAATTTATGTTTAAAAGCATTAAATAAATTAAATTAATTCCATGATTTAAAATAAATCATGGAATTCTTTAGCTACAATTGACTGTGTTGAAAGCATTTTGTGAGAACGTCATTAGATGAGTTTATGAATATGAGGCTGTTGATAACAACTAGACTTCAAGAAGGCTTTTGATACTATAATTCACAGAGAAAAGTTGAACTGAGAGAACTTAAAAATAAAGTCATGTGTTGCGTTTGTAATTGTTTGTTGGACTGATTATCTGAATTTTGGAATTGCACCGTTTTTGGACCTTTTTTGCTCGCTGGCTTGATTTTGTTTCAATAGGGCTCGATGTTGTCATTGATGACTGTAGCACTCTAATTGTTGTTATTATTATTATTACTATTGTTTGGATTGATATATTTATCAATAGATTTATTGATAGATTATTTTGTTGGATGATAGATTGAATGATTGATTGATTGATTGTAGGAGGATTGGATGTATCGGGAATGTTGATGTCACGTAGAGGAAGACCGCCACGCCCATTTCTCTCCTACAACAGTATTAAGAGTGAGCCCAGCGATGAGATGATTGACAGCTCACGTGGGTATGGCGATGAGATGATTGACAGCTCACGTGGGTGTGGTGAGGAGATGATAGGTGGTGCAAGTGGGTGTGTCTCGGAGTACGGCGCATACGGAACTCCTCCCCTAGACGAGAGCTTCTCAGATGATGAAGAACTACAGCAGACCAATGAAAACGATGCTTTGCTTGAGTGATAGAAAGCTCGACCAATGAGAACGAGGCATTTCATGAATGGTGGAAAGCTCGACCAATGTGAATGAGGCACTGCTTGAATGATATAAAGCTTGGCATTTCCAGATAAGTGAATGCTGCCATATGATATCAGAAACTCACAAAATATAGACCACAAATTTGTAATAACCACCTTCTAGTTTTTAATTGTTGGAATAAAATGTCAAAAGTTTTAAATTATTAAAGTTTTTAAAAGTTTGGGGTCATTGAATATGTTTTGCAATTACCCTACATTGATCATGCCAAAACCTCTTGTGTGATTTTTGAGTGTGGAAACCTTAATTGAAACTGATGTAAAACTTCGTGGAACATCTGTTAAGTAAATCTAACGTAAATCAAATGTTAACGTCAGTTTCCTCACTCGAAAACGATCTCAGTACTGGACGAGCCTATGGTTTGAGCCCAGCACATACTGATTCGCGGTCGAGTATCTTACCGACATCGCCACTGACTCCAGCCAGACAGTACTGCACAGTATCCTACTAGAGACTTTTTGGCGTGGTTTTGGGTTTTGAAACTACGTCCTCTGGCCTAGCTGGTATGTATGCTACTAACTCGGCAATCGGCTGATACAGGCAGTGAAATCATGGCAACCATGTTAGTTTTGTGGCAACCATGTTGCTTTTGTGAGGTTGTTCTGCAAAATAGTTTGGGGAATGGTTGAACTAAAATCAAGTTAAATTGCAATAAATCTGGTCCTCTATAGTTAATACCATTTATTATTTACTGCATTTTGTGCATAATGCAATGTTCTAGGAAAACTTCAATCTTTTATCTAGTATAGGCGATGATTTAAAATCATGTTGTTCTGGGTTATTTATTAACTAGTGCTTTTAAGATCTGTTGTCGCATTTTAGTCTCACTGCTTGTAGTCCACAGTGTTGTCTCACATTCTATGCATCTCTCCACTCTAGTTCTCTATAGTCTAATTTAGATGTAATTATCTACGTGTATGTGTTCATTTGCTTTTTATGTGTATTGCTTCTATGATGTGTCTTCGGAAAACTTAAAGTTTAATATTGTTTGAACTGCATGTTATTTTAAGAGGCGACTAGTGCTGAATTATGACTAATACGTGTTGTTGTCGGTCGCTATTAGCCATTCAGTTTTTAATTTTCAATATCCAACCCACAAGTCAAGGCTTTTCTGACAAAAGATTTGCTAGTAGAAATCAACATTTATCTTTGACTACAAACAAATCCATAATTATTGGGGCTGATAGCAATTTTTGTTAAAAGTAACCTTTTAAATGTTAACGATTCATCATTAATTAAATCATTAATTTTAGATAATTTTTTTAATATTTAGATAATTTTCCACTAATTTCACATATAATGCTGTGTTTGATCCGTGATAAGCGACTGATTTCTGGCAAATCACAGCGAAAACCATCTCAGCTGAATATTGGCCCTACTTTAACTGTACTGTAACTGTGCTGTAATAGTACTGTACTGTACTATACTACTATACCGTATATTACTGCACTATAACGATACTGTATTGTAATATTATTGTCCTGTAATGGTACTGTACTGTAATATTACTGTATTGTAATGGTACTGTGCTGTAATATTACTGTATTGTAATGGCACTGTACTGTAATATTATTGTCCTGTAATGGTACTGTACTATAATATTGCTGTATTGTAATGGTACTGTACTGAAATATTACTGTACTGTAATGGTATTTTACTGTAATAATAATGTACTGTTATAATACTGTGGAAGTTTGTGAGGAATTTACATGTACATGTATGTTGTAGAAGAAAAATTTACCACTGGTTGTTAATGCTAATGTAACAAAGCCATTATAAAGACTTAAACTGGCTGTGTCTACATCAATACTTTAAGAGACCTTTCATCTGGCATTTTAAACATTGATTGTCTGTTTATTAGTCAAGTGTGCTAATTAATCAATCAATCAATCACTGTGAATCGCTTTAAAGCTCAGTTCTATGTGTAATACCATACTAATGCCAAGTGGATAAATGAAATGAAGAGTCAAGTATTATTATTATTATTATTATTTGTCTATTAGGAAGATATCTGACACAAAGCAGATATCTTACACAGTACAAACAGATACATACAGATAGTCACAGGTAAATGTATAAGTACATAATATCAATCATAATATCAATCATAAATTTAATAATAGCAGTTTGTTTTGTTTAGTAGTCTAGTAGTAAGGGACCACAACCGATGTAGCGGCTAGACCTACTAATTACGCAGTCATCAAACAGGCAGTAGTTTTCTATCGGTGCTTGGGCGTATGATCATTAATAACAACAATTAGAGTGCTAGAGTTATCATTGACAACATCGCGCACATTGCAACCTCAATGAGATCATGACAACCTCGAGCAGGACTTTACTCATGTCCGTTGTTGTTGTTGTTATTGTATTTATTTAACACTGTAGTTGTTTAGTGTAGTCATGTTATAGTCGATGTTATTTGTATGTAATGTATTGTACAGCCCATACTCTGCATCATGTATTGTATTGTATCACTCCTACCTTGCATCATGTATTGTATTTTATAGCCCATACCTTTCATCAAGTATTGTGTAGGTCATACTCTGCATCGTGTTTTGTATTGTATCCCTGCATCATGTATTGTATTGTATCACCCATACTCTGCATCATGTGTTGTATTGTATCACCCATACCCTGCATCGTGTATTGTTTTGTATCACCCATACCTTGCATCACGCATTGTATTGTATTGTATCCCTGCATCATGAGCAGGATATAATTACGTATTTCTATTTATACTGATTGGTTTTGATATGACGAGGTATTCTGTACATTGTAGTCTCTCTGGTGAGCTTGTATTTAATTGAATACAAGTCGCATTCATTTCTACTTGTATTTACCAAGTGTTAACTAGAATGATAGCAGAGAAAAACTACCTGAGAAGCCAAATTAAAGTGTGTATTTAGGTGTTGAGCTCTGTTGAAATGAACTCATCGGCCGATGGTTTGCTCATTTGTGAGCATTATAGGAGACCATGGTAGAATTTCTTGTAGAATGCGACTTATCGTAATACTCCAGAGAGAGAGAGAGAGAGAGAGAGAGAGAGAGAGAGAGAGAGAGAGAGAGAGAGAGAGAGAGACTGAGAGAAAGAGAGACAGAGAAAGAGAGACAGAGGAGATAGAGAGAGAGAGAGAGAGACTGAGAGAAAGAGTGACTAAGAGAGAGGGGAAAAAGAGAGACTGAGAGAGAGAGTGAGAGATGGGTCTGAAACAGATGTGGTTACTGAGGTGTTTATCAAAATGGGCTTATCTACTCGATGACATTTATACTCCATGACATTTATTTAGATCAACAACTTTATTTTAGATCATCTTTTTCTATATGTTATCATTTGTATGCAGTTGTATTTTTCAGATTTAAAAAATATATATTTTATTTAACAGATTTATTAATAATATACTTGTGTATTTATTGCACATTGTTCATACACACTGTACGTCCTATTTCTTTCCTGCAACATTTATCACGTTGATCATGCATGATATTGAGTTTTATAATATTAAAAGTTTTAATGGCGTTAGTTTGTGTGAAGTAGTTATTTGTGCTGCCGCAGGATATATGTAATGTAAATAGGGACTCTCTCTTGTCTGAAATCAACCAGTGATACTGGCATTCACATTCATCGTAATCATCTTCCTCCCCTGAATCCCAGTTTAAGTACGGCCGGGATGCAATGGAATATTAAGTCTAGCCTGTCTAGGTTAAACATAGGTCAAAATATTAATCTTATGGAACTGTTGAACCCAAACGAGACAAAAGCGTTGGTTAAATGTATGTTCAGAGATAGTGTTCGATATGAGTCTCTCAATCTCGCGGGCTCATTAGCCTACCTTCAGTAATTGAATCCTGAAGTACGATCTGTAACAGAGATCTAATTTTAGCGACAGATTCAATCTATTTTTGGAACATGTTACGAACCGATCGGAAAAAAAATATCGCGGCCGGGATGCGAATAGACTGTCTCAAGTCCTCTCTATCGTACACCACATCATCAGTCAATCCCCTATTTGAGAATTTTCCATTCGTTTAAATTTGTGTAGCAGTTTCTGGAGCCTAGGCGCTCACCAACCGAATGCCATTTCTGACTTTGGTATTGATTGTAGTGCTTTAGTCGTCTTCCACTATAGGCCTACGTGCAGTCACTGGTTGGTCAGTTCTTCAAACAACTCGGACACAACACGGGGAAAATTGTTAAATACAATGTAATATCGATTATAATCAATAAAAACTTCATAGAGTTGTAACTGACTGGATTCTAGTTTACACTTCGCTGAAAGATTATTCGATTATTCGATTACTCGATTATTCGATTATTCGATTACTCGATTATTCGATTATTTTGAATGTATTATTCGTTTTAGATAGATTCAATACATTCTATTAAAAGGAAATTACACATAAATTGTAGATTTTTGTGAGTAGGCATTATAGGCATTTTGACGCCGCTGACATTGCCTTATGACGAGGAACCGGACGTTAAATTGGTTTTGATTATTGATTGTTAGGCACCTAGTCATAAGCACAATCCTCAAAGAACAACGGTATACCTAAAGGAATGTTGTAGATGATTTAAAGACCCACTCATATGTGGAAATAAAGAGGTAAACGGGAGATATTGCTGAGTGGAGGCGTTAAATATCATGGACTTGCCAGTAGGCAGAGCACTAAGAACGAGAGAGAGAAGCATTATCTAGCGTGACGAATTATTGCAGAGTAGAATTCTTGTATTATTTACAGAAACTTACGATCATAGTAACGGGTTGTCCCCGTATTGCTTCGTCCATTGATTAAATAGACCAACCGTAAACCTCACGTGTCGTATAAGGCGGCTAAGCAAGAATTGATATATGGGTAAGGAATAGCCGTAGGAAGGCTGTCAACTGTTCCCATGTACCCTATAGGTTCATATATTTTTAAGGCTCTTTTAGTTTCCAATACTTTAAACAATTAAGATCCGCGCGAATTTTTGTTTTTTATATTTTCTTCTAGTTTTTGATCATGTATCTGTTCGCGAATTTTTCAATTTTGAAATTGTTCGTGTGTGTTATATTGAAATGAAAAGTAAGTAAGTACCATGATTATCAAAAACTGTATCAGGATAATCATGGTAGTCAGCTAGATATGATACTTTGTTTCTTCACCGAAAACCAATTTTTCTCGCGATAGATGTAGGAATTGCTGTTGATGCATTGTATGTCCTTATGTGTTGTGTCTTTGCTGAAAATAGAAATATTATCTATTCTATTATATTCTTCTTCTTTAAGTGTCGTGCCTGTTCCAAGCCTGGGCGGTCATGGTCACATTCCTCCACATGTCTCTCTTCATTGTTGCTTTGATCATCTCTGTTTCAGTTAACTGCATCCATTTGCTAAGACTGTTAATAAACGTCATTCGTTGTCGACCCTTGCATCTTTTTCCTTCTATTATTCCTGTCACTACGATATTTCAACTATTTTGTTCCGCATAATGTGTCCGAAAAATTTCATCTGTTGTCGTCGTATTCGGTTCAAAAGGTCACGACAAGTTGACATTCTTTGTAGAACATCTTCATTTTTAATGTGGTCTTTATAAGATATACGCAGCATTCTTCTATAGAACCACATCTCTGTTGCCTCAAGTTTCGATTCCATTACAGAAGAGATTGTCCAAACTTCACTTCCATATAACAATATTGGTTGAATGTAGCATTGAAGAAGTCTTTTTTTGGTATCAATTGATAATTCATGGCTTCTAAAAATCTTTGACATTCTGTTATATGCCTCCTTAGCCATGGCTATTCTTCTGTTTATTTCCTTGTCACATTTCCCATTTTGATGAATAAGTGACCCTAAATATATGACTGATTCAACTTGTTTGACATTTTGACCTCTTACATTGATTAAGCATGGCTGTGGCATTTTTAGTTTGCTGACTGTCATGCATTCTGTTTTCTTCATATTTATAGATAATCCACTAGCCTCACTATGATATGTTACAATATCCAACATTTCTTGAAGTTTGTCTCTCGAGTCGGCAATAAGAACTATGTCATCAGCATAACGAATATTATTAAGATTGTATCCTCCAATTACTAATGCTTTTATTTCACTGATATTCCTCATTTTATTTTCACTATAGAAGTTAAAAAGATCTGGTGACATTACACAGCCTTGCCTTACTCCTGTCTTAATTTTGCAAAAGCTACTGTACTCGTTCTCATATCTCATTGCAGCTTCTTGATTCCAGTATAAATTCCTAACACTTCTTATGTCTTTGCCATCTATATCCAATTCATGAAGAAGATCAATCAATTTGCTGTGTCTAACTTTGTCAAAAGCTTTGGTATAATCAATGAAACAAAGGAATAGATCCTTATTTAATTCTATGGCTCTTTCACACAGAATTCTTAGAACGAAAATAGCATTCCTTGTACCGGAATCATCCATAAAGCCATATTGCACGGGATTTATTTCAGGTCTAATTTTATTTCTCATTCTCATTAGCAGAATTCTTAAATAGATTTTAATGACTACACTCATTAGACTTATAGTTCTGTGCAGTTCACATTCTACCGCACCAGGTTTCTTCGGTAATGCAATAAATATCGATCTCAATAGATCTTTAGGAAATTCGCCATTGTCATAAATGTCGTTTGCTATTGACGTGATCTCTTTTACGCTAAATTCTTCCGTGGCTTGAATCATTTCTGCTGTTATGTTATCTGGTCCGCTTGCTTTGTTTCTTTTTAATTTCCTAATGGCATATCTAACTTCGTCTTCTAAGATTTTAGGACCTGCTATTTCTTTAGTTATTTCTGGAAGCTCCATTCGATTATCTTTAAAAAGGTCATCGATATACTCTGACCATCTATCAAGTATATCTTTCTTTGTCATGAGAATATCTCCATTCTTAGCCTTGATGCATTTACTATGTGAGCAATTAGATTTCCGATTAGTTATTTCATTTATCTCTTTGTACATTTTCCTTGTGTCTGTAAATTTCATCTTTTCAATCTCATCACATCTTTTGTTTAACCACTCTTCCTTTTCATGTTTGCAAAGTTTCTTTATTGCATTGTTCGAAACTCTGTACTCCATACTTTCTCTATCTTTAATCTTTTGTCGTTCTTTCATTAATTGTAAAATGTTCTGATTTATCCATATAGTTTTCCTTTGCATATTCTTTTCTGGGATGATTTCATTTGCTGTTACTACTAATGCATTTTTGAAATTATCCCATTTGTTGTTAATGTTATTCAGACCATCATTTTCTGCCAATACTTGGAATCTATTTTGAACTTCTACTTTATATCTATATTGAATAGTTTGATCTTTTATTAGAGTGGAGAAATCTTGTACTAATGTTCTCTCTTTTCTTTCAATCTTTTTTAATTTTATAAGTATATTGCAAATTACTGGAATATGGTCTGAGTCACAGTCTGCACCTGGATAAGTTTTGCAATTTCTGATTGAATTACGAAATCTTTCGTTGATAGTTATGTAATCGATTTGATTTCTTATTTTATCTCCAGGACTCTTCCAAGTATATCTTCTCCTTTTGTGCTGTTTGTACCATGTGTTAGCTATTATTTGATTGTGGCTTTGGCACCAATTAATGAATCTTTCTCCTCGTTCATTCCTCTTGCCGAGGCCATATTTTCCAACTATATTTCCATATTGCTCTTCTCCAACTTTGGCATTCATATCTCCCATTATAATTAAGATTTCTTGGCTTTTGCATTGTGATTTTGCTGTTTCTAAATCGTCATAAAATCGCTCGATTTCTTCTTCCTCACATTGGGCTGTGGGAGCATATACCTGAACAATATTCATTACGAAATGTCGTGTTCTGATTTTCAACAACATCATTCGATCCGAAATAGCTCAATGGCCATCAACACATTTTGATGTGATGCTATCTGTTATTATAGCCACTCCATTAATATGTTGAACACCACCTGAATAATACATCGTAAAACCATCCTGATTAACCCTGCCTGATCCAATCCATCTTGTTTCACACATACCCATGATGTTCACTTTGAGTCTCTTCATTTCTTGAATTATGTTACTGAATTTTCCTGCCTGGTACAGCGTTCGTACATTCCATGTACCTAAGCGTGTGTATCTTTCTATTTTATTACATTTACCTACTTGGTTACTTGATTTATCCAATTCCGAGACAGCCGTTGGATGACGGTCTAGTTTCTCCTGTCTTACACAAGATTCTGTACCGAGCGAGGTGTCCCACCTGTATTCAGTGTGTACCCCCTTAACGCCGTTGGTATTATTTTTATTTCCTTTGACCATGATAAACTATATCAAATACAGCGGTGGGCGATTAATCCTTCCGCCAGGTATTTTTTCGAGACACCATCTCTATCCAGCTGGCCGTTGACTTTAATAAAAAAAAGTTCGTCCGCCCAATTTCTGATGGCTGGTCATCATAGCCTTTTACTCTCCCGAGTCATCCACAAGGCAGTGGAGATTGTTTAGGTAACATATTGTCTAGTTTGGAAATCTATAATAATAAACCATCGCAAAATTCCGAAGATGAACAACTCGATATTTGGCGCAGTCACTAAAAATAGTTAGAGGCACGAAATAATATGAATACGGATATAAAAGTTAATGTATATCCAAAGTGAACGTTATTTTTTTGTAAATATAAACATTCGCCATTTAACGTGACATCACGTTAAAAAAAATGTATTATATTAGTTAATATATTATGAAAGTTAAAAGCTCAGATGCGCAACACAGCGGCAAAACAATATGGAGAGCATTTACAATCAGCACCTGTTATCGATTGGTTTATTCTAAAGTTTTATCAATCCCGAGTTTTGTTATTTAGAGTTTAGTTTTGAGATCTATCGATGAAATCTTATAGTCTAAGTTGTTTTTCATATGATCAAATTCAAATATATTTATAGAGAGACATACAGTATATTGTACGACAATATATAAGTTAATATATATGATATTCATAAAGGTAGTAAAAATACATGTATATATATATATATATATATATATATATATATATATATATATATATATATATATATATATAAAGGTAGAATGGAATGGAAAAGAGGCAGGGGCATGTCGAGATTAGCTACATGTACAGTATGTTGGATGATTTAAAGACCCACGCATAATTATTATGTGAAAATGAAGAGGAGAGCGGGAGAAGATAGAGAAGAGTGGAGGCGTTATACACCATGGACCTGCTACTAGGCAGTGCACTAAGATATATATATATATATATATATATATGTATATATATGTATATACATATATATATATGTAATATATATATGTATATATATATATATATACCGTATATATATACATGTATATATATATATATATATATATATATATATATATATATATATATATATATATATAGGGGCCTATATATAATAAAACTCTATCGGTGTCTTAGCCTGAACACGATAAATAATAGCAGTATAAATCTGCACAAATTTAGACAAAAATTTTCATTACAACTATAAATACCATAAAACCATTAGTAATCATACAGTTGACTATTTTCAATTTAAGAATTACTCTTATATCAGGACACTGATGAGTGAAGTATAAAAATTAAACAACGGATATTTCTAAGGTTATCAAAATTAAGCGAGTAAGCTAAGCTAGTCTTGATTAAAACAAAACAACAAAATAGAACACAATTCGGAATTAAAAATTCGGAAGCATTTTTATGAAATCTGGCATATAATAATATATATATCTTGATATCTTAGTTTAAAAACAAAGGTCGTAATATACTGTGACAGTAGGCTCTCTCTCTCTCTTTCACTCGATCTCCCTCGGTCACTCTATCGCTCTCTATCTCTCTCTCTCTCTCTGTCTCTCTGTCTTTCGCTTTCTCTTTCTGTCTCTCTGTCTCTCTCATCTCTCTTCCTCTCTCTCACGCTCTCTTCCTCTCTCTCTCTCTCTCTCTCTCTCTCTCTCTCTCTCTATCTCCATGTACTGCCTCTTGGGATAGCGATGTAATTTATTTGCTACACACGACGCACGACAGCTCCCAACCCTCGACGTACTTAGGACAAGATAGACCTCCACAAACGACCTCTGTCATGTACATTAATGCGCCGTTAGCATCCGACCCTCCTCCACTCACCACTTCAGGTGCCTCGTCCAAGCACTCGTAGACATAGGGATGCTTGTGGTCGTTATAGGCTGAGACGATGTATCCCCTGTATTCCAAGGTCCACTCAGCCGGACAATTAACCCTACCCGGGATCATTATCTGGACTGATCGGTTAGGCACGTAACATGCTGCACACGGTACGTCGTGGTTGTGAAGTGATTGTCCACCGTTGTTCTCTTTAGAGAACAGTGGATTATCTCCAAACTCATATTCCGTCCCGTAGATCTTTGCCGTCCATTCTTGTAATCCACTAACGGTTTTGTTGATCCATTCAGGGGATTCAGGGAGACACAGGTAGTTAGCGCCGCTGCCCTCCTTATAATGATGCGCCCCCGCAGTGTACCCCGCGTAGAGTTTCTGAGCGTGGGGCGGGCAGACCGTCCTGCCCCACCTGATGAAGGTCGTTGCGCTCAGGCCCCGTGTGTCTGAATTAACAGGAGTAGATGAGGTTGAGCCTACTGATATAACATATGAAAAATATGAACGATTGGGCGCTTAAAAAGCGATTGGATTAATTAAAACGAAAACTAAGTAATTAAATAGTAAATAGTAATAAAAAGTAATAGTAGTAATAAGAGTGAATATGTAGGCCTAATTTTCATAAGCTGTTTTTTAATTATAAATCTTCCATGTCATAATATTTTAAATGTGGCCTATTTTGAAATGATTATCTATGATGATGTCTACCACTTTTAATGCCATATGTTGAGGGGATTTAGAGCACTCGGTTAAGCTGCGCGGCAACTGAAAGAAGTAAAGCCACGTTGTGCGTGGTTATTACATTGTGGGGATCATTTGGAAAATCCGAGTGTCGACAGCTTTGATTGTAAACAATCCCCAGGGTGTTGAATGTTATTCTTAAATCCGCGCCGGCTGCAATTGGAGCGCCAACAAAAGCAACGATTGCTAATAACAGGGGCGGATCCAGGAATTTGTTTACACATTTTTTGCTTATGCCCAGCCTTCTACGGGACATGTGACGAAACTAGAAAAATGCTGTGGGGGAGGGATCAAAATTTTCACTACTGCGCTTTGCTCGTAGAGTGAGTGCATCCCCGTATCCTTCCCCCCCCCTCCCTTCACACTCATAACAGTACTAAAGTTAGAGGAAACCCTAAAATGCCTAAACTCCTACATTTGTCTTGGAGAAAAGTACGTTAATTTTTTCACCTCTAAAGAAATTCAACGGATCAGGAGGAATTGCAAAAGTTATTTAATTTTGGCGGTAGGGGAGGCTATGCCCATCCCAGCTGGTTGGCTGGTTGCACCACTGCTCCGAGACAGAGTTCACATTTTTTACTTACATCCCACACTTTTCCTCTCATAGGCTATAGTGGTTAAAGTGAAAATTTTGAGCAAGTGAAACACTCACCATTTTTCAGGCACCCTTATATAGTGCACATAGGGCACCAAATATGGGCCCCTTATCCAATATTTGAAAAAAAATTGAGCTATTGGAACTGAATTACCGCTCATACTCCCCCTTCCCCATAACCACAGCCCTTACAAACTGACACGTAGAAATTTATATAGAAACAATGAAAATATAGTATAATTTGTTTTCGCTGGTCCTAAGGGGGACCCAGGCCCCCTTGGCCACCACTCTGGATCCGCCACTGGCTAATAACCATAAAAGGAATGGAGGAAATAACGAAAAATATAAAAACAGCAACCAAAAGGAAGGAAACTACTGAACATGCGTATGCTGAGATGCAGATACTTAAAATAGTCATAACAAATGTTTTAAATATATGTAAAAAAATGGTGGTTGATTATTTCGCTATGATTCAAAGTAAACCTTTAAGTAGTACAATAGATATTAACGCCTAGGACCTACAAACCTGACTGAGTGGCGTTGATCAACTGCTGTAGAAGTTTTGTCTGTTCATCTTTGATCTTCGAGATGTCTGCTGCTACAATAGATTGCTGAGTCGTCATGGCCGCTATGTGCTCCTGCAGCAGTCTAACGGTTCTCTTCAGTTCATCAACCTGCTGCTCCAGTTCCGGCATTCCAGGACAAGCGCCTCCAGTGGATTGGGAGAGCGGAGACCTGGGAACACTGAACGAGTAGACGCAGGTGTCCTGCAGTCGTCCTGTAGGTTGAGCGTCAGATGACGATGTGTAGAAGAGAGACATTAGAATGATTGTGATGATTTGCTGCAGCAGCATTCTGATCTGGTTTCTATGAAAATATCGCTAGTAAAATTATAGATAAATCAATACTATGCAGTTGCCATCCTGTCTACCTGATCTTTCACCACACTATCAATCCTCTCGTAGTCTTCGCTCCTCTAGTAATATACCTTCTCACTCTACCAAGCTTTCAATATGCCATGGGCAGACTCCCCTTAATATTTTCCGACAATATGGAACTCTCTACCACAAGATCTTCGATCTTTTAATACTTTCGGTAATTTCCAAGTCAAGCTGAAAGCCCTTCTCTGTCAGCCATAGGTCTAAATTTTGACACGCTTGCCTTATGAAAAGAGGTAATTGAAGAAAGATTGAAGGGGAAGAAAGTTAGGCTGCTAGGGGATGCCCGGGATTTGTGTCAACTGAAAATATTAATATTTAACTAGCTTCCGGCAACCTTTCCCTGGTAATCACCAAATCTTACATCTTGTAATAACTTTCCTGCTACTTTTATTCCTCCAAAATTAATCTACCCTGATCATTTTTGATCATCGGCCTGGCTATCGTTTAGGACCTTACTTCTCCTCGCCACATTTCTTTTGCAGATTGGTCTGGGTGAATTGATCTGTAGTCATGTGTACTGTGGCGACGTCCCTTACATCATCCCTGGATGGGGAAACGGTCGTTAATCCTTTATAATAATAATAATTATTATTATTATTATTTTAATTTTTATTATTTAATTTTATTAAAATGGCTACTCGAAGTCATCAATCCGCTTAAAAGAATTGTTAAAGCAGACTGCATTAAATCTTTGCAAAGTCATGGAAAGACTTTGCCAAAGAAAAGATGTCTGTCGCTTATCGCCGGTTTGCTCTGCAATAATTATGACACTCTCTCTCTCTTTCTCTCTTCATTGCACTGCCAAGTGGCAGGTTCAAGGTACATATTCACACTCAAAGTAATTACGACTATGCCATGAATAAAGTCAACTCCTTCGGGTATCAACGGGCCCATGGTTTCAATGGCCACCGGAACAACTTCATATCCTACGTAGAGATCACGGTATTTATCCAATTTCCTAGAGGCATTATTATTATTATTGTTATTATTATTATTATTATATTATTATTATCATTATTATTTTTTTTTTTTTTTTTTTTTTTTTTTTTTACCCCGGTGTAAAGAACCTGGGGTTTGATAAAAACGATTCAAGCAATACGTGCTGAATCGCCGCCCGGCTACTCGAGGTCATCAATCGGCTTAAAAGAATTGTTGAAGCAGACTGCATTAAATCTTTGCAAAGTCATGGAAAGCCTTTGCCAAAGAAAAGATGTCTCTCGCTTATCGCCGGTTTGCTCTGCAATAAGTCTGCCTATGCCATTAATAAAGTCAACTCCTTCGGGATTCATCGGGCCCATGGTTTCAATGGCCACCGGAACAACTTCATATCCTAAGGACAGATCACGGTATTTATCCAACTTCCTAGAGGCGGCATGAACAGCAGCACCACCGGCTGTGACTGAAGTCGTATTCAGGTAGGAGTTTGCCATAGTGTCAATGACCGTGACGTCCCAAACGGCACATTTACCGTTGCACCAGGGCACTAAAGTCATGCCGTCCGGACGCTTGCCGTCTGATCTGGACAACCCACTTGGTTCCTTAGAGGAAGGGATGCCTGCTCTCGAAAGTGCTCGCCATATTATGTCATTTAAATTGTGATGGCGAGACATTCTACTGAGCTTCGTTTGCAGGAGAGGCCGTGGAGACCTAAAGCGTCGACTTCATGACCGCAGGGGCACATGTGAGGCTCGCAAGTTTTCGCCCCTAAACGGAAACTAACAGCTACTCGAATCGCCCATTGTCTAAAAATAGCCCACAAGAAGCAACAGGGAGAGCGTGAAGCCAGTCGCTGCTTCTTTTAGTTGATACAGCTAGGAGTCGTGCTCTGTCTACTGCATTGGACTGGGATTCTAACAGACTGTTATAAATCCGATCCACTATAGGACGGTCCCATGATTTCTGGCTACTGACTGAGGTAGAAGGTGGAGCACTGGAGGTGAGGCTTTTGGACCAAACTGACAACGCAACGTCAATGGAACTATCGGCAGAAAGGGAGCACTTATGAAGGATGGCGTCTTGCAACTGCCTCGTTCCCATCGCTGATGCCAAAAGGCTGAAGGCGCGATATGGGAAACAAGACGAATTCCAAGACCACCCATGCTCACCGGTAGACTGGCTTGCTGCCACTGCAAAACAGACAAATCTGCGTTGATAACGGCGCATAAGCATTGCCTAAGAGCCTCGTCGTAGTCTAAAAGCCGCGGATTAGAGAAGCTCGGACTAGAGCGCAGAACGTGCATAAGTTTAGGTGCACTTAAAGAAAAGCGAAGGATTGTTAAAGCATCATGAGCGGCTAGCGACTTCAAGCGTGATGCTGTACGTTTGAGGTCTTCAAGGCGACTGGATAAAGCGGTGGTAGTAGCTTCTTCTCCAGAGAGTGGCGCGCCGAGTAGAGAACTATGGGATAGGCACATTGGCACAAATGATGACAAAACTGAGTTGCCCGGAGATTTGCAAACTGATGAAATGACTTCGCACTTGGTGCGATTCAACTGAAGCCCAAATTCTTGGCCTCTGTCGATGATAGTCTGTACATCATTTGCAATCGACGACTCGCAACCACCTAGAGTAATGTCATCTAGGTATCCCACCGTGAGATCGCTAGAGAGAGAAGTAAGGAGAGGGTGAATAGTCAAGCAAAACAGCATGGGCCCTAAGGGATCCCCTTGTTGGACTCCTTCCTGTGACTCAATGCACCAGTCTCCGAACTTCAACCACGAAGGGCTTGAGTAAGCTAGATGGCAGAAACTATACAGCTCTGGTATCCTGTGATGTATTTCGCTGAGCATTCGTGATCTACTCAAGCAATTAAAAGCATTACAGAAGTCTAGCTTTACCACGAAGTGATCAGCTGGCATTGACTCAGCGAAACGGCGAGTAGCGTGAACAGCTGCCTCACAGCCACCTGGAATACCAGCTCCAAGTTGAATTGGGCTCAAGTATTCGCTGAGAGCAGATACTGCATAGCGATTTGCGCATTTAGCGGCTAAACGACGCCAAGTGTAACCCACTGCAATGGGGCGAATGCCGCCAGATTTCTTATTGAGTGCGAAGAGTTTACCACCAAACAGCACCGGTTGGACCTCAGGGGGGCAAGCACCTCTAAGAAGGAGATTCACGAAAGAAGTCAAAGCGGTCAAAAATGTCCCAGCCGACTCTCTACAAGTCACAAGCTCCAGAAGATGCTGAGGGCGAAGGCCATCAGGACCACCTGCTGAGCCTGCTGGAAAGCTACGTACAGCTTTGACAACATCCTGCTCTGAGACTTGAATGGGCGGAGTCGCCGTTGAGTCCGGAAGGGGTGCCATTATACTGCTACTAGCTGTGGGTGGGTGCTTGGCCTTCAGGATATTGAAAGTGTTTATGGTGCATTGCGCTGGGCTTTCGTCTGAACAGAGGATGCGCACAGCTGCCGAAACATTTCCATCTTCCATTTTGGACCTGACTGCTGAGGCACGGGAGTCATGAGAATGATGAGCTCTTTTAATTCTTTCTACGACCGGCTCAGTGGGAGCACTAGTACCTAGGCCCTCCAACCTTTTCTTAATTAAAGAGCTTAGATTATGCCTTTTACCTGTGCGAGCAGGGACTTGCAAAACCGAAGATGCGAAAAGCAACAAATCTGACCAGTATGATAAAACTGAGGGATCGCTTTCGATCTTACGGAAGGCATCAATCAAGGCTGCTGAACAAGCAGGTCTGGCTGATTTGGGAATGTGTTTTATTGTTGGTCGCGATAAGCAGGGATGTTCAAGAATGAGCGGCTGAGAGGAAAATGAATTGGGAGATAAGTTAGCAGAATTGGGAGCAGCAGTGGGAGGAGAACTCTGTCTAGCCGAACCAGAGTCGCAGCTCCGATTCCTGATCCTATTCCTTATATCAGAAACTGCAAGACCTGGTTGCGAAGCTGCCGCCTGTGCGGAGATCTGCAAGGGAGGTTGGTTGGAACCCGGGCACCGATTATCCAATGGGCCATGAAGATGGACCTTTCCGTCTCCCGAATGAAGCTGACGTTGAGCTAGGCACACCGAACAGATGCCAGTTTTCTTGTTGGCAGTCTGAGACAGTGGCCAAGTCTGTCTGGCAGGCATGTGGCAAACACGGCATAGCAAGCGAGAGATAAAAGAATTACAACTGGAACACTACTGCAAATAGCTGCAGTCCAATAGTCCAATGCAGGTGAAAACTAAAGCATAATGCAGATTTAATAAAAGGTAAAATAAGCCGAATGCGCACAAAAGAATAGAAATAAAAGGGCCTGGGCGTACAGGGATATATATAAAAGCAGTATGACAAAAGACAAAGTGAAAAAATTAGCAGAAGTGAAGAAAAACGATAAAAAGTGCTAAAGAAAAACACAGGTGTGCGTAAACAAACTAACCACCTCGAGCGCCTCTAGCGAATTATTATCATTATTATCATTATTATTATTATTATTATTATTATTATTATTATTGCCAGGTGGTGTTCTACCTCAACAAGGCTAACCTCACCTGAAACAGACGCTAAATCCTTTAATGTCCTACTTAAATGGATTTTGCATCTGACCTGGTAATTAAACTACACTAATCTAAAGACCCCGACCTTCTACGGATTAACTGACCGACTACAATATTTAATATTTAATTATTTTAATGTAAACTAAAACGCGAATTTAATACAGATCAAGAAAATAAAGAAATATCCAAATGTATAACATCAACAAAAAAAGTCAAGTAGGCCTAAGTTTAAATTGACAGTCCTTATGATGAATCTGAAATATTCATATACACGTTTAACTCGAAACACTAAAACGACTTTACTTGATATAAAATCAACGAAAATACAATACCTAGCTCTATCTAATTAACACGTCAAAACATACATTCCACTATGGAAATGCTAACTGATTATTCCTCAATAACTGCGTTTACTTTAATCGTATTTCGGGAACTCTTTCCTTTGATCAACTATTGATCAAATCTTGGACATCACCTAAGGATTATCCAACACTGTTCTATAACAGTCTAATTCTTTCGATCCTTCTAATCCTCTATCCAAACTAACACGTGGAATCTCATCTACCACTTCCTCTCGTCACCTTCACCTTCCTCCTTTCTAAAACAAAACAAAAAACCCTCTAGCTCCGCCCACTCTCGTGACGTCATAAGCTTAACTACCTTCTCAACTCCCTAATAATAAAAATAATAAAATCAATCAAAATAATATTAGATAACTTTCCATATATATAAATAATATAAGTAATCTTACTATACAAAATATCAGGGCATAATTCCCTGACAATTATTATTATTGTTATTATTATTATTATTATTTTTATTTCTTTTTCATTTTTTATTTTTATTTTTTAATTGCCCTGGGCCGTATAAGGCCCTGGGCTAAAATATAAGATAAAAGAGACTTTATTTAATTAAAAAAAGATGAAAAAATATTTAAAATAGTTCCTCTACGCTCTGAGAGGATCCGCATTCGTCAATGTGCATACAGCACTAAAACGCTGGAGTGCAACAGATAGGCGCTGCCATAGAAAGGCTTTTTCACGTTGGTCGCCTGTAATGGCACTGGTTCTTCTGCCTAATTCGTTTATGAAGTCAGACGCGGCAGAGTTGATGGGGCCCAATGTGTCAAAAGCAATCCAATGTCTCAAAAGCAATATTATATTAAGCAATATTATTATTATTATTATTATTATTATAACGGAAGAACCGATTTCATTGGAAATGTGGATTTGGAGAAGAATGGAGATAATTAGCTGGACCCAAAAGGTTACAAATGAGGAAGTCCTGGAGAGAGTTGGCACTGATAGACAGTTGATAAATGTATTAAGAAATAGGAAGAAGGGATGGATAGGACACATTCTAAGGGAGGAAGGTCTATTAAAATAGGTCATCGAAGGTAGAATGAAAGGAAAAAGAGGCAGGGGCAGGCCGAGATTAGGTATGTTAGATGATTTAAAGACCCACTCATATGTGGAAATGAAGAGGAGGGCGGAATACAGAGAAGAGTAGAGGTGTTATGTACCATGGACCTGCCAGTAGGCAGTGCACTAAGAGAGAGAGAGCGGAAGAACGCATAATGCCTACCTGTGAAAAGCTACTTAATGCTTGCAATTTGTGCTTTGCTGTATGACAATCTCTGCGGAAATGTGCTTTAATACATGTGTACTTACCTTTTGTACTCATCCATTTAGTCACTTCATATCAATGATGGTGTAATGTATAATGTAACGAATTTTATCCGGAAGTTAAAAACAGTGTTATGAGATCTACACTGTGTCTTTTATAACTGACACCCCTAATTATTTTTACAATAAAGTCATAAGAAGTTAACCGATGTTCTTCAAATGTACCACACTTGACCAGCAGCCAATTATACCAAACAGAGAGAAACTTCGTTCGAATATCTGTAACATCTTGCAAGTTATAGTTTTATGAATAGGAGTGGGGTTAGATAACAATTTTCCAGTACAGTATTACGGCATGTTAAATGCTGAGTAAAATTTTCTCCTTAGAAATTATAAAGAATATGTAAAATAAAATTTCTTCTAATGCTATATTGAACAGCAATCATTTCTTTTCAAAACGACGCAAAATACGTGCTGTTATGTTATTCATTACAAAGTCTTAATGCATGCATTACGTTCTTTGGCATTCGTGTGCTGGGCGAGAGCTCAGCTGCCGTGAGACGATGAAAGCGCAGTACTGCTGCAATGTTTTAGTGTAATGTTTACTGCAATAAAATAAATTTTATACTGTTAATATTGTAATTTTTTATAATAATATCATATCATTTAACATTCATTTCAGTTTAGATATATTTCTATAGCTTATTTTTTAGTTTAGGCCTAAGTATATATAATAAGTTCCAAATAAGAGAGAATCATCTAGACAACTTTAGCTATTACATTACAACAGTTATACATGTAACGCACCAGAATATCACATTTGGCATTGAGTATTATTTTGATATAATTGTATAAAACAAATAGAGTTTAATTTTGATTCAACAAATAATCGATTAGGGCCAATATAAATAATAATTAAAACAAGGTCAAATTTCGGTTCACTTAGGTATGTCTTTTGCCAAAAATTAACTGAAAAGAAGAATTGGATTACTAGAGTTCTTATGAATCGGGTTTTTAAACTGTGCTTTTTAGAAGATATTGTTTTAAAGCTATCTTTTGAGCTACAGACTCCAGCTATAATAGTACAAATAGTTTAGGAAATCAATTTCTCAAATGTACATAACAGAGTTCGACTTTAACACTAAACAGAGCCACTAATCAACAAAAAGTTAAGCCATTTTTAGACAGTGAAAGTACTGAAAGAAATTAAGCTGTTTAGCCCTAAAAGGAAAAAGATGCAGTACTATTAAATATAGGTTTGCCAGGCCGATCTAACGTCGTTTGTGACGCCATGATATAGCATATTAGGCTATATATAAATTGTTATAAAATCATCGAAAAGTGGTAGTAAGTTACATACAATAAACAAAAATACCAACATTGCATTAAGACAATTACAACTGCATTGAAAATAGAGAGAAATAACATAACATGCGTAGTATAGATGTCCTAATTAACTACAAAATGCATGGCTAGTTAGACCTTTCATATTATTCGTAAAAATTTCAAATTGACTATATTCATTTATGTACATTCGTACATATGTAGACCTTTCACTTTATTCGTACATTAAATTTAGACTACATTTTGACTAAAACATTTAAGATGAACATTCGTACAAATAAAATTCTAACTTTTATGGATCTTAGTGTCCAAATTAAATTTATATTTTATGCATCCCTCTCTGATACTCTGCTCTCAAAATTTATTCATATAAAACATTATCTTTTTCCCCTAATCTTAAACATCTTACATAGGTCTATATGTCTTATTAAACTATCTTATAATCGTCGGTGAATAACGAAAGCTACTAGTGAAAATTCACACAGCCAACAATTGAAGACAACAGAATCTTATAAGTATAGTGGTCTAACAATGCCATATATCAAGTGATGCAAAAGTCGCAGTTTTACACCAGGCTAAACCTATTTTACAATGCACTCCCAATGTAGGCCAATAACATATTATTAACCGTTTTAACGTCACTGCCACAGATGACGCAGCTTTGTCACCAAAGTTTTTAATTAGTTGCCTGAAAAGGCCTTTCGTTCGAAACCCAGTGAAGCCAGCGTTGAAGCCTGCGTGGGCCTCACTGATTCACAAGAACACGCTGAGATACTGATCCAATATTCATTACAAGGACCAAAGGTAATGTCAGGGACGTCTCACATCCTCAGGGACATTCTCAGGAACGTATTTCATCCTGCTGATAAATGAATGTAATCTAGCTGTCGACTAACTTTATTCTATTTAACATTATGAATTCATAATTCCATGCTGGATAGTTCAAAGACAGTAGCTAAATTTGGTTTCATTTTTAAAATAGGGTAAACATGAATTAAAAATCCATTGGTCCTGTGATAGATAGACTACTAAAGGTTTTGGAAATAACAAGCACGTTGTAACCAGAACGGCCACAAACCAAACCTGCTAGAAATTTCACAAACTATAATTTTAATAATAATCAATAATAATCTATAATCAATAATAATAATAAAGATTTAACGTCCGTTTCTTCATACAAGGATTATGTTAGAGATGTCAATAAACAAATACTATAGTTAAATCTAGTAATGGAGCGCAAAAATATGAGTAAAATACTTTAGGTTTAGCACTATACAAAAATACACATGGCTTTTAAACCATTAGGCCTGCTAAATCATCGCACAGACATATTCTTTAATCATGACAAATGCTTTGAAATCATTAAGTCAACAACGTTCTACAGGCGTGACGTCAACCTTTACCAGCATGGCTCGATACAGCAGACACAGAATTTTTAAAACAGAGATTTAATGTTAAGCTGAATAGACGCCATTACTATTTTTACTTACATAATGATTATAACGATATGGCGTTTTACCGTCAACCAAAGTGCTGCAGCACTCAATAAAATAAAACTGCAAATAATTTAATAACTGCAGTGGCGATGACGGTAAGACACTCGACAGCGGATGTGCGGGGTTCAAATCCTGGGCTCGCCCGTCACTGACATCACTTTCGGGTGAGGAAACTGACGTTAACCATAGCTTTGCCATATTTAAATACACAGCACACACCTCTGAGCATGGCCCTGCATGTGCCTTGTGAGCTCTCTGATGAGCACTCAAAATGAGTGCTGCAGCAAAGCATGCAAAAATACACGAGGGGTGATTAATACGAGTACAGTATCACTGCAGTGCAGTGGATTTCAGTGCACCAAACACTCAAACTCGGATCAGCACGCGCAGGGCCCTAAGCTCGGGCTCGTCCGTCACCGATACCGCTCTCGAGTGAGGAAACAGACGTCAACGTATCTTTACTTTTTGGCTTTTATTGTTCTTGTAATTATTGCCATTAACGAATAATAAAATGCTTGCAAATAGCGTAATTTATGGGCAATGACATTTTAAATTCTAGAAGTATAAAATTGTATATTACATGAGGAATTATAATCAATCAATCAATCATTTAGCCAATTAGGAGGAATTCAAGTCCGATTCCTCTCCAAAAGGTATTAAGGCATCATATAACACAAAGATATGCATATGCACATACGCACACACACAACGCACATCCATACAAACCCACACAGAGGCCGCGATCCTGGGGGGCAGAGGGTGCTATAGCCCCCCAATACTTTTTGCTGGGGCGAACTTATAATTTCACCCCCACCAATAATTATTCATCTTATAAAGTTCGCCCCACCCCACAATTTGGTATTGAGCTAATACAGCTACATATTTATAGACTTTATTAAGACCCATTTTTATCGTAAATTTGTGTATTTAAACATGTATGGCCCTATCAAGCGAAAACACGGGCATTATGACATTGTATGTCATAATTGAAATCTTACATAAGAAGCACCATGAAACAAGAGCGGCTAAACCACCTCTTGCTGGTTGGCCAAATATCTGAAAGAATTGGATAATTAATTTGGACATAAATTAAATAATCAGGTAGTTTATTTCTTAAAATGAATTTTGGAGCAATATGTATTCAGTTTATGAAGAATTTTGAGTAATTATTTCTATTCAATAGCTGAATAACCAAAGTAAATCATCCATAATCGTAATTGGACGGAAGCATCAAGATCAACTGATGATTACTGATCACTGATTCATTGATCATAGTGTAGTAAAATAATCTGTAATTTAAAGAAAATTCTTCAATAATATTAGTCCTTCAGACTAATTAATGAAACATTCATGGATAATGTAAAGAACAGATGTAATGTAACTGATAGAATTATGCAAACATCTTAGTTTGGTTGGGTAATGTAGAGAGTTGAATTTTAATAAAACAAAACTGCATGAATCGTAAATATTGTTCTGCCATCATACTACCATGCAGTTATTCCTTACTAATGCATTGTATAATATTAGAAATTACATATTTATCATAATTAAAATTCCCTCGCCCCCCAATAATATTTATTGGGGCGATAGTATCCTTTCGATCCCACCCCCAAATATATTATTGGCCCCCCAATAATGACAAACAAGTTTGAAATTTTCTAGTTCGCCCCCTAATCCTGAAACCAGATCTCTGCCCCTGCACACTCACAAACACACATCCACACATTTACACACACATACACACAAACAATCTTACGCGCACACACTATCACAGACAATCATACAAATCCAAACGGACAATCATGCATACTCACAGCAACTATCACACACAGATGTAATCATACATAGCCAAACATAAAACCAGACGAAGACTTGATAATTTAAGAGACTCGAATACTTTATTTTCCGTCGACATTGATAAACTGATAAATGTTGATATAATAAATACTAATAAAAGAAATCAAAAATACATAGTGTTAGTGATTATCAATCAACATTAACCGGAACAAATCTTTAACTTGATGTTAAATCAATGTAACTTCAATCCTCATAATCTGGATATACTTAAAAATAATAGACTGCTTTTTTGATTCAATTCACAATCCCTGCAATTTTTCAAATTTAATTAATAATTTTCTATACACATTTGTATATACATTGTTACCAATGTTAGGCCCAAACTCTAGATTTATAATATAAATCAAATGTTGTTTTTTCGTGTCGCAAGACGCAACTAAGCTATATTTTGGTCTGAAAATGAGAAACCGACTGTAGATGTGATTTTACACTGCTAAATGAAAAGTATTCAGTAACACAGAATATGAATTGCGTATTAATTAACAGCGAATTTTGAATTACGGATTTATTTAACAGCGCAGATATACATGTAGACATAACATTGTTTATATCATTTATCTTTATCATACTAATTGTAATTAATCCTAGAACATTCTACTTATTTAAAATGCTATTTTCGCCTTGTACGACCTACTTCAGTGTCTATTTATAGCTCATTACGACCTACTAATCGCACTATAGCTATTTACAGCCGCAGATCTCCATATTCGTTATTATACGACATCAACAATTATCCTACCAATTTTAATGTATGCATGTGAAACCTGGGAAAGTACTAATAAAATACAGCACAAATGAAACTGTTTTCAACAAAGGTGCCTCAGAAGAATTTTAAATATCTACTATAGGGATGACGTCAAAAATGAAACAGTACTCGAAAGGAGTGGACAAAGAAAATTAGACGAAATAGTTTCTGAGAGAAGGTTGAGGGTTTTTAGTTTATTTACTAAGAATGTCTGAGATTAGATACGCAAAAACTGCAGTTAACTGGAAGCCAACTCAAGGAAAAAGGAAACGAGGAAGACCTAGAAGTACTTGGCTAAATGCGATCAACAAGGATTTAAGAGCATTAAACATTTCATGGGAAGACGCTGTGAAGATTGCTGATGATAGAAACGAATGGAGGAATGTTGCCGCCCTATGTTCTGTACAGAACGCAAGGACGTCCTTAGCATCCTCCCATGAATGAGGAAACTGTCGTTAAACATTTATTATAATTATTGTTATAATGGAAGAACGTATAGTGCCTACCCGTACAAAGCTACTGAAAGCTTGTAATTTGTGCTTTGCTGTTTTACAATCTCTGCGGAGATTTGCTTTATAATATAGCTCTTTTATACGCATGCATAGTCACCTGTTGTCAATTGTGGTCTACTGTAAAATGTAACGAATTTTAGCCGGATGTGAAGAACTGTTATATGAAATTTATAATAGCATCAACAGGATGAGGAAGGATGACATTTAACAGAACTTCTCTGACTAATATACTAATTAATATCATGTGGTTGAATATATTGCATTGCTGGGGCCTACTACTGTCTATATTACAAAGTATGTTTCATTATGTAGAATAACGCTAATTTATTTCATACGTGGGTCTTATACAAGCGGTTCATGAAAGTAACGATTTCCAACTATTGCGCATGCGCACAAGAATTTTATTAATAATTTTTATATGGTATTACGATTTTCTAGTACGAAATGTTGGCATAATTTATTCAACCGTGTTCAAACGGAAGCCCCGATAGCTTTGGGGTATATAGCTAGGCTTTTATTAAGATAAAGGTGGAATATAAATGATGATAAATAGTAGTATAAGTTGAAGATGTATTTAATGTCTGTTGCCGCTCTGATGATGGCCACTAAATTGTGTTTTCTTATATATCGTATTCATATAAGGCCACTGATGAAACGAAGGACCGCTAAGATTACAGCGATAATGAGACGAACACAGTTAGTTAACAGCGCCTGCTATGTTCTATTTTATTAGTCCATATTTTATCTAAGAAACATGCATCCTCTAAGCTACACATTAACAGTCTCTATATTAAGTTATAATTACTAAATCAACGAGCGTAATATTTAACGCCCCTAGCATGAACATTGTGCCTAAAAGCTCCAGCGCTGTCTGATCGCTATTGGCACCTGCCTCCCACTCAACCATCGCTCTCCTGCTGCATCCTTCCAGCTTCAAACCCCACTACCCGATAATTTTACACTGTTTTCTCAGCACGTTATGTAACTTTCCTCGACTGCGAATGCTTACGTTGCTTACGTCACTCTTCGTTGCTAGTCCGAATGATCTCCACTCTATCTGCTAGCTAGCGGTTTATATACATGTCCTAGCGTCATGTATTAATGCATCATACAGTTATCCATTCATGTGTAAATACAGTCCTGTATTAATTCAGTCATGTATTAATACATCTCTCTCTCTCTCTCTCGTATCGTATAATCTCTCCATTACACTTTAGATCATGGGGTTCGGAGTTTGATTCTGACTTGAGTCACTTTTAATTTTGTAAAGTTTAAGTTATTAAATTTTGTTTGTTCCAAAAGAATATGGTTAGTTAGGTTTAGGGTGAAAGGTAGGGGTTTGGTTTAGGGATAGCTAAAACAATTACCATTTGTAAATTTTTAAAACAAAATTTTAAACGTTGACCCTCTCACACCGGTCATGGCGAATGCACAATAGTTGGAATTTTTAAATGATTCCTGCATCGAACCGCTTGTGGTCTTCTTATCAAGCTTTCCATTTAAACTCCAATCTGCTATGAAGCAATAAAACAATAAAACAGAATTAATAGTCTTAAAAAAATTACAAAGTCAAAAAATAGAATTAGAATGTCTGACTACAAAGCGATATCAGTTAAATATTAGCTGTTTCATCGTAAACTTAATTAACAGTTAATAAGTTTAATTAGCACTTAATTCGGTCGGTTATCTCTGTTTTTAGAAAGAGAATCTGTGTTGATAACATCGGTTTACATCCTTTTAAACCCACTGTGGTGGGTGAGTGAGTGAGTGATTGAGTGAGTGAGTGATTCAAATATAAATATTAAATAACATATTTCAGCAGTCTACCGTTCTTCTTTTTTCCATATCCGTAAATTAAGCCAAATAAATAATTCTCTTGGTATAAATTCCGCCACTGTATTAGCTAATGCACTTGTCCATGCTAAACTTGATTACTGTAATTCCCATGATCTCCCGAAAACTTCTCTAATTCGTCTCCAATATGTACCCAATAATCTTTATCGAGTCGTCTGTGATGTAAAAATACTCAAATCCCACACCACTTCTCTTCTTAAGAAATCGCACTGGCTTCCAGTCTCCGACCGAATAAAAGATAGCTTCCTTGACTTTCAAGGTTTAAATTATGGTAAACCATCCAATCTATCTGATCTGTTATTAATGTATCAACCCTCTCGTAGTATTCGTTCATCAATGAAAAACCCTCTGACTTTACTAAGCATTAAATCTGCGCTGGGCAGACGCTCCTTCATGTTTTCTGCTCCGATAATCTGGAAATTTCTGCCACAAGATCTTCGATCCTGTAATTGTATTGATGCTTTCCTCCACAGTCTAAAACCCCATCTCTTTTAGCCTTGTATAAACTTTTTGGCCTGCTTGCCTTGGATCTTGGACTTGCACTGTTTTGATTTAGCTTTCTTTTGTGGTCTCTGTGTACTCAGTCGTCATGGTGTGGTGCTTTGGCGTCTGTTGATGCAGAGTCTACAAGAGACGTCCCTGACATTGCCTTGAGGAATCGGATTATTCCGGATTATTGGTTGATAACTTGATTTGATTAAACTTTTAACTCTTGATGATTATTGGTTGATAACTTGATTTGATTAAACTCTTAATAGTATCAAATTGATTGATCATTTTTATATTTATCTGACTTATAGTTATCAAATCTCTTATTGATTTTATATTTAACAGAACTTCATGATTACGTGAATTATACAGCATGTTCATATCTGTGCGGTGAGTGGCTGAATATTGGAAGAATATGTAGAAGACAGGGATACACATACACACACACTTGCACATATACTATCATATACACTCACAAACACACAGCCACGTATTTACAAACACACTCACAAACAATCATACCCGCACACACTGTCACAGACAATCATTCATATTCAAACGAACATTCATACTTATCCATACATACACGCAATCATATATAGCCATACATACAACCAGACAAAGACTTGAGATTTAACGGAAGCCAGAGACTCAAAAACTTTATTTCCCGTCGACACTGATAAACTGATAGATTGATAAATGCTGAAATAATAAATAGTAAAAATGAAATAATTAATACATAAACTAGTGTTGGAGATTATCAATCAACATTAACCGGGACAAAATCTTTAAATGGATGTTAAATCTATGTAACCTCAATCCACATAATCTGGATAAACTTAAAAATAATAAACTGATTTTTTGGTACAATTCACAATCCCTGCAATTTTTCAAATTTTATCAATAATTTTCAATGCACATTTGTATATAAATTGCTACCGATTTTAGGCCAAACTCTAGATTTATAATATAAATCAAATGTTGATTTTCATGTTGCAAGACGCAACTAAACTATATTTTGGTCTGAAAATGAGAAACCAACTGTAGATGAGATTTTACACTGCTAAATGAAAAGCATTCAATAACACTGTCAGGGAATTATGCCCTGATATTTTGTATAGCAAGATTACTTATATTATTTTTATATATAGGAGTTATATAGTATTATTTTAACTAATTTTTTTATTATTAAGGAGTTTTGAGGTTAGTTAAGCTTATGACGTCATGAGAGTGGGCGGAGCTAAGAGAGTTTGTTTAGAGAAAAGAAAAAGGTGAAGGTCACGGAGGGAATGGTAGATTTAATTCCACGTGATATTTTAGATTGAAAAGGGATTATGAGGACGGAAAGAAGTAGTGTAGACTGTTAAAGAACAGTAGTGGATGATCATCAGTTGATATCCAAGTTGAGTTGATCAATAGTTGATCAGAGGGAAGAGATTCTAAAGGGTATTTTAAGGTGTTTTAATGACGTTGCTGAGGAAGTAATAATTAATATTCTTATTGTCTAATTTATGTTTTGGCGCATTAATTGAGTAGAGCAAAGTATCGTATTTTCGTTGGTTGATTAGTAAGTGATCATTTTAGTTTTACGTATTATAGGATCGTATATATTACAAGGACATTTAATTTAAATTCAATTAATTTATGTTGATATAAAACATTCGGATATTTCTTTATTTTCTTGATCTGTATTAAATTCGCGTTTTAGTTTAAGTTAAAATAATGAAATATTAACTACCATTGTCAGTTGTAAAATCCGTAAAGGTCGGGGTCTTTAGATTAGAGTGTAGTTTAATTAGCGAGGTCAGATGCGAATCCCTTGAATAGTTCAGTAGTACTACGTTTAAGGGTTTTAACGTCTGTTTCAGGAGCGATTAACCTGCTAAAGTAGGACCGACCTTGATAAACACAGAATATGAATTACGTATTAATTAACAGCGAATTTTGAATTACGTATTTATTTAACAGCGCAGATATACATGTAGACATAACATTGTTTATATCATTTATCTTTATCATATTAATTGTAATTAATCCTAGAACATTCTACTTATTTAAAATGCTATTTTCGCCTTGTACAACCTACTTCAGTGTCTATTAATAGCTCAATACGACCTACTGATCACACTACAGCTATTTACAGCCGCAGATCTCCATCTTCGTTCTTATACGACATCAACAATTATCCTACCAATTTTAATGTATGCATGTGAAACCTGGAAAGAAAAAAGTAATATAAAGCACAAATTCAACCGTTTTCAACAAAGGTGCCTCAGAAGAATTCTAAATATCTACTATAGGAATGACGTCAAAAATGAATCAGTACTCGAAAGGAGTGGACAAAGAAAATTAGATGAAATAGTTTTTGAGAGAAGGTTGAGGGCTTTTAGTTTATTTGCTTAGAATATCTGAGATTAGATACGCAAAAACTGCAGTTAACTGGAAGCCAACTCAAGGAAAAAGGAAACGAGGAAGACCTAGAAGTACTTGGCTAAATGCGATCATCAAAGATTTACGAGCATTAAACATTTCATGGGAAGACGCTGTGAAGGTTGCCGATGATAGAAACGAATGGAGGAATCTTGTCCCCCTGTGTTCTGTACAGAACGCAAGGAACTGATGATGATGATGATGATCTAAATTATGCAAATAATCTAGTCTAATCTTGATTAAGACAATAAAACCAAATAAAACAAAATTCCTTATGTAAAATTTCGAAGCATTTTTAATGAAATCTGGCATATTATAATGCGTAGGTTATTCGATATTTTAGTTCGTAAACAAAGTATCGTGTCAACTGTCACTGTAGGGTCTCTCTCTCTCTCCATCTATTACTCTTTATATCTCCATTTTTCAATTTAACTGAATCTATCTCTTTCTCTATCTTTCTATCTCTTTGTGTCTCTTTCACTCAGTCTCCCTCTCCCCCTCACAATATCTCACAATATCTCTCACAATATCTTTCACTTTATCTTTTTCTCTATCTCTCTCTCCATCTCTGTCTCTCTCTCACACAGTCTCTTTCTGTCTCTTTCTCTATCTACCTCATTCTCGTTCTCTCTCTCTCTATTCACTCTATCTCTCTCTATATGCCTATATTCACTCTATCTCTATATGCCTTTTGAGATGGTGATATAATTTATTTGCTACACACGACGCACGACAACTCCCATCCATCGACGCATTTAGGACAAGGAAGAGCTCCACACGCGACCTCTGGCAGGTACATCATTGTCCCGATACCATTCCTCCCTCTCCCACTCACCACTTCAGGTGCCTCATCCACACACTCGAAGACATAGGGATGCTTGTGATCTGCATAGCCTGAGACGATGTATCCCCTGTATTCCAAGGTCAAATCAGCCGGACAATTTACCTTACCCGGGATCATTATCTGGGCTGAGCGGTGCGGCACGTAACACGCTGCACACGGTGCGTCGTGGTCGTGAATTGATTGTCCACCGTTGTTCTCTCGAGAGCTGTGGAAGACTGCCAAACTTAGGATTATATTTGGTCCCGTATATCTTTGATCGTTCATCTTGGAATCCATTAACGGTTTTGTTGGTCCATTCAGGAGTCTCAGGGAGGCAGAGGTAGTTAGCGCCGCCTCCCTCCCCATAATGACGTGTCCCCGCAGTGTACCCCGCATAGAGTCTCTGAGCGTGGGGCGGGCAGACCGTCCTGCCCCACCTGAAGTAGGTTGTTGCGCTCAGGCCCCGTGTGTCTGAACAATTTACCGCAGGAGGCGAGGTTGAGATGTAACGTAAGCAAATATGAACGATTAGGGGCTTAATGTTTAATTAAATGACAAGCTAAATAATTAAATGGTAAGCAGTAATAAAACGCAATAATATTAATAATAGTAATTCGTAATTTGCATAAGCTGTTTTAAAATTTTAAATCTTCGATGTCAATTTAATTAAAAACTTGATATAATCTGAGATGATGTCTACCACTTTTAATGGCATACGTGTAGGGGATTTAGCGCACTCGGTTAAACTGGGCGGCAATTGAGCGAAGTAAAGCAACGTTGCGCGCGGTAATTATATTGTGTTCGACCACTTGTCGACAGCTTTGAATGCAAATAATCCCCAGGATGTTGAAGACTATTCTTGAACCCGCGACGGCTGCTATTTGAGCGCTAACAAAAGGCAATGATTATTAATAACCATAGAGGTGAATGGAGGTAGTAAAGAAAACTAAAAAAACAGCAACCAAAAGAAGGGAAACTATAGCACTTGCGTACTATGAGATGCAGACACTTAAAATAATCGTAGCAAATGTTGTAGTTAAATGTAAAAAGGTGATTGATTGATTGATCATTTCTCTTATGTTTTAAAGTAAGCCTTCTAATAGTACAATAAACATTAACGCCTAGGACCTACAACCTGACTGAGTGGAGTTGATGCACTGCTGTAGAAGTTTTGTGAGTTTAGTGATGGACTTCGAGTTGTCAGACGATACAATAGATTGCTGAGTCGTCATGGACGCTATGTGCTCCTGCAGCAGTCTATAGCCTCTCTTCAGTTCATCAAACTGCTGCTCCAATTTCGTCATTCCAGTACAAGCGCCTCCAGAGGTCTGAGGCCTGGGAACACTGAACGAGTAGACGCAGGTGTCGTGTAGTCGTCCCGTGGACTGAGCGTCAGATGACGATGTGTAGAGCAGAGACTTTAGAATGATTGTGATGATTTGCTGGTGCAGCATTCTGATCTATTTTCCTTAAAAATATCGCTAGTAAAATTATAGATAAATCAATATTAGGCAGTTGCCATCCTGTCTACCTGATCTTTCATCCATCAAAGAAACGAGAATTTGTTGTGCTCTTAATATTTTAATATAGAGTCTAAGTAGTCAGCTATATATATATATATATATATATATATATTTATATATATATATATATATATATATATGTATATATGTATATATATATATATATATATATATATATATATATATATATATATATATACATGTCTGTGTTTATGTAATGAATCTATTGGATCACGTAATATATCTTTAGGGGGATGGAGGTATTAATAAGGATTGTGCGAATATATAACTAATCTCTAATTTCTCAGAATCAGTGTAGCCCCAAGAAATGCTGTGAAGCACTTGACTCTCTGCTTGATCGCACCAGTCCCAATTCACTCCCTTCTACCACCTCACCATCATCTCTTGCTACCTCTTCTCTTTTTCTATGACAAAGTTTCCAAACTCTATTATTCTGTACCCTCCAACTCCATTGACACCGACAACACCATTTATATAGATATGCCTGAGCCACCATTACTTTCTAGTTTTGAACCAGCTAAATCGGAAGAATACAAAATTTTATTCTTCGCATCATCTTGCTGCCTTGATGTTATTCCTTTGCGATTACTGAAATCCGTGTTGATGTTTAGTTGCTCCTATTACATACTTATTCAACCTCTCACTCTCAGAAGGTATCTTTGCAACCTCGTTCAAACAAGCTGTTGTACCTCCTTTGCTAAAAAAGCCTTCTGTAAAAAAAACAAAATATGATCTTTCCAGTTACCGTCCTATTTCAAATCTTAACTTATCTTTACACGTCTTGAAAAAGTAATATATACTCATTTATGCACTCATCTTGATTCTTTCCCTTCTCTCTCTCTCATTATCAATCTGCCTATAGAAAACTCCATTTTATTGAAACGCTCTTCTTCGTATCAATAATGATCTTAGCTTGACCATAAGTAGTAAATAGGTTTCTTCCTTGCCTTGGTTCTTCTAGATCTCTCTGCTACCTTCGATACAATAGACCAAGGCATTTTAACAAATAGGCTTAAATCCTGTTTCGGCATGTCTGATTCTGCTTTTTCATATCTCACAATTTAGGTCGCACACAATCGGTTGTTATGGGTCAAAATCGGTCTTCTGAACTACCCCTCCTACGCGGTGTTCCTCCAGGTTCAGTGTTAGGTCCATTGCTCTTCTCTTTATATATCACTCCTCTTAGCTGCCTTCTTGATCAGTCGTCCATAAATTTTCACTTCTATGCAGACGGCACACAACTGCATTTCCTTTTCAGATCATGATTCCTATCAGAAACTAACTCATCTCTCGTCCAATATAGACAAGGTTTATTCCTGGTTTTGTGCTAATCGTCTTGCTGCTAATCCCTCCAAAAGGGAATACCTTTTAATTGGCACTTCTTTGCAACGAAGTAAAATTACTAATAACTCTGTTAATTTTCAAAATCTTGCTCTTTTGCGTTATAGCATATTTGATGAAAACCTTGACTTTAAAACCCGTATCTTATCTGTTTGTCGCGCTTCTTTCTTTCGGATTCGTTAGATTTGTCAAATACGTGCAGGATTTACTAGAAATTCCGCCACTATTCTTGCTAATTCTATAGTGCATTCAAAGCTCGACTGTTGTAATTCATTATGTCATAGGTTGCCTTTTTCTTCCCTCAATTGTTTGCAGCACGTTCAAAATTCTCTTGCATGTGTTGTTTGCAAGTCCTCACGACTTCAATTTCGCTCTCTTTCTCTACTTCGCAGTCTTCACTGGCTCCCTGTTAATCAATACATATAATATAAAATAGCTCTATTAACTTTCAAAACTCTGCGATTTGGCAAGCCTTCTTACTTATCTGAAATTCTTCTTCCCTATCGTCCCTCACGTTCACTTCCCTCCACCGATGCCAATCTTCTCTCTGTTCCAAATATTCTCACATCATTGGGCTGACGTTCATTTTTTTATGCAGCGCCCACAATCTGGAATTCTTACCTGCTAAACTTCGCTCGTATTCTTCTCTTTCAACTTTCTCTAGGAAGTTTTCCCAACGTAGGAATAGTCAATCTACCCTGATCCTTTTTGATCACCGGAGTGGCTTTCGTTTAGGACCTTACTTCTCCTCAGGACATTTCTTTTGCAGATTGGTCTGGGTGAATTTACCTGTAGTGATGTGTCCTGTGGGGACGTCCCTGACATCATCCTTGAATGAGGAAACCGACGTTAAGCCTTTACTATTTTTATTAGTATTGTTGTAACGGAAGAACGTACAGTGCTTACCTGTAAAAAGCTACTTAAAGCTACTATAATTTGTGCTTCGCTGTATTGCAATCAATTGGCGGAGATTTGCTTTGAAATCTTGCCCTTTTATACTCATCCATTAATCACCTCCTCTCAATTGTGGTCTACTGTATAATGTAACGGTTTTAACCGGATGTGAAGAACTGTGATATGAAAATCTATTTTGGCATCAACAGGATGTGGAATGATTAAATTAAACAGAACATATCGCTGATAAAGATCCTGAATAAAAGCATAAGGTTGAATATACATGCATATATTGCATTGTACGGGCCTATTATTGCCTGTATTACAGTGTATGTCAGATTTTGGATGAAAAATGATACATTATTTCATTCGTTGGTCTTCCTATCAGACTTTCCATTTAATCTCCAATTTGATATGACGCAGTAGAACAACGAAATAGATATAATAAAGTCTGACTAAAAAATTATATCTATGAAATATTAGAAGCTGCATCGTAAACTTAAATAGCAGTTTAATTTAATTTAATTAGCAATTTAATTTGATCGGTTATCTATGTTACTAGAAAGAGGATCTAGTGTTGATAGCGTTCCTTCACTTTTAGTGATGGAGGACGCTCGTACACCTGGTGGATGGGATAAGTAGCTCGTTTCCTTGCGATCAATATAGTAATTGATTGAAAGAGTCGTGCGTTGTTTACACACAGTAGCTACATATACGGAAGGGTAACAGTGCTTATATATGTGGCTCTTAGCCTTGCGATCAATATAGTCTCTCTTTGGTGAACTACCAAATGGCAGGTTCAAGGTACATACTCATACTCAAAGTCTGCTTTCTCGCTCTATATGAGCACTCCTTAGATAAGGCAAGTTAATCCCTTCACCAAGTCTATCCTTATTCATACCTCATATAGCATATAGCTTGAGAAAAGCACGGCTTCAGAGATGGTTTCCCGTTGCCTTCCTCAGTTGGATGAATTAATTACTATTTAATTAATTCGCCACTGGCTCCAGCTACGGCTGGAGCCAGTGGCGAAGTCGGTAAGATATTCAACCGCGGATCAGTATGTGCGGGTTCAAATCTTGGGCTCGCCCGTCACTGACATCACTTTCGAGTGAGGAAACTGACGTTAACCTTAGCTTTACCAGCTTTTTAATATTGGGGAAATATTTCATGTTGAGATGGGTCCCCTCTTGCCATCCTCAGCATCTGACTTAGTCGCATCTTACGTACACGCAGCAGATTGTATGCTGTTGCCCTATTTTACAGAGGGCCAACCACCCTCGAGCTCAACACTGGGATCAATATAGCAAGAGATGGAAACTGTCGTTGTGTGCACATAGTAGTGTCTTCTAAGGAAGTGTAGCCGTTCTTTTAGAGACTCGCTCATTCTTTCACAGCTACTACTGTTTGTAACTCTCTGCCTCCTGATCTTCGTTCATTTTCTACTTCTTTCGCTTTTATTTGTAGGTTGAAAAAACATTTCTCCCCACCATAAACTTTTTCATCCTGCCTGACTGTTTTTTTTATCACCAGACTGGCAACGTTTGGGATCTTTTTCTTTCTCTTCAGCACATGTTTTTTCAGATTGTTTGGATAGCCTACATGTATCCACACATACTATCACACACACATGCAATCACACATACCCATACATTACATACGACCAGACAAAAACTTGATTTTTAACGGAAGCCAGAGACCCAGAAAACTATATTTTCCGTCGACACTGATAAATTGATAAAAGCTGAAATTATAAATAATAACGAAGAAAAACATGTAAATAATAATAAATGCATAAACTAGTCTTGGAAATAATCAATCAACATTTACCGGGACATAATCTTTAACTGGATCTAAATCTATTTTACCTCAATCCTCAAAATCTGGATATACTTAAAATAATAACCTGCTTTACTGATACAATTTACAACCCCTGTAGTTTTTCAAATTTATTTAATAATTTTCGATACACATTTGTATTTAAATTGCTAGACCCAATTTGTTGGGCCACGTTTGAGTGGTGTTTAGCCAAATCCACCAATAAAAGTCACAACATTTATTGGTGTTAGGCCTAAACTATAGATTTATAATATTATAGTGGAATCAAATGTTAATTTCTCGTGTCGTATAAATCAAATGTTAATTTCTCGTGTCGCAAGAGGCGACTAAGTGATACATTGGTTTGATACTGGGAAACCGTCTGTAAGTTATATGTAGATGTGATTTTATTCTGCTGCATGAGAGAAGCATACAGCATCACAGCGAATGAATTCCGTATAAATAATTAATTAACTGCGCATATATGGACACAACATTGTTCATATTGTTAACCTCTACCATATTACTTGTAATTAATCCTCGATAAAATACTCGACTTTTATAAACTGATATTTTTATCCTACTACGACCTACTTAAATGTCTATTTGTAGATGTATATTTCTTTTAATTTCTTCATAATTTACTTTACTGGCTGTAGCCAGTGGCGAAGTCGGTTAAGATACTCGACCGCGGATCAGTAGGTATGGGTTCAAATCCTGGGCTCGCCCGTCACTGACATCGCCTTCGAGTTAGCAAACTCACGTTAACCTTAGCTTTTAGCTTAGCTTTTAAAATAATCAAATTTTTGGACTTTCTTACAGATCCAACTGCACTGAATTACAAAGTTAATGGTTAGATGATCACTTGTCTCAAAAGGTTCACCTATAACTATATCCTTAATTATTTCTTCAGAGCACAAAACAAGATCAATGAAATTTGTGCTTCGATCAAGGAAATTTTTGCCTCGACGGATATTTCTAAGGTTATCAAAATTATGCAAGTAAGCAAGGCTAATCTGGATTAAAACAATAAGACAAATTTTTAAAAAATCTGAACTTAAAATTTGGAAGCTTTTTCGTGAAATCTGGCATATATATATATATATATATATATATATATATATATATATATATATATATATATATATCTGTCCATCTGTCCATCTATCCATCTATCCATCTATCTATCTATCTATTTATCTATCTATCTATCTATCTCTCTCTCTCTCTCTGTCTCTCTCTCGTTCTCTCTCTCTCTCTCCATGTACTGCCTATTGGGATTGCGATGTAATTTATTTGCTACACACGACGCACGACAGCTCCCAACCCTCGACGTACTTAGGACAAGGTAGAGCTCCACAAACGACCTCTGTCAGGTACATCGTTGCCCCGTTAATATTAGCCCCTCCTCCACTCACTACTTCAGGTGCCTCGTCCAAGCACTCAAAGACGTGGGCATGCTCACTGTCAGAGCCTGAGACGATGTATCCCCTGTATTCAAAGGTCCAATCAGCCGGACAATTAACCTTACCCGGGATCATTATCTGGGCTGAGCGGTGTGGCACGTAACACGCTGCACACGGTACGTCGTGGTCGTGAAGTGATTGTCCACCGTTGTTCTCTTTAGTAAAGAACTGTGGAGTATTATGCACCTGATATTCCGTCCCGTAGATCCTTGACCCACCATCGAATCCACTGACGGTTTTGTTGGTCCATTCAGGGGTCTCAGGGAGGCAGAGGTAGTTAGCGCCGCCTCCCTCCTTAGAAAAATGTGTCCCCGCAGTGTACCCCGCGTAGAGTCTCTGAGCGTGGGGCGGGCAGACCGTCCTGCCCCATCTGATGTAGATCGTTGCGCTCAGGCCCCGTGTGTCTGAATTAACCGCAGGAGATGAGGTTGAGCCTACTGATGTAACATACCAAAAATATGAAATATTATAATAATAATAATAATAATAATAGAGGTTTAACGTCCGTTTCCTCATCCATGGCTGATGTCAGGGACGTCCCCAACAGCACACATCACTACAAATCAATTCACCCAGACCAATCTGCAAAAGAAATGTGCTGAGGAGAAGCAAGGTCCTAAACGAAAGCCAGTCCGGTGATCAAAAAATGGTGAATAATTATGCACATTGTGAATAATTACAACGCAAACTAAATAATTAAATAGTAAACAGTAATGAAAAGTAATAGTAGTAATATCAACTTCTTTATTCGTCAAATACTTGACAGAATAGTAACAAACAATCCACGCCGGTAATAATAGTGAATAGGTAGGCCTAATGTTCATAAGCTGTTTTATAATTATAAATCTTCGATGTCAATATATTTTAAAAGTTTTGAAATGATTATCTGTGATGATATCTACCACTGTTAATGTCATATGTGGAGGGGATTTAGCGCACTCGGTTAAAACGCAATCCCCAGGGTGTTGAATGTTATTCTTAAATCCGCGCCGGCTGCAATTGGAGCGCCAACAAAAGGCAACGATTGCTAATAGCAGGGGCGGATCCAGGAATTTGTTTACACATTTTTTGCTTATGCTCAGCCTTCTTCGGGAAATGTGGCGAAACTAGAAAAAATGCTGTAGGGGGAGGGCTCAAAATTTTCACTTCTGCCCTCTGCTCATAGAGTGACTGTATCCCCGCATCTTACCCCCCTCCCCAATCATAAACGTACTAAAGTTAGAGGAAACCCTAAAATGCCTATAATCCTACATTTGTTCTTGGAAAAAATAGGTTAATATTTTCACCTCTGAAGAAATTCAACGGATCAGGACGAATTGCAAAAGTGACCTAATTTTGGCGGTAGGGGGGGCCTAATCCTATCCCAGCCAAGGCCGGTTGCACCACTGCTCACATTTTTTATTTAAATCCCTAATTTTTTACAGAGTCACATTTTTTACTTAAATCCCTAATTTTTTCCTCTTATACATTAGTTAAATTGAAAATTGAGAGCAAGTGAAACACTCACCATTTTTCAGGCACCCTTCCGTTATATAGGGCACATAGGACACCAAATATGGGCCCCTTATCCCATATTTGAAAAAAAGATTGAGCTAGTGGAACTGAGTTACCGCTCATACTCCCTCTCCCCCATAACCACAGCCCTTACAAATTGACACGTAGAAATTGATATAGAAACAATTAAATAAAAAATTATAGTACAATTTTTTTTCGCTGGTCCTAAGGGGAACCCAGGCTCCCTTGCCCACCACTCTGGATCCGCCACTGGCTAATAACCATAAAAGTAATTGAGGAAATAACGAAAACTACAAAAACAGCAACCAAAATGAAGGAAACTACTAGTAATAAAAAAGTAATACTAGTAATAATAGTATATAAAAATTTTATAAGCTGGTTTATAATTATAAATCTTCGATGTCAATATATTTTAAGAAATCAAATTTACTGGAGGGGATTTAGCGCCCTCGGTTAAGCTGCGCTGCAATTGAACGAAGTAGGGCCACGTTGTGCGCGGTTATTACATTTTGGAAGACCGATTGTCGACAGCTTTGAATGTCAATAATCCCTCCCCAGGGTGTTGAATGTTATTCTTACGTCCGCGCCGGCTGCCATTGGAGCAATAACAAAAGGCCACGATTGCTAATAACCATAAATGGAATGGGGGAAATTACGAAAACTATAAAAACAACAACCAAAAGAAAGGAAATTACTGCACATGCGTATGCTGAGATGCAGACACTTAAAATAATCGTAACAAATGTTGTAAATATACGTGAAAAATGATGATTAATTGATTGATTATTTCGCCTATGTTTCAAAGTAAGCCTATACATAGATGAATAAGTAATAACGCCTAAGACCTACAAACCTGACTGAGTGGAGTTGATTGCCTGCTGTAGAAGTTTTGTCAGTTCAACGATGGACTTCGAGTTTTCAGACGCTACAACAGATTGATGGGTCGTCATGGCCGCTATGTGCTCCTGCTGCAGTCTAACGGTTCTCTTCAGTTCATCAACCTGCTGCTCCAGTTCCGTCATTCCAGGACAAGCGCCTCCAGAGGTCTGAGACCTGGGAACGCTGAACGAGTAGACGCAGGTGTCGTGCAGTCGTCCTGCAGGTTGAGCGTCAGATGACGATGTGTAGAGAAGAGACATTAGAATCATTGTGATGATTTGCTGCAGCAGCATTCTGATCTGGTTTCTATAAAAATGTCGCTAGCAAAATTCTAGATAAATCAATATTATGCAGTCACCATCCTTTCTACCTGACCTTTCATCAAACTATCAACCCTATCTTGTTATAAACTATCAAACACTATCTCCCTATCGCAGTCTTCGCTCCTCTAGTAAAAACCTTCTTATTGTACCAAACATTACATCTGCCATGGGCAGACGCATCTTCATGTTTTCTACTTCGACAATATGTAACTCTCTGTCACAAGATCTTCGATGTTGTAATTTTACATATCAGTTACATATTTCGGTAGGATGACAGGAAGCTACATGTAAGAGATGATTATTAGCACTTGACTCTCTGCTTGATCGCACCATTTCCAAATCACTCCCCCCTACCACCTCACCATCATCTCTTGCAACCTCTTTTCTCAACCTTTTCGATGACAAAATGCTAAAACTCTGTAGCTCTGTACAATCCAACTCCACGGACACCGACAACACCATTTCTGTAAATATTCCTGACCTAAAACTACTTTCTGTGAATTATGAAGTATGAACTACCTTCATTAAGAACTGTAAGTAAAACAATTATCATGGTAGTCAGCTAGATGAGATACTCTCTATCTTCACTGACGACCAATTCTTAGGGCGACATGCATTTTGTGTCTCTGCTGAAAAATAAACATATTATCTATTGGATTCTATTTATAATTTCGAACCAGCTAAACCGGAAGAAATCTGCAAGATATCTTCCCACCCTCCTTCAAACAAGCAGTTGTATCTCCTTTTGCCAAAAAACCTTCTTTATCAAAAGATGATCTTTCCAGTTACCGTCCAATTTCAAACTATAACTTCATATCTAAACGTCTGGAAAAGGTAATTTATACCCGTTTATGCACTCATCTTGATTCTTTCCCGTCTCTCTCTCTCACTATCCATCGGCCTATTGAAAACTCCATTCTACCGAAACCGCTCTTCTTCGTATACATAATGATCTTAGCTTAACCATGAGTAGTAAATAGGTTTCTGCTTTGGTTCTTCTAGATCTCTCTGCTGCTTTCAATACAATAGACTATGGCATTCTAATAAATATTCTTAAATCCTGTTTTGGCATTTCTGATTCTGCTCTTTCCCTTCTCACATCCTATCTCTCATGTCGCACACAATCGGTCGTTTTTGGTCAAAACCGCTCCTCTGAACTACCCCTCCTACGCGATGTTCCTCAAGGTTCAGTATTAGGTCCATTGCTCTTCTCTTTATATATCACTCCTCTTAGCTACCTGCTTGCTCCCGTCTTTCGTAAATGTTCACTTCTATGTAGACGACACACAACTATACATGCATATTTCCTTTTGAAATCATTATTCCTATCAGAAACTTACTAATCTCTTGTCCATTTTAGACCAGGTTTATTCCTAGCCTTTTGCTAATCGTCTTGCTGTTAATCCCTCCAAAACTGAATACCTTTTAATTGGCACTCCTTTGCTAAAAAGCAAAATTACAAATAACTCTGTGTTAATTTTAATAAGTCTTGCTCTTTTACCTTCTCGCATATTTGATGAAAACCTTTACTTTAAATCCCATATCTGTTCTGGTTGTCGCGCTTCTTTCTTTCAGATTCGTCAGATTAGGCAAATACGTCCATCTCTTACTAGGAGTTCAGCCACTATCCTTGCTAATTCTATAGTTTATTCAAAGCTCAACTACTGTAATTCATTATTACATGGATTGCCTTCTTCTTCTCTCAATCGTTTGTAGCACGTCCAACATTTTCTTGCACATGTAGTTTGTAAGGCCTCTCGACTTCAGTTTCGCTCTCTTTCTCTACTTCGCTGTCTTCACTGGTTTCCCTGTTAATCAACGCATATAATATAAAATAGCTCAATTGACTTTCAAAACTCTGCGATTTGGCAAGCCTTCTTACTTATCTGAAATTGTTCTTCCCTATCATCCCTCACGTACACTTCGCTCCACCGATGCTAATCTTCTCTATGTTCCAAATATTCTCACATCATTGGGCAGACGGTCATTTTCTTACGCAGCACCCACAATCTAGAACTCTTTACCTGCCAATCTTCGCTCTTGTTCTTCTCTTTCAACTTTCTCTATTAAGCTTAAGACTTACCTTTTCCCAACGTAGGCATAATAAATCAACCCTGATCCTTCTTATCACCGGACTGGCTTTCGTTTAGGATCTTACTTCTCAATACATTTCTTTTGCAGATTGGTCTGGATGAATGGATCTGTAGTGATGTGTGCTTTGGGGACGCCCCTAACATCATTCCTGGATGAGGAAAGGACGTTAAACCGTTATTTTTATTATTAGTATTATTGTAACGGAAGAACGTACAGTGCCTACCTGTAAAAAGCCACTTAAAGCTACTATAATTTGTGCTTTGTATTACAATCTATGCGGAGATTTGCTTGAAAATCTTGCCCTTTTATACTCATCCATTAGTCACCACTTATCAATTGTGATCTCCTGTATAATGTTACGACTTTTAGCCGGTTGCGAAGAACTCTGATATGAAATCTATATTTGCATCAGCAGGATGTGGAAGGATTAAATTTAACAGAACTTCCGGCTGATAAAGATTATTATCATATGGTTGAATATATTGCATAGTCGGGGCTTACTTTTGTCTGTATGACAGTGTATGTTACATAATGAAGAAAAATAATAATTTAGTTCATACGCAGGTCTTCTTATCAAACTTTCTATTTAATCTCCAATCTGATATGAAACAATAGAACAATGAAGCAGAAGTAATATAGTCTGACTACAAAAACGATAAAAATGAAATATTGTCCGCGCATCGTAAACTTAAATAACAGTTTAGTGTAATTTAATTAGCAATTTAATTTGATCGGTTATCTATGTTACTAGAAAAAGGATCTAGTGTTGATAACGTCCTTTCATAGCCTAAAGTTGTTAGCATTCGCTCGTCGATTAGAAGGTTTACCGATTGCTTAAGCGAACTATACCGAACCCATTGTACAGTACAGCGCAGTAAAGTACAGTAAAGTGCAGTAGAGTACTGTACAGCGCAGTAGAGTACAGTACAGTGCAGTAGAGTACAGTACAGCGCAGTAGAGTACAGTACAGCGCAGTAGAGTACAGTACAGCGCAGTAGGGTACAGTACAGTGCAGTAGAGTACAGTACAGCGCAGTAGAGTACAGTAGAGCGCAGTAGAGTACAGTACAGCGCAGTAGAGTACAGCGTAACTATAAATCTAATCAGTGCTAATGATCAAAATTAAAAACTTCTAAATTTAAAGCTTCTAAACTGTTTATGATCCTTTAAGATATCAGATTGAAAAGTTTGAAACTTATTTAAATCATGATGCTAAATTTGTACGACTGAGACATGCAAGAAAGACATCTAATGCCTCCTTTCTCATATCAAGGGTATATTTCGATTGAGCAACAGAAGCTTAATAAAAGCTTGTTTGGTTGTTAATATTTGAATGTAATTAAACAGCCATCGTATGCATGCATGAGTGTATGTGATGCATCTATAATATATGTTTATAGTAAAGAAAATATGTTTATGGGGGTGAGGGTAATAATAAGGATTGTATGAATAACGTATAGTGCCTACCTGTAAAAAGCCACTTAAAGCTTTTGTAATTTATGCTTTGTTGTATTACAATCTCTGCTGAAATTTGCTTTGAAACCTTGCGTTTTTATACTCAAGCGTTAATCACATCCTATCAGTTGTGTTCTACTGAAGAGCTGTGCTATGAAATCTAATATAGCATCAACAGGATGTAGAAGGATTACATTTAAATTAACAGAATTTCTGGCTGACGAAGTACAATATAATAAATTCAACCATATGATATTAATCATATTTCATATGATTAATATCATATGGTTGAATTTATTATATTGTACTATTGTCTGTATTACAAAGAATGTTACATTATATAGAAAAATGATACTTTACTTAATACTTGGCTCTTCTTATCAAACATTCCATTCAATATCCAATCTGATATGAAGCAGTATAACCATGAAACAGAATTAATAAAGTCTGACGGCAAAACAATATCAGTGAAATAATTGCCGTTGCATCGTAAACTTAAATAACAGTTTAATTTGATTTAGTTAGCAATTTAATTTGAACGGTTATCTATGTTACTAGAAAGAGGATCTAGCGTAGATAACGTTCTTTCCCTTTCAGTATCAGTGCTGGAGGACTTGAATAGGACGCTCGCACACCTGACGGAGGCGATAAGTGGCTCTTAGCCTTGCGATCGATATAGTCTCTCTTCAGTTCACTAAAAAGTGGCAGGTTCAAGGTACATAATTATTCATACTTAAAGTTAGCTTTCTCTCACCACAAGAGCACTCCTTTGAACAACAAGTTAATCTCTTCACAAAGTCTATATGCCTTATTCATACCTTATGTAGTCTCTAGCTTGGGAAATGTGAGGCTTCTAGGCAGTTTCCCATTGTCTTCCTCAATTAGATGGATTAATTTCTGTTGAATCCTGGATTAAATATTTCATGTTGGGATGGGTCCACTCTTGCCATCTTCAGCATCTGACTTAGTCGAGTCTTACGTACACGCAGCAGACTGTTTGCGGTTGCCCTATTCTTTTTGCAGTGGTCCAACCACACTCGAGCACAACACGGGGATCAATATAGCTACAGATGGAAACTGTCGTTGTGTACACATAGAAGCGTCTTCTAAGGAAGGGTAACCGTTCTTTTAGAGACTCGCTCATTCTTTCTCCGCTCCTACTGTTTGGAACTCTCTGCCTCCTGATCTTCGCTCATGTTCTACTTCTTCCGCTTTTATTTGTAGGTTGAAAACACATCTCTTCCCACCATAAACTTTGTTCGTCTTGCCTGACTGTTTTTTTATCACCGGACCAGCACTGTGTAGGATTTTTTTCTTTCTCTTCAGCACATGCTTTTTAAGATTGTTTGGGGTGAAGCGGAATTTCTAGTGACTTGTGATAAGGGACGTTCCGGATACCCTCCTCGTATGACGAAACGGACGTTAAACCATTATTATAATTATTATCATATTAGAAAGTTTGTACTGGTCTCTGTAAATATGAAAAAATATGGAACTCTCGGCCACAAGATCTTTGATCTTGTAATTGTATTGGTACATTCCTGGGGCAAGCTAAAAACCCATCTCTTTCCGCCGTAGGTAGAATATTTTGACCTTATTGCTTTGGATCTTGGACTTGCACTGTTTTGATCACACTTTCTCGTGTGGTCTAGGTGTACTCAGTCGTCATGATGTGGTGCTTTAGCGTTTGTTAATGCAGAGTATGCAAGAGACGTCCCTGACATTACCTTATGGCTAGGCGCCGGACGTCATATTCTTATTGATTACTGATTGATGAATTTATTTGATTAAAACTTTTAATAGTACCTAATTGATTGATAATTAATTTGTAAAATTTATCTGACTTTTAGTTATCAAATGTTTTATTGATTTTATTTTTAACGGAACTTCGTGATTAAGTGAAATAGAAACATGTTCATATCTGTGCGGTGAGTGACTGAATGTAAGAAGAATATGTGTAATACACAAAAGTAGAACACAGAGATACACATACAGTACACTCAATCACACACACACACACACACACACACACACACACACACACACACATACACATACTTGTTTTGCATGACTAGTGCGGACCTGGACTCGATACCAGCAAGTGAGGACAAATGGAGAAGTCCTATGGTTTCAGTATTATAGCACTTTAAGAACTAAAAATCGTAATAATTCATACACTCTATGTTAAATTAGAAATTATGATTAGAACTTTTATGAGACCTAGACATTGTGTGACAATCTCAGGACCTTGTCTGCATGCTACATTGTGAGGCCTTTCCAGTGTTTACATCATAGTTTCTCTTGTGGTATCTGTGTACTCAGTCGTCATGGTGTGGTGCTTTGGCGTCTATTGATTTAGAGTCTGCAAGAGACATCCCTGACATAATCTTATGGCGAGGAACCGGACGTTATATGCTTATTGATTATTGGTTGATAAATTAATTTGATTAAAACTCTAATTGATTAATCATTTTTAAAATTTATCTGACTTATAGTTATCAAATGTTTTATTGATTTTATATTTAACAGAACTTCACGATTAAGTGAAATAGAAATATGTTCATATCTGTGCGGTGAGTGGCTGAATGTAAGAAGAATATGTGCAATACACCGATGTAGAACACAGAGATACACATACACTAACACAAAAAACATACACACACGCACACACACTATCATATCCACGCTCATTCATACAAATACACACTTACACACACTTACACACACACACACACACAAACAAACAATCGCACCCGCACAAACTATCATAGACAATGATACACATCCAAAAGGACAATCATACGTATCCGCACATACTATCAAATACACATGCAATCATACATACATGTACATCCAGACATAGACTTGAGATTTTATGGAAGCCAGAGTCCCGAAAACTTTATTTTCCGTTGACACTGATAAATTGATAAATGCTGAAATAATAAATAATAAAATAGAAATAAATAATAATAAATACATTAACTAGTCATGGATATAATAAATCAACATTTACTGGGACATAATATTTAACTGGATGTAAATCTATTTGTCCTCAATCCTCAAAATCTGGATATACTTAAAAATAATAACCTGCTTTACTGATACAATTTACAACCCCTGTAATTTTTCAAATCTATTTTATAATTTTCGATACACATTTGTATTTAAATTGCTAGACCCAATTTGTTGGGCCAAGTTTGAGTGATGTTAGGCCAAATTCACCAATAAAATTCACAAATTTTATTGGTGTTAGGCTCAACCTCTAGATTTATAATATAAATCAAATGATAAATGTTGGAGATTCTCTCTCTTAGTGCACTGCCTACTGGCAGGTACATAACGCGTCCACTCTTCTCTGTCTTCCGCCTTCCTCTTCATTTCCACATATGAGTGGATCTTTAAATCATCTAACATACCTAATCTCGGCGGGCCCCTTCCTCTTATTCCTTCCATTCTACCTTCTATGACCTCTTTTAATAGACCTTCGCCCCTTAGAATGTGTCCTATCCATCTCTTCCTCCCATTTCTTAATACATTTGTCAACTGTTTATCTGTGCCAACTCTCCCCAGAACTTCCTCATTGTAACCTTTTCAGTCCAGCTAATCCTCTCCATTCTTCTCCAAATCCACATTTCCAATGCCTCCGGTTTCCTAATATCTTCCTTCCTTAAGGTCCATGTTTCACATCCATACAATAGCGTGGTCCAGACCAAAGTTTTCACTATCTTTATCTTTGTGTCTTTCTTTAGACTTTTTGTTAATAGTTCTTTTCTGCTCCCAAAGGCCCCTTTTGCTATTAAATCTATTTAACCTCAATCCTCAAAATCAGGATATACTTAAAAATAAAAAATGCTTTGCTTTTACAATTCACAATCCATGTAATTTTTCAATTTCAATTAATAAATTTCGATACACATTAGCATTTGTATTTATTGCTACTGATATTAGGCCTAAACTCTAGATTTATCAAATGTTAACTTCTCGTGTCCCAAGAGACGACTAATCGATATATTAGTTTGATACTAGAAAACAGTCTGTAAGTTTATATAACATGTCACTTTATTCTGCTATATGAGAAGCATACAGTATCACAGCGTATGAATTATGTATAATGATTATAGAAGACAAGACATTGTTCATATTGTTAACCGCTACCATATTTAATGTAATTAATCCTAGATAGAATTTTCGACTTATTTAAAACGCTATTTTTAGCCTATCACGACCTAATTAAATGTCTATTTATAGACCTAAATGTATATTTACGACCTACTTATCGCACTACAGCTGTTTACAGCCCCAGATCTTCATATTCGTTATTATACGACATCTGATTATTCTCCTGATTACTCGAATCTGTGGTCTTTTTCCTGCCTCGACTGATCGTATTAGAGAACTTCTTCCAAACAGTCGACAGTTTTTTACTCGATGACGACGAGGCGGCAGAGAAGCCACTGATCGACGAGGCGGTATCGTCCCGGCCTGACCGGCTCGCTGATCGGTGCCTCGCCCGAACCGTGCCCGCCTCCGAGTCGACGTTGATGTTCGACGACGACTTGGCCTTGCGGCGGACGCCCCCTGAAGGAGCCGGGGGCGGGGGGCAGAACCCACTGTCCCGTTTTTTAAAGTGACTAGCAGCCGTGTCCGACCATCCGCCCGTTGATTGGGTTCCGTGAAACCCGAGATCAGAATTATAGGCCGTGGAGCGGGTGTCTATCCCGCTGTCACTCCCCGGCTCTCCGTCCAGATACCTCGACCGTTCTTCCGACAGACCGATCTTAGAGTCTGCGTAACTAAAATTTGCCATCCTGCTCTGGGGGTACGGCCCCTCCCAGACCTCGGGGGCTCGCGATGGGGGGCGGCGCACGGTGTTGAGCCATTTACTGACTCTGTCTTTGATGGCATCTCGAGGTCTGCGCTGATCTTCCATGATTTCTCCGAGGAGGTACTCAGGGGGGTAGGGCTGGTCGTAGTCGACAGGGGGAGCCGCAGACTTTCTCTTGTCCCTCCTCGTTCCCACGGGGTCTAGATAGATATTTTGCGGGGGTAGAGGCGGGGGGTCGTCCTCTAAATATTTAGAGAAATCTTCCCCTTCGAAGTCTCGAAGAATGACCGGGGGTCGTTTATTTTGAGTTCTGTTGCGAGGGGGAGCCACCGGTAGGTTTAATACGTCATCGTCCATGCTAAAATCAAACGTGCAGACCTGTTCATCAAAATCCCCACCGTCATCCTGGTTTTCCCCAGCATCATCGGGGTTTTCCCCAGGCTTGTCTGCCATTTCTGCACACTAGGCTATCACAAATGTTCAGTTATGTCAGAAGGGCTTTCTCCAGTATCAGTGGTGAAACAGATAACAATATAATTAGTTGAAATAGGAGATGCTTCCTAAATCACTGGAACTCAATTAACATTTAACGGAATGTCCTGTGACTGGATTAGTAGATCAAAGATTTTAGAATCTCCATTGGCCTGTGCTATGCTCGATGTTGTCATTAACGTTGGTAGCACTATAATCAATGATCATCAAGAATTTATCTAATTTAGAGAATTTGATCTCAAAAAAAGTTACAAACATTAATAACGTGCAGTCTTAAATAGAGCCTTCGCTCAACATTCTGTTCATCCAATTATAACTTTCTGAAGTTTCTTCATAGTTAGCGAGTTGCTTGATTTCATGCTGCACGTAATTCACCTCTCATCGTCTCTCTACTTCAGATACAACAACATTCAGCCGATAAGTTTAGATCCTATAAACTACAAATCCTTACAATTAATCATCTACACTGAGAGGCTCTCTTAAAGCTAAGTTGAACGTCTGTTTTCGTATCGAAAACTGTTAGTGACAGTCCCCATGGGATTGAAACCATGTTTTGCACCGTTTTTGGATCTCTTTTTTGCACATCGGCTTGCATTTGTCTCAATAGTGCTCGATGTTGTCGTTGATGACAGTAGCACTTTAGTTGTTATTATGCTATGGCGTTCCTGACATCATCGTTGTACGAGGAAAAGGACGTTAAACCTTAAATAGTATTATTATTTTTTCTATGTCAAGTCCAACCAGAGTGTAAATAGCATGCCAGTAACGGGAGAGCACTAGATTTGAACCCTGCACCTACTGATCCGCTGTCGAATATGATAATGACATGCTACACTAATTTAGGCGTCTTGAATTACTTGTGTAATTTCTACTCCCTATGTTTCTAGCGTCGCCTTTGTGAGAGGTAACTGACGTTAAATCTTTATCATATTCAATAATGAGTAACAGAGAGAGAGAGAGAGAGAGAGAGAGAGCTACAACGATAGAGAAACAGGGAGTGAAAGTACGATTGAGAGAAAAAGAGAGAAAGTGAAAGAGAGAAAGAGAGAGAGAGAGAACATATGACTCATCTCACTCAACTGTGAGAGACTATGTAGTCAAGGCATAAAATGTTCATTTTCATTTTCATGTTGTATCCCAAGGTGTTGTGCTCGGGTGTGGTTGGCACTGCAGAATAGGGCATCCGCAAAACAATCTGCCACGTGTACGTAAGAGGCGACTAAAGGCAGGAGCTGAGTAAGGCAAGAGGGGACTCACCTCATATATATTATACCGTGTTGTGTACGACGGGTGTGCTTGGACCACTGTAGAATAGGCAACCGTAAATAATCCACTGCGTGTAAGTAAGAGGCGACTAAGACAGGAGCTGAGGATGGCAAGAGGGGACCCACCTCACCATAAAATATTTTCTCCCAGGATTAAATGGTATTTGATCCACCTAACTGAGGAAGGCAACGGGAAGCCACCTCAGAAGCCATATTTTTTTCCAAGCTATGGGCTACATAAGGTATGGATAAGGAACAGACTTTGTGAAGGGATTAACTTGTTGATCTAAAGAGTGCACTTATGGAGCGAGAAAGCAGACTTTGAGTATGAATATGTACCTTAAACCTTAGCCTATAGCTTGGGAAAGGTATGGCTTCTGATGTAGTTCCCCGTTGCCTTCCTCAGTTAGATGGAGTAATTACCATTTAATCCAGGGGAAATATTTTTGGTGAAAACTATAGCATCATTATAGTGATATAGTGCAAAAGCCTAACCTATGAACAAAAAAATGAAACTGACCAAATAAATGCCTATCAGTTACACAGGTGCCGGTAATTACAAAGAATTTACGATCCGGACACATCACAGAATCTTTGGGTTCGGAATCTAATAATGTTTAGTGGTTTACTTTGAAGGAAAGTAAAGCTAAGCTAAAAGCCCCACAACAAGAAAGGCTTTATTAGATTCCGAATCCGTTGCCTCTTGCTTGTTTAACGAGCGAGCAATCGATTCGGCCAAACAATTGATGATGCCTATATTGAATTAACCGCAATTCAAATATACCAGACCAGAAAACCTACAAGATTTCAATTCTATAGTCCCATATCTTATTGATAAACTAATTAACAAACTAATCGTGTAACTATGGTAACTTATGTCTTACTTCTGCCCTATCTATTGTATGACGCACTTGCCCTGCTTGGCACAGCTGACTGCAGTAGGGCGGTTTACCGACGTGCCTCACACGCCCGGGTTGACTGGCTGCTTGGGCCTGTGGGCAATGCTGGGCTAAACTATAGCAAGTTTACTATGGGGCGCTGAACACTGTAGCTTTAAAAATGGGATCTAAGAAATAATACTTTGTATCTACCCACTACTTCTTCTTCATCGGCTGGAGCTAGAGGCGATGTCGGTAAGATACTCGACCGAGGATCATTATGTGTGGGGTTCAAATCATGAGATCGCCCGTCACTGACATCGCTTTCGAGTGAGGAAACTGAAGTTAACATTAGCTTTTTATCTTTCATTACGTTTATTTAGTTTATTTAACGCAATTATTGCAGTTAGAATGGAATAGTAAATCTTTTGTTCCATACGCAGTATAGCACCTATGTGATTCTATCGAGGGTCAGTAGCCCCCAGCACACCTCTATCAGCCCCAAAGCCCCTACCTCACTGAGGATCGACTGTATGCCGGGGCAGACACGCAGGTATAGACGATCAGTGATGTGTGACCGGCAGAAAGCTCTCTACTGTACTAACAAGCACGCTCTCTCCTACTATAACTCTTAACATATAGTAATTATAACATGTTATTACTTAATAATGCCAAAATAGGTTGTACAACTCCGTAGAGTTCACAAACAACGCAGACAATTTAGTGCATGCAACACGTAAAACACAAACTATATGTGAACTATGTAATTCGTTATGTTAATGCACGGTAAATCTCTCTCTCCCTCTCTCTTCAGTGCACTGACGAGTGGCAGGTTCAAGGCACATATTCATACTCAAAGTCTGCTTTCTCGCTCCACAAAAGCACTACTTAGATCAACAAAATAATCCCTTCATAAAGTATATGCCTTATCCTTACCTCATGTAGCCTATAGCTTGGGAAAAGTATGGCTTCTGAGGTGGTTTCACGTTACGTTCCTCAGTTAGATGGATCAAATACCATTTAATCCTGGGAGAAAATATTTTATGGTGAGGTGGGTCCCCTCTTGCCATCCTCAGCTCCTGTCTTAGTCGCCTCTTACTTACACGCAGTGGATTATTTGCGGTTGCCTATTCTACAGTGGTCCAAGCACACCCGTACACAACACGGTATAATATATATGTATATATGTTTATATATATGTATATATACAAATATATATATATATATATACATATATATATATATATATATAAGTTTGAGGAGATACTACATGTAGATTTACTAACAGCGCCAAACTGTGCGTGTGTTTTTTAATTAAAACGATTTGACGTCCTTGATTTCATTAGAAAATGGTAGTGAGTTTCACTGTATAGCAATTGTCTAATATTTGAAGTAATTTTGGAAGAAAATCTTTAATTTGAAAGCAAAGTTTTAACCAATTCTTAGAAGCGTCAGAATCGCGACTGTTACGCAGACAAAAGCCTCTCATGAGCAGAATAACGCTGCGATACAAGCAATGCGGTGTGTGATAGCCTATACAGTTATTCCTCATACAAGTGTGACGATTCATTGTCAAGGTTGAACGTTATAGCCAATGAGAACTAAGTAAACAGACACTAGAAGTTGAAGGCCGGACGCAGTTTGTTGACACACAAATTCTGTTTTTGTATTGTAGATCATAGCTGTTTGATCTTAAAAGCACAAAATAATCGTTTTCAATGTGTTTCTTTCTTATTAGAAGATAGGAAATCGTAAAATACTTTGCAGCCGTAAGTAATCATCAGCTTCAACGGGGTAAATAGCAATATACATTTCAATTTAAGGAAGATTTTTGAAATTTTCCTGTATTTATCATTATGTTCAATGCGTTAATCAACAAACAACAGTCAGCCGCAGCGTCGTATACGTATGACTTTTATGCCCAATTCATATCTCTTTAGTTTATAACGTATGTCACAGGATGGTTGTCGCTAGATGTATAAACAGATGGATCTAGAAAAATGTCCATCACATCCGTACCCCAATCAAATTTATATTGAAATTAATCCATCAACGATTTAAGGAGAGAATAAATTAAACAATGAATCAATTACTTAAAAAATAATTCTGAGCAAAAATGAAGCTATTGATAAATCATTCAAGTCTTCAATCATTCAATAGTTTGTATATATTTGAATTATATATATCATAATTGCTTCGCAAGTGAAAAATTACCAGCTTGAGATATATATATATATATATATAAATATATATATATATACACGTATATATATATACACGTATATATATATATATATATATATATATATATATAGAGAGAGAGAGAGAGAGAGAGAGAGAGAGAGAGAGAGAGGGAGAGGGAGGAGAGGGAGAGAGGGGGAGAGAGCGTGAGTGAGAGAGACTGCGTTTATTTCAAAACATTCTCAACATATACATTGCCATGCACGCGGACATTAATAAACACTCAAGGCCGACAGAGAGGTCACAAGTGGACTAACCAATCTAATTGAAACATATCTAAGCCCCATCTTTATAACTGTTTAACACAACGCAGCAATCTTAAAAAGTTAATATATATGTATACGTGTATATCATCATCATCATCATCATCTTCCCCTGAATCCCAGTTTAACCTGGGTCGGGACACAAATAGACTGTCAAATCCTCTCTGTCCCATACCATATCATCAGTCAATCCCCTACTTGAGACTTTTCCATTCGTTTAAATTTTTGTTGCAAATTTCTGGAGCCTAGGCGCTCACTAAACGAATGCCCTTTCTAACGTTGGTATGGATCTAAGTGCTTTAGTCGCCTTCTACGAAACGTGCAGTCACCGGTTGCTCAATTCTTCAAATAACCCGGACACCACACGGGGATAAATATATTTATATTATATATCTATAGATATATATAAATATATAAATATATTTATATTATATATCTATAGATATATATAAATATATAGATATATTTATATTATATATCTATAGATATATATAAATATATAAATATATTTATATTATATATCTATAGATATATATAAATATATAAATATATTTATATTATATATCTATAGATATATATAAATATATAAATATATTTATATTATATATCTATAGATATATATAAATATATAAATATATTTATATTATATATCATAGATATATATAAATATATAAATATATATATATATACGTGTATATATATATATATATATATATATATAATAATAGTTGACCATCCGCTCTATAAAATAGAATACGATATATTTAACAATACATATATATTACAGTACATTATAATACAATTTGCAAACAAATGGAAACAAATAAACAAAGAAACAAATAAACAAACAAACAAACAAAGAAACACTCTGAAAGTATATGAGATCCTAAAATCAGAAAAATTCCATACACTCATTATATGACATAATCTGAATATTGACTCAGTAAATACATAATAAAGAACTAAAATTAATAAAACAATATCAAATTCTAAAAAATTTAAATTCCTTAACTTATTGGTAACCAAACTCAATCAACAGCAATATAACTCCAGCCCCCTGGGTTAGTGTCTAATCTAGTGATCTGCCCTGCAGAATATTGGCCCGGTAATTAAGAAATCTAAGTCACATGATTGAGTTAAGACATCTTTGGTGAGATCTACACTAAAGATTTTTGCATTCAGCTTGATCCAATGAACTTCTTCTGTAACTGGAAAAACAGTATTACTAATTTACTGTACGTAGTAACTAGATACAGTACTATTATACGTAGTAGCTGAATATATTGCCCATATGCGCACTATATAGTAGTGCGCACTATAAAACACGTGAAATGCAAACGTGGAAGTCTTAAACCAGTCTGAAATATTTTCATTGTTTTTATCGGTTTTTCCTGCATTTTAAAGAGTTTTTAATTTCAAGTTTTAACATTCAGATTTATATTTGGAATTGTTTGAAATATAAACAAGGCTAAAATTTAGGAAATTTATTTATAATAGTTAATGTACCGGAGACATAGTGGACTAGCTAATTATTCTAGAAATGTGAAAGATTAAACTTATTAAAGAATACACTTAGTTTATTATTCAAAATATTTACATTTATATGTGCTATAAAAGCGGCTAAAGTCATGTTTAGCACCAGTGTACTGTCTCTAAGTAAGAAATCATTTAGTCCAGTGTTGTTTTGTAAGATATACTCACTGATTACATATTACTAACCATTCAGATTGGTTGTTCTTTAATTGCGTTAAATGCAATGCAATTAATTCCTGCAAAAATTAATGTTTTGAATTGTTTAAAATCTATGGCCAAATAATAAGAAAAATATTGATAATAGTTAATGTATCGGATTGTGGTGGCTTTTTAGGTGATCAACTCATATTAAAACAAAAAGGAAAGATCGTAATAACTTGAAACCAGAAATTTCAAAGATTTGGAAAGAAACTACTTCTAGTTACTTTATGGAAATGAGCGATATTCAGAGAAACTCCGAACATCAGCTTAATGTTGTTGTGGATGTCTCAGATGAGTCAGACAAAGAAACATTAACCGACGAGATGCAATCAAAGGTCACACAAGAGCTTTCCATGAACTCCCGAAATGAAAATAATTTAGTGGGAATCCAATGTAATGATTTCTTAATCGGAGTCCATGATTTAAAGCCATCAATGAGTGGATGTGAAAATCAAAACGGAAATCCTCCAGCTGTGACGTATTCAAATCACGGATGTCCAGAATCCTTCAATCTCTGCGCTGAATCCATGGGAGAGCTGTTGGAGAAGAACAGGGGTGTGTTGAAGCGGCTCGTCCATGTTCTGCTGCTCTGCGGCTACTTGACGTATCTAGGCTTTGCTCTCAGTCATCAGTTTGGAGACGAGGCGTCGATAAGGTTGTTGTGGTGCACCTGTGCAGTGGTGGCCGTAGTGCTGATCAAGTTTGTAAAGAGACGATGTGGTGAGTGGATAGGTGAGCGCATCGTAAAACCTCCAGAGGAATTTGTGCTGCGACACTGGTATCCAGTCAAAATGTAAGTTGGTAATTACATCTTCCACGGCTGCATTTTTATTTTTTACTTCTTCCACGGCTGCATTTTTATAAGTTATTAGCCTACTTAATCTAGTAAACTGCTGATCAAATCGTTAAGAACATTTTCTTCCCCTCACTCCATTTCTCTACTTTTTCTTCTGTTGGAATACAAATCACAATATATATATATATATATATATATATATATATATATATATCGCCATACCTCGCCCATATATTATATATATATATATATAGATTATATCTATATATATATATAGAATATATATATAAATATATATATATATTTATATATACACATATATATATATATATATATATATATATATATATATATATATATATACAATAGTACATATACAGTGAATATATAAATAAAATATAATATAATTTAATTAACACTTTTTACATAACTTAATTTCTAATATATTTATATATGCATGTGTATATTTTTATTTAAATTGTTTCGCATCGATTGTAGCCGGCGCGGATTTTAGAATAACCTTCCACCGCCTTCAGGATTTTTCATTCAAAACTGTCAACACTCGGTCTTTCATGGTGGTGACCACAAAGTAGGCAACTAACAGGGCGAGACGTAGCTTAACTCCGTTCAATTGAGGCGCAGCTATACCCAGTGCGCAAAATCCCGCTTCATTGTAAATTGACAGAGTTTTAATTATGCTTGACTCACAAACTTATTGATCGATTAAAGGCGCCAATTTTTGGATTTATTGACAGATTATTCTGCGGCACAGTTTTGATTTCCTACGTTATCTTCATCATCGTGTACGTGGCCATACCTCGCCCTTCTAATCTCATATCACTGCTGGGGGCGGCCTGCTACATACTACTCGTCTATCTGCTGTCTGCCTATAGATCTAAGGTAAATACTTCTGTAAATAGATTAATGGCAAATACTTATATTAATAGATTTAGGGTAAATCATTATGTAAATAAATCAACGGTAAATACTTCTATTAATAGATCTAAGATAAATCAATCTGTAAATATAGTAGATCAACGGTAAAATCAAATGGTAAGGGATCTGGGGTAAATACTTCTGCTAATAGTTCCATGGTAATTCCGTCTATTAGTAGATCTAGGTTAAATGCTTCTTTTAATATATTTAGGGTACATTGTTCTTGAATAGATCTAGGGTAAATACTTCGATTAATTGATCTTGGTCAAATAATTGTATTATTGAATCAAGGAATTGATTGATTGATTGACTATTTGATATTTTGTGATGTTCTAAAGCAGTCGATTGAACGAATGTTTTTTCATGACATTGATTAGAAAGTCTCAATAGCGATGGGGTAACGTCATAAATGACAGATCCTGAGGTGAATTGAACTCTCGTGGGTTCGAATCCCAGCCGCGCTGATCTGAGAGTAAAATCTCAGAAATTCACTGGAATGGTTATAAGGAAAATCGACTAAATTGTCTAACGGTTCAAACATGTGGCATTAAAAGTGATAGATATCAGCATAGTTGATCATTTCACTTACTGATCCCGATGAATTGATTGACTGAATGGATTTGTCTCACAATGTTAATGCGGTTGATTGATTGGGTAAATCGTTTTCTCGCAATGCTGTAGGTACAATGGAGAACAGTGATATGGGGCTTAGGTTTACAGTTTGTATTTGCTCTGCTGGTGTTGAGAACTAACGCTGGGTACACGGCGCTCAAGTGGTGCGGTGACAGAATCTCAGAGTACATCTCCTTCACTAATGCTGGAGCCCGCTTCGTATTTGGACCAAACTTTGCCGATCATTTCTTCGCTATGAAGGTAAAGTGGTTGCGAATTCAAATACTATAGTTCTTAATTGTGTAAGGTATTGTACATGTAAATAGCCTATAGTTGAGGCACCAGAGGTGCGCCTCTGGTCTAACCAGAGGCGCACCTGAAGAATATAATAAGCGAGAATTTCACGTGGATAGTAGAAACTGAGCAACCTAGATACTGAAAAAGTCAATGTGATAGAGTCATACAAGTACAATTTGAAAGGTAAAGACAAATGGTTTGAGTATTGAGCTGTTGAGTTTGAATGGGATATTTTTTCATTTGTGGTCGATTTTAATAGAATGCTTTCAGACAATTGTTGAGAGGAATTGGTGAATGTGAATGAAAGTAATTAATGTTATTTTTAATGGAGAATTAACAACCAATCGACGATTATTATTTATATTAATATAAGTAATCTTACTATCCCTCTCGCTTAGTGCACTGACTATTGGCAGGTCCATGGCATACAACTCTTCCACTTATGTGTATCCTCTGCTGTTATCTTCATACGAATTTGTTAAGAAATCATCCAATATCCCAAGTCTCGGTCTTCCTTTAGCACTATTTCTTTCCATTCTTCCTTAAAATACCTCTTTCAGTAAACCATTCCCCCTCAGTTTATGACCCGTCTAGCTCTAATTAAAATTCAGTACGATATTTATAAATTGTCTGTTTATTTTCTTCTCTATTCTTCGTATCTTAAAATAAGCCATCTTAATTTAGCATTATATTGTTCATTTTATTCTTTTACAATTGCAAAACGACTTCTGCGCATTAATCTTAATTTTCTGAACAATATGGGCTTTATCATAAGTCAGCTTAATGTAGTCACATGACTTTGATATATACGGGAAAGCATAAGCATCACACATCTTGTATACACTGTCCATTGGATGTTAGCATGACCTCATGAAGGATACGAGTATTCACTATCCCATACACTCCTACTCATTGTCTCTCTCCTTCTCTCTGGTGTTTTGCAGAATGTCAGGTTCAGTGCAGATATTCTGCCGCACACGTCCTGTTTCCAAGAAACTCTTTACATTTAACTAACTCAGCGTGAACAACATTCAACAACTGATTCTCTTGACTTGGATGTAGCAGTTTGGCGCGCCTTAAGTCACAAGATATAAATACTGTATAGTATTTTATTTTGGTAGAAGATATAGTATATTGATGACTATTAATTATAATTAATAGTCATCAATATACTATATCTTCCATAATTATAATTATCATTAATTATTAATTATAAGTTATGAAGATGATGTATGATTAGTCTATTGATTATTTTGTTGATTGATTGATTAATATGTAGACTGAATGACGAATTGCTAGATCTGAATAACTAAGCGCCTAATGCATGTAGTTTTCTGAATTAAATGCTGGATTATTGACGGATTGATTGTACTAATTGTTTGGTTGATTGAATCATAAATACTTGATGGTTTCAAGGATTGACAAATTAGACTGTTGGATTGATTGATTGATTGTGTAATTAAATGTTTTATTGTTTGATATAACGTCCCCAGTCTTCTCTGGCTTCCGCTTTCCTCTTCTTGTCCACAAATGAGTGGGTCTTTAAATTATCTAACATACTCAGGCAGACCGAGATAAGGTATGTTAGATGATTTAAAAACCCACGCATGTGTGGAATTGAAAAGGAAAGCGGAAGAGAGAGAAGGGTAGAGGCTTTATATACCATGGACCTGCCAGTAGGCAGTGCACTAAGAGAGAGAGAGAGATTTTTTGATGGATTGACAGATCGGACTACTTGATTGGTTGATTGATTGGTTGATTGCTTGGTTTATTGATTGATTAATTGAATGATTGACGGTTGATTGATTGGTTGATTGATTGGTTGATAGATTGGTTGATTGATTGGTTGATTGATTGATTGATTAATGGATGGGTTGATTGACTATTAGGCTGTTCCAGTGGTCATTGTGTTTGGTGCCACTATATCCATCCTCTACCACTACGGAGTGATGCAGTCAGTCATTCACAATATTGCCTGGGTCATGCAGAAAACCATGGCAACCACAGCCGCCGAGTCTGTCAATGCCACGGGCAATATCTTCTTGGGTTTGGTGAGTTAACTAAACATATACATGTAGTTCTTCTTCCAGTGCACTGCCTGAAGGCAGGTCCATGGCTTATAGACGCCGATGAGTCAATACCACGGGAAATATCTTCTAGGGTTTGGTGAGCTCATCTCTCGGCAGTCACTGCTGATATTAAACTGAACAGTATATTACGTTACAATTTATAATAAATCAAAACCTTTTAACTCCATTATCAATATATTAACTGGTAAAGCTAATGTTACCGTCAGTTTCCTCACTTGAAAGTGAAGTCAGTGACGGGCAAGCCCAGGATTTGAACCTCGCACACACTACTTCGCTGTCAAATATCTTACCGACATCGCCATTGGCTCCAGCAACTGGCGTAGAGATTTTATCTTGTAATTGGTAGGCACGTATGAGTTTATAAACACATTTTGCTCTGTAGGTTACTTTACTTAGAATTTGTAATAATTTACATTTATTTAGACAGAATTTTACGTGATTAAACATTTGCTATTATAACGACAGAGTGAATGTCCTCTACTGATCAGACCGTTCCTAGAGAAGATGACTAAATCAGAACTACACGCTGTGCTGGTGGGAGGCTATGCTACAATAGCTGGCAGCATCATGGCCACTTACATCCTACTAGGGGTAACGATGCATTTGATATCCAGCCATGTTCTTGTTAGGCATATACTGAATTAAGAGTTAAATAGCTTTTTAATATTTATGATTACTATTATTAATAGATAAGTTGTGGCTTCCATAAATACGGAGAATATAAAATATTACTGCTTGATTGATGGACTGATTGACTGATTGATTGATTGACTGCTTGACTAATGGACTGATTGACTGATTGACTGATTGATTGATTGATTGATTGACTGATTGACTGTTTAACGGCTTGACTGATTGACTGATTGGCTGATCAACTGATTGATTGGCTGTTTGATTGATTGACCTATTCACTGATTGACTGTTTGATTGATTGGCTGGAGATAGTGGCGAAGTCGGTAAGATACTCGACCGCGGATCAGTTGATGCGGGTTCAAATCCTGTGCTCGCCCGTCACTGACATCGCTTTCGAGTGAGGAAACTGACGTTAACCTTAGCTTTACCTGCTTTTACTGATTAACTAATTGACAGCTTCACTGATGGACTGATTGACTGTTTGATGTATTGATTGATTGACTGATTGACTGATGGACTGATTTATTGGTCTAGGCCTACATGTGCACATAAATACTATACCCTCAGAGAAACAAAACTCAACGACATTTTTTACAGTCTAGTAGCTATGATACTGCGCTTTCAAGCTACTACTTCCTGGGTTCAATGCTGAGCCATTCTCTATAATCCATATGTGACAAAGAACTGCTGATGGCTGATTATCTGTCATTTCTGTTTGCATAGGTATGCGCTATAAATATAAAAGAGCTTATTACTCATTGAGAAACAAATGCAGAATAACATGCACATTGTAAGCGTGGTCTATATGTAACGTAGCGATGTGAGAATAAAGCAAAACTATAGGAGACATTTATTATTAAATTTATCTGGAGATTATTATTGTTATTATTCAATTTATCTGGAGATTATCATTTAATTGATCTGGAGACTTTATTGTATATTTGATTGTTTGTCACACAGGTTCCAGCGAATCACCTGATATCAGCTTCCATCATGGCAGCACCGTGTTCTCTGGCTCTCAGTAAACTCTGTTACCCCGAGACTGAGCAATCACAGACCACTGTTAAAGACGTGAGATCATTCAGCGTGAGGTTACTGATTGATTGACTGATTTACTGATTTATTGACTGATTTACTGATTGATTGACTGATTTACTGATTGATTGACTGATTTACTGATGGATTGACTGATTTACTGATTGATTGACTGATTGATAGGTTTATTCTCGATCACTGAATGTGCAATCTTAAGTTCACATTTGATAATGTATTCAGCTCGTAGTGACACAATTTACAACTGAATATAATCCAACAGCAGTCAGCCCAAGAAGTTTACGATTTTAAGAAATCAAAGAGAGCCAAAACGCATAGAATCACAAGTGAAATGCTAGACAAGATGGATGAAAGGAGAAAGTGGAAAAATAGTCAGATAAAACACGGAGAGAGGGGAAATGCAAGACAAAATAATGAGCAGACAAGACCAAGGGAAAAAGCAAGAGATCAGTGGTGGGATAAAAAAATGTGATGATCTAGAGAAAAACGAGAGAAGAGGGCGATGGGATTTGTTGTATCAAGAATTGTGTCAGTTGAAAAGAAGCGAGAAAGATGTTGGAATAAACCCATTTGTATGAATAATAAATATGAGGAAGTAAAGACTGAAATAAAATATGAAACAGAAAGATGGAAATAACATAGTATGTAGAGAATTTAATAATATATAATTTGTAGATTGGTTAAATCTGATTTTTATTAAATTACATGTAATTAATTGAATAATTGTTTCATTTTTAATGTAATTGCTTCATCACCACTTGGCTGGTGCCTATGGCGATGTCGGTAAGGTACTCGACCGCGGATTAGTATATGCCAGGTTCAAATCCTGGGCTCTCTCGTCACTGATATCGCTTTCGAGTGAGGAAATTGACGTTAATAGCTTTACCATAGCTTTAAGTAATTAAAGTTTTAGACAAAATGAAAATGAAAATAAAATGTTCATTTCTCATTCACAGAATATTCACGTAATATTTCAATTCACAAAATTTAAATTAATTACTTTATCAAACGGATGAAGGGTTTTATTGATTGGCTGATGTAGGTCCAGCGGTAACGTTGTAGAAGCGGCGTCCTCAGGGGCCTCAGATTCAATTTCTCTCTGCGTCAACGTCGTGGCGAATCTCATCGCCTTCATCTCGCTGCTCGCCTTCCTCAATGCCGCTCTCACGTGGCTGGGTCACCGGGCCGGCCTGACCGACCCTGAACTAACCTTCCAGGTATCCGTAAGTCGCTTAATGATGTCCATCATCATCATCGGCAGCAGTAGCAGCATTATCGTCATCATCATCATCAGCAGCAGCACCAGCACCAGCACCAGCCGTAGCAGCAGTAGCATTATCATCGTCATCATCCTCATCATCATCATCATCATCAGAAGCAGCTGCAGCATTAGCATCATCATCGTCAGCAGCAGCATTATGATCATCATCATCAACAGTAGCAGTAGCATTATCATAATCGTCATCATCATCATCATCACCACCATCATCATCATCATCATCATCCTCAGCATCATCATCATCATCATCACCATCATCATCATCATCATCATCATCGTCATCATCATCATCATCATCATCATGGTCGTCGTCATCATCATCTTCTCTTGTATCCCACTACAGCTAGGGTCGGGATATCTTGGGTTGATTAGTATAACTAAAGCTAGCTTTCAGTCAATCAGTGCAACCAATCAACCAATCAATAAATCCATCAATCATTTAATCTATTAACATCTCAACAATCTATCAGTTAATCAGCCACCAATCAATCAGTCAACAATTCAATCATTTAATTTATTAACATCTCAACAATCCGTTCATACTTTAGGAAGTATGTTGCGCAACTTCTCAAGCATTTTATTTCGGTAATTTATCTGTAAAACATCTGTCCAATCGGTATGTCAGTAAAGCAATCTCACTTTAGTTTCATGTACTTATAAGCATACATACTAATCTAGTCTAAACAACTATACAATACTATACTATACTAAACTCTATACTATACGAATAACGATGGACAATTGCCATTTTAGATAGAGATAACAGATATGTTATCTCTATCTCTAACTAGTAATGTTCTATTGAGGTAACCAACTAGATGGCGCTGTTCGCTGATTTAGTAGCCTCGAATTCAGATCAAATACATGAAACTGCTGGTAGTCCCATTGATAAAATAGATATCCTATTAATCATGTACTGTTTTTGGTTGAAACTGAAACGTTATTCTAGTATGAATTGTAATTATGTGTAATTTTGTACTTCAGTTTCATAATAGGCCCTATGTAAAATTGTTGTACTGTGCGATTCTGAAAAAAGAACTCTAGCTCTCTCTCACACACACTCTAGGCTGGCACCAGTGCGATGTCGGTAAGATATTCGACCGCGGATAAGTATTTGCGGGTTCAAATCCTGGGCTAACCCGTCACTGACATCGCTTTCGAGTGAAGAAACTAACGTTAACCTTAGCCTTTACCAGCTTAGCTCTTTTCTCTCTGCTCAGCTAATCTGCTCCTATCTGCTGTGGCCACTCGCTTTTCTAATTGGGGTCCCACATGTGGACTGCAAGAAGGTCGCTGAACTGATCGGTGTGAAGACATTTCTCAACGAGTTTGTGGCCTACATGGAACTGAGCAAGATAATAGAGAACAGCAGAACTCTCAGAGACTATGAGGTCCAATATGGCGTCTCTAACTGGACCCAACATGGCGGCGATGTTTACCTGGAGATGACCAATCAGACGTTACACGGTGGTGTGATGCAGGTCTGAGAGTTTTAAATATATTAAAATTAATTTATTAATTTTTTAATTTATTAAATTAATTTTAATTAATTAATTACACGGTGGTGTGATGCAGGTCTGATAGTTTAGTAGTTGTAATATTAAATGTTAAAAGAATAACGATACTTTAGTATATATTAGTCTGAGAAAATATATTAGCTTCTGGTAGCAAAGTATTTGCGTTAGTACTGATTGGCTAATTGAATACTAATCATTTAGTACTGATTTATTACTAAATCAATCAATACTGATGTAGGACTAAATCAATCAATACTGATTGAATACCAAATCAATCAATACTGATTAAATACTAAATCAATCAATACTGATTGAATACTAAATCAATCAATACTGATTGAATACTAAATTAATCAATACCGATGTAGTACTAAATAAAACCTAGGCTCCAGAAATTGCTACAAAAATTTAAACGAATGGAAAATACTCAAATAGGGATTGACTGATGATATGATGTAGGACAGAGAGGATTTGAGACAGTCTATTCGCATCCCGACCCTGTTTAAACTGGGATTCAATGGAAGATGACGCTTATAGTAATTAATAATTGGCTGGATCCAGTGGCGAAGTCGGTAAGATACTCGACCGCTGATCAGTATGTGCGGGGTTCAACTCCTGGGCTCGTCTGTCACTGACATCTATTTCGAGTGAGGAAACGGACGTTAGCATTAGCTTTACCAGCTTTAACGATAAATATCATTAGGCCTATTGGTAATAATTTCGCTGTAATGTGCTGTATAAGCTAAGTCCATACTGATGATAATTTCACTCTAATGTGTTGTGTAGGCTAAGTCGATAGTGATTTCAACTTACGCTCTGTGCGGGTTCGCTAACATAGGGTCGATAGGCTGCTCGGTGGCTACACTGGGATCACTCGCCCCCCAGAGACGGGCTGAAGTGGCGAGCCTCGCCACCCGGGCGATGATCATCGGTAACGTGGTGTCCTTTATGAGCGCCTGTACGGCTGGTTAGTGACGAATCTTTCTCTCTCTCTCTCTCTCTTAGTGTTCTGCCTACTGTCAGTTCCATAGTATTTAGCGCCTCTACTCTGCCGGTAAATCTGAAAAAGCCATGCTAACGTCAGTTTCCACACTCGAAGGCGATGTCAGTGACGGGCGAGCATCAGGATTAGAACCCCGCATATAGTGATCCCTGGTCGAATATCTTACAGGCATCGCCACTGGCTCCTGCTGGCTCTTCTCTGTCTTCCGCCTTCCTCTTCATGTCCACATATGAGTGGACCTTTAAATCATCTAACATACCTAATCTCGGCCTGCCCCTGCCTCTTTTTTGTTCCATTCTACCTTCTATGACCTCTTTTAATAGACCTTCCCTCCTTAGGATATGTCCTATCCATCTCTTCTTCCTATTTCTTAATACATTTATCAACTGTCTATCTGTACCAAATCTCTCCAGAACTTCCTCATTTGTAACCTTTTGAGACCAGCTAATCCTCTACATTCTTCTCCAAATCCACAAATCCACAGCACATTTGCCTTTAGCTTCCTGATATTACTTTCGTTAAGGTATTTGTTTTACATCGATACAATAGCGTGTGGAAACGAGAATATGACATTATATTAAATGATATAATATTATAAGAATATTAAAGTTGATATCACATAAATATGTAAGTCGCAATTTAATGCGCTATCTCTATGGTTTTATGAAAAATGGCAGATCCAAGGCATAAAATGCTACTCAACCATTCTTTCTGACACTTCCTCATTGAAAGCTTCCCACGGGTTCAATATGGTCATTCGATCACCAAAGCTTCTCCTCTTTACTATTAATTGCAGTCTCTTACTTTAGAAAATTATGATTTTTGAATTGAAATACAAAATCCTGTTTGGCGTCAGTTTCTTTTCTTGAAAAGTTTCAGTGATTGGGATATAAAATATTTTCGTTAATTAGCATGATTCTTGTTAATTTACCTCTTTAGACACCAGCAGTCAACGTTGAATCACTTCTGCGGCGCATTTTCCTTGCATGCAGCACGAGAACATGCCGAGTGTGTGTAAGAGGCGACTAAGGCAGGATTTGAGGAAAGCAAAAGGGACCCATCTCACCATTAAATTTCCACATGATTAAATGGCATGTTCTGTTATGTGTAGGTTGGGTAGATCATGTTCTCTATGGGCTGGTGCCAGTGGCAAAGTCGGTAAGATGCTCGACCGCATATCAGTATGTGCTGGGTTCAAATCCTGGGCTGACCCGTCACTGACATCGCTTTCGAGTGAGGAAACTGACGTTAACCGTAGCTTTACCAGCTTTATTGTGTAGACTTGGTAAATCATATTTTGTATTGTGTAGGTTTGGTAGATCATGTTTTGTTATGTGTAGGTTTGCTGTTCGATCCTGCAGAATTGTCGACATTTAACAGCACAGTGAGCCTGAGGTTTTAAAACTAATCAATTGGAAGATAATATAACATCCTCAGTGATTTGACCTAGGTGATTAGGCCTAGGTGATTAGGCCTAGGTGATTAGACCTAGGTGATTAGACCTAGGTGATTAGACCTAGGTGATTAGGCCTAGGTGATTAGGCCTAGGTGATTAGGTCTAGGTGATTAGACCTAGGTGATTAGACCTAAGTGATTAGGCCTAGGTGATTAGGCCTAGGTGATTAGGCCTAGGTGATTAGACCTAGGTGATTAGACCTAGGTGATTAGACCTAGGTGATTAGGCCTAGGTAATCAGACCTAGGTGATTAGACCTAGGTGATTAGACCTAAGTGATTAGGCCTAGGTAATCAGACCTAGGTGATTAGACCTAGGTGATGAGACCTAAGTGATTAGACCTAAGTGATTAGACCTAGGTGATTAGACCTAGGTGATTAGACCTACGTGATTAGGCCTAGGTGATTAGATCTAAGTGATTAGATATAAGTGATTAGACCTAGGTGATCAGACATAAGTGATTAGACCTAGGTGATTATACCTATGTGAGTAGAACTACGTGATAAGGCCTACGTGATAGGGCCTACGTGGTTAGAATTAGGTTGTTAGACGTAAGTGATATTGCCTAGGTGATTGAACCTATAGGCTATGCACATGTCTATTAGGAATGTCACTACATCTACACGTATTAGATAAACATTATATTATTAAGAACATTATATTATACGCCAACGTGACCCAATATTAACCCTGTCATTACATTTTGATTGAAAATTTGTTGTTGACTACTCCACCACACACTGCAACATAACAACAAAGCTGGTAAAGCTAAGGTTAACGTCAATTTCCTCACTCGAAAGCGATGTCAGTGACGGGCGAGCCCCGGATTTGAACCCCGCACATACTGATCCGCGGTCGAGTATCTTACCGACATAATTACAATTTGAGTGCTACAGTCATCGATGACAACATCGAGCACTATTGAGACACAATATTGTAGTCTCTAGAACAACCGGATCAAAGTCCTTGTCTATCCATACTAATCCCATAAACGATGAGCTGATTATCTTCATTCTCGTATTGTGTCCGGGACATTGAAGAATAGACCAACCTTAAAATGCAGACGTCTTAAGAGGCGACTGTGCCAGAACTTGAGAGAACATTAGGACCCATGTTAGTGCTTTCGTGACCTTGGTATCCTATCTCATGTATTTTCTGTTTACGACTTTACCTGAAGTGAAATAAATATGATCCAATTAAACTGAAGAGGACAACGGGAAACCATCTCAGAAGCTATATAGCTAATCTAAGCTATAGGCTACATTAAGGTGTGAATAAGGAATAGCAATTTGGAAAAAAGCTAAGGTTAACGTCAGTTTCCTCACTCGAGTGCGATGTCAGTGACGGGAGAGCCCAGAATTTTAGCCCCGCACCATCTGTTCCGCGGTCGAGTATCTTACCGACTTCGACTTACCACTGGATCCAGCCAATGATTAACTCGTTAATCGATGATGTGCTCTTTGTGATGCTTGAAAGCAGCATGTGAATAAAACTATGTATCGTGAACCTGCCACTAGGTAGAACACTAAAGAGAGTAATCTTGGCACATGATTATCAATTGACTCGGTGCCATGCTGTACTCTCTAAGCGGTCACCTGAGAATTAACTGAGGAACAACTACATGTAGCTTACTCAATGCTTAACTAGCAAACAATATCACAAAGAATCGAGTTGATATCTCAAAGTTAAACAAATTAATGGCTTTTCTCTATTAAATCAATCAATAATAGTCAATGTTCACAAACATTATTAAATTATTACAATGTTAGCAAGTTATTAATAAATCATTAGACTTTCTTGCACACTGGCAGTACAAGTTTACCAGAAAGGCTTCGTAACACGTAATCAATGGACAATGTACATAGTGAAGAAAATGACGTTAACCTGTGCTTTTATCTTTTTATCAGTTGACTCTGGCTCAAGCAGATTGTCAGTCGGCTCCTAGTTACTATAAACTTCATCCGTTGCTCTTATCAAAAGCTAATGTTAACGTCAGTTTCCTCACTCGAAAGCGATGTCAGTGGCGGGTGAGCCCAGAATTTAAACCTCTCGCATACTGATCCGCGGTCGAGTATCTTACCGATATCGACACTGGCTCCAGCCTTAAAGGGTATACAAGTATAAATAGAAACCACCCTTCTATATACTAAGTATTTATAGGAATCGCACGGGTTTATGGCGTATCTTCATGCTTGCATTTACCGGAAGCGTATGTCATTATATTCGCTTTCCCTATTTAATGTTTTTGAGCTTTGGGACAAAATCCTTGACACTAGAATGAACGAAGGAATTGTTTACCTCTGTGAAAGAAAATCTGTCAAGTTCAAAGATGTGATTGATTATTATTGCAATAAGACCGATAAATTAAACTAAGAAATATTCTATGTTGATATCTTGTTTAATTCTCTTGTATACACTCATATATAAATAAAATAGTAACCTCCAACAATTTCTATAGCGGTGTCATGGCCGGTGACCGGTCTTCGAGAACGCTTTACAGGTTCCTGGCAGGTTATTATTATCCATTTTCATGACTAACCATATCTTTGCTATTGATAGCGCCAAACGGCAGCTAGCTCCGATTCAAGATTAGCCTTCCATGGGCCCAAGGGGATACCCATCATTACTGGACTGACCTGGGCTTTGAACCCAGGCCACTGATGAAAATCTTGAAGAGCTAGGAAGCCATCAATTACTTCATATCCTCTACATGTCATGTCATCTCTATAGTGCTCTGTTAAGTGGAAAGTCCGAGGTACATATTTCTACTGACCGTCTCCTCTCTCGCTTTATATAGAGCATTCCATCTTACACCGAGCTATTCCTTTCACCTAGTGTATGATTCACTTGCTATCGTTATTTTCATTTTATATTTGCTAGTTGTTGATTATTCTTCTGTTGTTAAACGTTTGAAATTTGAAATTGAACATACTTCTCTCTCTCCCTTTTAAAATTGCTGTGCCATTTCCGCATTTTAATTTAGCCTTTAATACTATAATACAAGTTCTCCCCGTGTTGTGTCCGGGTTGCTTGAAGAATAGACCAACCGTGTAAATATGCACGTTTCGTAGAAGGCGACAATAAAACAAGATCCAAACCAAGGCAAGAAAGGGCATTCGGTTGGTGAGCGCCTATGCTTCAGAAATTGCTACAAAATTTAAACAAATGGAACAACTTCAAAAGTCTTTATTGGAGAAGGTCTATTCGTATCCCCTACCCCGGTTAAACTGGGATTTAAGGGGGGATGATGATGATGATGATGATGATGATGATGACTATAATATACTTTAAATTTTCAATTATAGCTTCCGGGGTGGCTTCCAGGTTCGTTACACAGTAGGCTACGTATTGTTGTCTCTTACGTCATGTGTAGGTCTGCTGGTTACTTCAGAGGCCCGGACACGCCACGGTAAACGTGTTGGTTTCTATTACAAATTTAAAGCTAGATGCTTGCACTAGATTGAGTGGCATTTCTAAAGTATAGCAACATTTAAACAGCATAATTAATACATTTAGCAACTGAATTAGATTGAAATAAATTGCTAAAGAAAGCCAATTGACACTTTTTTTTGCTGAATTCCTTTTTCTATGATTGAATAGGACTATCATTATTGAATTTTGTTACTTTCTACTTAATTTTACTTTTTGGTTACTTAATTTTGTTACGTTTATGCTTAAACTACACTGCCGGACTGGAGCCAGTGGCGTTGTCGGTTAGATATTCGACCGCGGATCAGTATGTGCGGGGTTCAAATCCTGGGCTCGCCCGTCACTGGCATCGTTTTCGAGTGAGGAAACTGACGTTAATATCAGCTCTACCTGCTTGTTAAAGGTTAAAAGACTATTGACTTAGTAGATACCAGTAAGGCTACTAGTTAGCCAATTGAGAGTTTAGGCTATATTTTTGAAAGCTTTCGAAAGTGATTATCAGGTAGAGAAAATTGACACCCTTGCTAAATTGACTCTAGTCACTTTGAACACTGCAATGGTTTTGATTAAGTAATTACTTATAAAAATACACCAAGACCTTCTTAGAGCAAATCAATTTCATTTAACTGGTTTAATTTCATTATGCATCAATTCTTGAACCTTTAGTCACACATTGTATGTGTCGTCTATATGTGCAAGATGTTACATCACCTTTCCTCAAAGCAGTTTCAATCTATGACCATTTAGAAAACAGTCTTAGATTTCTGTATTGTCGGTTTTTATATTTAAAACACTGACATTCTATACCAAACTTCGTCGCTTTTTGGTAGATTGTTTTTCAGTAATAAATGAAGAATAAGTCTTTTATCGCTTACAAATCGTCCTTTTACTATGCTTCCTAGCATACGAATGTTTCGGTAAATCGACTTTTAATTATACCACATTATAAGATCAGCAACATAATCTTAGATCATTAACATAAAATCCTTGCTTTGAATAGGCTCTCTTCAAGCTGTAGCCAGTGGCGAAGTCGGTAAGATACTCGACCGCGGATATTGTTTGACGAATTCTTAAGTTCTTCATGATCAAATAAGTGCAGATAATTCTATTAGAGCAACAATCAAAAGGAGCGCTTCAAGAAAATGAGCAGGAAATGACCGCGGATCAGTATGTGCGGTGTTCAAATCCTGGGCTCTCCCGTCACTGACATCGCTTTCGAGTGAGGAAACTGACGTTAACCTTAGCTTTACCAGCTTTTATCCATCAATCTAATCAGTATAATATCAATCTAAAGATCAAGAGATCTTGAGATATTGTTTAGATGTTATTTTATTATTTTATCTATTCTCTCTCTCTTAGTGCACTGCCTACTGGCAGGTCCATGGTATATAACGTCTCCACTCTTCTCTGTCTTCCGCCGTCCTCTTCATTTCCACATAAGAGTGGGTCTTTAAATCATCTAACATTCCTAATCTCGGCCTGCCTCTGCCTCTATATCTATTTATCTTTATCTATTATTAGGTATTATTTGAGATATTATTTAGTAGACATTCATTTATCTTATTTCTAAGACGCTCCTGTAATTAGTTACAGATGAATCGATTCATACAAAACTAATCCACTAGCCCGGATACTGAGAGCTTCCGAAATTTGTAAATCTAACGACCTCAGTATTATTCTATTGAAGATCTATCGTAAATAGCATGATAATTGAATCCAAATTTAGACTTCTGTAAGGTCTATGGCGAGACAGTATAATATGTCTACTTATGTGGTAATAATTGGATAACCCTATTTGGGGTTAGTCTTCATTTCGAGTCCACCTAGCGAAAGAATTAGGCTGTATTGAGAGTGTAGAAACTGAACCAAATCCTTCAAACAACCAGACAAAGTTAAATCAATCTCTCCTGTATTCATTCTTTCCCTCTTAGTGCACTGGCTGGAGCCAGTGGCGAAGTCGGTAAGATACTCGACCACGGATCAGTAGATGCGTGTTCAAATCCTGGGCTCGCCCGTCACTGACATCGCTTTCGAGTGAGCAAACTGACGTTAACCTTAGCTTTTTTAGCTTTTACTGCCTACTGGCAGGTCCATGGTATGTAACGCCTCACTCATTCTCTATCTTCCGCTTTCATAATGCAATCTTTAAATAATCTAATATTCCTAATCTCGGTCAGCCTCTGCTTTCTTTCATTTCATTCTGCCTTACTTTCCCTTATTGAAAGGTGTCCAATCCAACTCTTCTTCCTATTTCTTAATCCATTTATCAACTGTCTATCTGCAGCAACTCTGCTGTATTCATTATGATCATCGTTTTTCATTATGTATATTAGGCCTAATTTCAGTAATGTTTGAATAAACTCCAATTAATAGTATAAAAGGCTTCTCTAATTCCAATAAACGTTTCAGCCCGTCTCATTGTATTTATTATATATATATATATATATATATATATATATATATAATATATTTATTCTATATATAAAATATTATATATATATATATATATATATATAATATTATATTATATATATTCGCTTATAAACTTAGCTTTGCTTTCTATTTCTACCTCCATTTACTTCTATTTTTATCAGTTAACCGTATTTTCTTGCATTTCAGCAACTTTATGAGAATCTGTTGTGTTGTAATCTGCATTAATTGGCGCATTTATGAGCTGTTGTCTGTGTATGTTTGCTTATGATTGTGGGCTGTCAACTAGATAGGATTTATTTATCCTCTTTGATGACCCGTTTGTATGTGCAATTTTGTATTTCATGCTTTGATGATAATGTCATTAAGCATAGTAGACCTAACTGTTAATTCTGTCATACTGATTCTTTTCTGCAATGGTTGTCGTATGAATTCCTCTGTCGTTTATTCGGCTTGAGCCAGTGGCGAAGTCAGTAAGGCGGATCAGTATGTGCGGAGTTCAAATCCTGGGCTCGCCCGTCACTGATATCGGTTTCGAGCGAGGAAACTGACGTTAACCTTAGCTTTTTTAGCGTTTTATTCTGCTTTTCATTTCCAGAAAGAACAATCATGATCAGCACTTCATACCAAATGCTAATATTCAGTAAGATTCAACATTTGTCGTCCAAGATTACTGCAGCACTGTAGTATTTAATTTTTCTGTATTTTCGGTTATATACAATTATGCTTCATTTGGTTTGTGTTAATCTATCTGTCTATGGACAGCTACAGGTAGGTCACCGGATATGACGTGCGTGATGTATGACACGTGTCTCAGTCCATAGTGTCTCAGTCTATAGTGTCCCAGTCTATAGTGTCCCAGTCTATAGTGACTTTGTTCCAGTACAACCAGTTCAACTGTTTGTCCAGTTAATCTTCATGACTTATTCCATATTAAAGACATTTCCTTTCAATTATTCTGCAGACAATGGTTCAATTCAAATGAATGAAGAGAAAGACTTGGCAGTCTAGACAGTGAAATTACTCTGTGCCCAATCTCAGCCACATCTTGTTTAAGTTTTACAGAACCGGATAGCTCTGGACTACTGAATTTAATGTTAGGTCCAGTTCACGGGTGAAAGACTGTAGGCGTTAATTATGTTGACCTTCAATGGCAAAGTCATCAAACAACTGCTACCTTCAGAAAACAGGACATGGTGGGCCTACAGATAATTACTGTCTGAGTATAAAGCATTATTAAGTTACTGACTGAGATCTCAGTAGAGTGTGTGATGTGAATGATAGAGCAACCAGTGTGTGTGATGTGAATAAGTGAGTGAATCAGCGAGTAGTTAGTCCGTGCGAATAGTTAGTCAGTTCGAATAGTTAATCCGTGCCCCGTGCTAGTAGTTAATCCGTGAGAATAGTTAATCGTGTAGAGTGAATCAAAGAGAATAAGAGAAAACAACAAAAAGAACAAAACGACAGGCATTCGGCATCTAAATCGGGAGCAGCACGAGTCGGGAGCAGCACGAGTCGGGAGCAGCACCAGTCGGGAGCAGCATCAATCAGGAAAGCACCAATCAGGAGCAGCACCAGCCAGGAATAGGATGATCACATCAGAATGACCACAAAGTTGTTTTTGAATGGTCGTGTAGGTCGTATTTGCATGGTCTAGATTTTATTTTGTTGTATTTGCATGGTCTAGATTTTATTTTATAGTATTTGCATGTTAGCGTAGACATTAGTATAAGTTTTGATATATTACATATTGTTGTGATTTTATCTATTTTCTCGCAGCTCAGAGCCTCTAGTAGTTACTCAATATTGACAGACCGACTATTTAACTTTTTGATTGTCTATCTACTCGCAGCAAAGAAGAAGACTATGGAAAGAATTCAGACGGTAAGTTCCTATTAGTATTACTATTGATTGACTGACTATTTAACTTGTTTTGATTGTCTATTTAATTAATATTGTTTCTATTGTCTGTTTACTCGCAGCAAAGAAGACTATATGGAAAGAATTGGAGTGTAAGTTCCTATTAATATTACAAATTGATTGATTGACTATTTGACTTGTTTTGATTGTGTATTTACCAGCAGCAAAGAAGAAGACTATATGGAATGAATTCAGGCGGCAAGTTCCAAATTTAACTTGTTTTGACTGTCTATTTACTCGCAGCAAAGATGAAGACTATAAGGAAGGAATTCCGAAGGCAAGTTCCTATAGGTATTACTATTGATTGATTTAACTATTTAACTTGTTTTAATTGTCTGTTTACGAGCAGCAAAGAAAAAGACTCCATGGAAAGAATTAAGCCGGCAAGTTACAATTAATATTAAATAATAGTCAAAGATTTAACTCATTTTGATTGTATATTTAATATTGTTTTTATTGTTTGTTTTACTCGCAGCAAAAATGAAGACTATAAGGAAAGAATTCACATGGTAAGTTCCTATTAATAATACTATTAATTGATTGCCGATTTAGCTTGTTTTAATTGTCTATTTAATTGTTTTTATTGTCTGTTTACTCGCAGCAAAGAAGAAGACTATGGAAAGAATTCAGACGGTAAGTTCCTATTCATATTACTATTGATTGACTACTACCATTATTTTACTTGTTTTGATTGTGTATTTAATTAATGTTGTGTCTATTGTCTGTTTACTCGCAGCACAGAAGACTATGGAAAGAATTCAGGCGGCAAGTTCCTACTTATATTACTATTGATTGATTGACTATTTAACTTGTTTTGATTGTCTATTTAATTAATATTGTTTTGATTGTCTATTTATTCGCAGCAAAGAAGAAATTTATTCACAGAGGGTATGTTTCTACTAATACTACTATACTATTGCTTTTGACTGACTATTTAACTTGTTGTTGTGATTGTCTATTTACGCGCAGCAAATAAGAAAACTACGGAAAGAATTCAGACGGCAAGTTCCTGTTGATATTACTATTGATTGACTATTATTGCTATTATTAATACTATTATTTTACTTATTTTGATTGTGTATTCATAAATGCTGTTTATATTGTCCGTTTTACTCGCAGCAAAGATGAAGACTATGAAGAGAATTCAGATGGTATGTTCCTCCTAATAATACTATTGATTATTGATAATATTATTATAATATAATATTATTGATAATAATATTGACTATTCAACTTGCTTTGATTGTGTATTTAATTTACATGTACATTGTTTTTATTGTCAGTTTAGTCGCAGCAAAGAAGACTACAGAAAGAATTCCGACGGTAAGTTTCTATTAATAGTACTAGTGAATAAATATTACTACTATTAATAGTACTATTTATAGACTAATATTACTACTATTTAACTTTAATTGTGTATCTAATTAAAATTGTTTTTACTGTCCGTTTACTCGCAGCAAAGAAGTGTCTATTCACAGAGGGTATGTTCCTATTAATACTGTTATTACTTTTGATTGATTGACTATTTACTGTTATTGCTTTTGACTATTTAACTTGTTTTGATTGTCTGTTTACTCGCAGCCCAAAAATGTCTCTTGGGGATGAGGGTGGGGGTTAAAGGGGAGGGGTTGGGGTTTTTGTTTTTTGTTTTTAGACATTGGAGGGATCTCGTTAAGCAATGTAGGGACGCCTTATTGCTTGATTGGATTTCTTAGATGTCGCATGCCTGGGCAACACGGTGGTTTTAGGAGTATGGGACACCCCCTGGTGTAGAAGGGTTACCGGTAGCCCGCCTGCAGCAGGGGACACCAGCCTCCCCACGAGTGTTGTCTATGCGTGTGGTGACGGCTGAGGCACCACCTCCTCGTGGTCGTCGCTGGGCGCTCCTGCATCCTCGAGTCGTCAGAGTGGCCGCACTGGCCCCTCTGAACTGAGGGTGTGGGGCGGCGAAGAGTGCCTCTCTAAAAACTTTTGTTAAATATTTGTATTCTTTTTTTAATCAATTTTCTGCTGCATAAAAGTATTGAATAATAACGTGTGTTATAAATAATAAATAATAATTTGTGAAACTGTTCATCTTTAACGTCTCAGTACTTGATAATTCTCTAAATTAGTGTTTCCCTTTAACGTATTTATTATTTATTTATTGATATAATTTGATAAATTAATGTATGTTTTTATTAAATAATTTAGTACCATTTTGTACAATTTTAGTAGCAATGTACATAACGTGCTTTGATATCATGCTCGGTTCAAAGTTGATATGCCATATTGATGCAGTATTGGCCTAGTGATCAACGGATTGACTTGATGACTTTTAAGGTATTTCTTAATAATTTCTAATTAAAACTGCATTAGACCCTTTAAGTTAACTTTTAAAATCTATTTAAAACAAAAATTGATTCTTGATATTCTGAAGTTTATTATTGACATGATGTTCATTACTAGACTCGCTTGTTATAGTATTGATTGATTGATTTTCTCGTTTATTTATTTATTTAATACTGATTGACCCATTCGTTGTAGTATTGATTGATTGATTTTCTCGTTTATTTATTTATTTAATACTGATTGACCCATTCGTTGTAGTATTGATTGATTGATTTTCTCGTTTATGTTCATTACTGATTGACCCATTCGTTGTAGTATTGATTGATTGATTTATCATTTATGTTCATTACTGATTGGCCCATTCGTTATGGTATTGATTGATAGATTTTCTCATGTTTTAGTTGCGTGTTTTCACAAGCACAGTTTTGACAGAAGAGTAATGGAGCAGTAGCTGAACGATAGAACGAAGACACGCTAATTGGAGGAAGACCGAGGCTTCTATATTACCATCGTCGCTACCGGAGCATCACAATCTGCATCCATGGCGACGCTAAAGGGCTGAAATAGTTGTCCTTTGCCTTTATCGTGAATCTGAACTTGATTCACGTTGCTGAGGAAGACCAAGACACGGTGTCTACAGCAAGGCTGTGACGTGGACAAGTGGTCGAGGAGATGGACGCAGAGGAAGAGAGTGCTCGATGTTGTTGTGGTCGTTGAGGAGATGACGCAGAGGAAGAGTGATCGAGGTTGTTGTGGTCGCCGATGTGCTTGAGGTAAGGTATCTGGGATGTGGACGACAGTCGAGATAACGAACCGATGATCTCTGTGTTTGAGGTGATTAGGAGGACACAGACTACATCTCAACTACTTGATGGGCAGGAAACTGAATCCACAGAATTGACAAGAATATGCGAAATGAGAGGCTGAGAGGTAGAATGAAATATCTATTCTCCAAAATACATTTATATATTATCCGAAAGACATTCATCTATTCTCTGAAAGACAGTTATATATTCTCAATTTTACTTTTCATATAAAACGACTGTTTCAAACTCGCTCATCTTCTTGAGTAAATGCTAACCTAAGATTAAATTATGCATAAATGATTAAATTATGCATAAATGATTAAATTATGCATAAATGATTAAATTATGCATAAATGATTAAATTATGCATAAATGATTAAATTATGCATAAATGATTAAATTATGCATAAATGATTAAATTATGCATAAATGATTAAATTATGCATAAATGATTAAATTATGCATAAATGATTAAATTATGCATAAATGATTAAATTATGCATAAATGATTAAACTATGCATATATGGAAGTTCCATTCTGATAAAAGTCTCTCTGGCTTCATAGTACTAGCGACTTTTCTATGACTACTTCTCAGTTAATATATATTTAGCATTTTTGCTGTAATGTTTGTAATATGTATTTGAGATGAGGGATTTATTAAAATATAAAAATATAATTTACTTTATAATAAATTATATGTCTTTTACTTAGAGGGAGCCTCTAAGTAAGTTTCTTCTATTTTTTCTTTCTTAATAATCTATCTCGTACTCGGCCTACTCGAGGATGCTTTGACGACAGCATAACTTCATTACTTCACGTATGCATTGGAGTGCCTGTAGGGTCCAGTCTACATTATGAGTTTACATCAACAAGTGAATTATCAAAACTGTTGCACTTGTCTCTCTCTCTCTCTCTCTCTCTCTTCTCTCTCTCTCTAAAGTTAGAAGGTACATATTTCTACTAATGATGCATTCAGCATCCACGAAGAGCACTTCACTGATCAACAAGTAAATCCCTATACAGTGTTGCACTTCACTGATCAACAAGTAAATCCCTATACAGTGTTGCACTTCACTGATCAACAAGTAAATCCATATACAGTGTTGCACTTCACTGATCAACAAGTAAATCCCTATACAGTGCTGCACTTCACTGATCAACAAGTAAATCCCTATACAGTGCTGCACTTCACTGATCAACAAGTAAATCGCAATATGTAGTATTTGGCAATGAAATACATCTATGTTAAATAATAATTTCCAAAGCAAAATTTCAAATTTGGGCCCGTTAAAGGCGTAGCCTTTGCTGTGCAGCTGTGGAATCCACTTATTTATCAATGAAGAGTTTCATTTGATGTGTGTGAAAAGAGGCGCAGTAACAATTAATGGTAAAATCTGGTAGAGCCAATGTAAACGTCAGTTTCCTCACTCGAAAACGATGTCAGTGACGGACGAGCCCAGGATTTGAACCCCGCACATACTGATCCGACATCGCCAATGGATCCAGACGAATGTTGGGGCTCTTGTTATTAGTGTGCATTTTAAAAGAGAGAGAATAACACGGATGATCCAAGTTTGCATATACTCTGCCTACTCTATTTGCAACTAAAAAAACAGAAAAAATAACAGAACATTGGTCCAATAATTAACGCAACACTTAGCATCATATGACAGAATTTCCACATATTTGAATGCTGCGTTCACTTTAGTAAAACTAACATCACATTTTGACAATGTGGAACAAATTCTTTTGGGCTATTATGGTTACTCAAGTGTATGAAAACAAGCAAGCTCATTGTCCTGTACACGTATCATATGTGTTCAACTATCGATATCATGTTATTAGCATTTAGCATAGCACTTTAAAACCAAAATCAGTCGTTTAGTGCACCTCAATTATGTAAATAATGTATATATATATATATATATATATATATATATATATATATATACGTATATACACGTACATATATATATATATATATATATATATAATATATATATATATATACGTGTATATATATATAACCGAGGTGGGATTTTGGCGGTGTATATGGATATGGATGTGCATGGATATGTGGTGCTGTTGGTTTAGAAGATGATGATGATGTAAGATAAATCTTTCGTTCAATAGGAACTGTGCTCATTAATTGTAGAACTGCTGCTGTGCTGACGATGATGATTATAGTGGGGCATTTTCGGGGTGCACTAGCTGAGTGGAGCCTCCACTTGACTGATGCTGATGCTGGATGTTCTGTGGAGTCTATTTTATTCTGTGTCTCTGTGACTGAAGAGTTCTTCTATTGTCATAGCGATCAAGCAAATACGACGATCGATAAAATAAGAATATACGTGTATTTTAATATAGTAGAAAATTATCAACAATTCACTTCACATAAAACAATTTAAACTAAACCCTAGACTGTTGTTCTCTCTTTCTTAGTTTCTCTTATTCTAATTCTCTCTTTCTATCTCTCCTTTAGTGCGCAAAACCCGACGATATATTCATCCCATCCCCTGCAGCCTCCTGATCCCTACCACGGCTTCCAGGACATCATACCCATTCTTCCATTCCTTCTGTCTCGATTTTACTCGATATTTTAAATCTTTCTTTCTACGTTTCATCTTTGTATTCTTTCTCACCGTGCACGTAAAACTGCCGTACTGACTAACTCAACTCGAACTAAAACTAAACTAAACTAAAAGCTCCTTTTTGTTTCCACTTTACATCCAGCATCAGTTGCTTTTCATTTTGACCACTCATATCCAACCTTTGCACATGAACTGAGACCAACACGTAAACCTCCGTTCCACTGGTACCCTTCCTCGGACCGAACTCCCGGGTTTTGGATCGCACCGTTTTTGGACCCCACACTCTGCTCGTCGGATTCGATTTGGTACTACAGTGCTCAATGTTGTCATTGACGACAGTAGCACTTTAATTTTGTTGTTGTTGTTGTTGTTGCCACGTATCTCCACGTTTCAATTCCTGACCAATCGGAGCCTTGTACGTATTCTATGTTTACTAAATCTGCCCAGTTTCATTCCAATAGTCCAATTTCCAAGAGGTTACTTTATTTGGCATTTACGACCTCTTCTTCCAAAGGCTTCCCTTAAAGATTCACGGCTCACGGCTTCCCTTTAAAATTTTATGCCTCATGGCCGTAATTTTAACAACTCTAATATTCTTTCTAATATTTTCCTCTCGGAGATATACAATATATATTCGTGCATCAATATACTATATATATATATATATATATATATATATATATATATATATATATATATATATAATGTATATGCATAAATGTCTATACATATAGTCCTGCGCATAGGCTTATGTATAATGCATATGAATGTATGTATGTATATAAATATACAATATTATATCTAGTGTTCTGCCAAGCGGCAGGTCCAAGGTACATAGGCCTACTGGTACGCTTCTTTCACGCTCCATAAAGAGCATACCGTCTATTAACTTGTTACTCTATACACAAATAGCTATGCCTCATCCATACCTTAACGTAACCTATAGCTTGGGCATAGTATGGCTTCGGAGGTGGTTCCCCGTTTCCGTCCTCAGGTCTGTAATGGATTAACTGCCATTTAGTCCTGGGGGAAATTTCATAGTGAGGTGGGTCCCCACTTGCCATCCGGAGCTCCTGCCTTAGTCGCCTCTTACGTACATGCAGCATATTGTTTGCGATTGCTCTATTCTGCAGTGGTCTCAACCACATCCGGCCACAACACTGGAACATGTATATATTGCGCATATATATATATATATATATATATATATATATATAATATGTAGGCCTATATACATGTATATATATGCAGTGTATATATATATATATATATATATATATATATATATATATATATATATATATATATATATATACATGTACATGTATACGCACTTAGGCCTGTATTATACAATATATATATATATATATATATATATATATATATATTCATGCAATTTCTATGTATTTTGTTATCTACAATATTGTCAGTAGGCACCACTATATTTAAAATCTACATCAACAAAGAGAGTTCAAAGGCTAAATTGTTTGTTGGGAGAGACAAGAAACAAAAGAAGCGGCAGAGAAGTAGGTCAATTGAGCAAATAAAAGGTGATGATACTTGTGCTACAGAATTTACTTCAACCAGAGCTAATTAAGTTACACTAATAGGCTAGTGAAATGTTAGCAGTAGGACGATCATGCGTTGATATATAACATTAACTAAGATTGAAACCTTGCTTAACATCAGCTGCAGTATAACTTCAATGCTCAGTAATTAAAGTTTTAGACAAAATGAAAATAAAATGATCATTTTTTATTCACAAAATATCATTCATTGAAGGTATCTCAATGAAACATTATTCACCGTTCAGCGCTATTTTTCAGTTTCCGCTTAGCATAGTTTCTTAACTAATTAATTAATTTACTAATTAACTAATGAATTAATTTACTAATTAACTAATTAATTAATATTATACTTATTGTACATTATGCGTAAGTATCTATAGGACCTTCGTACTTTTCATTTTGCTCCAGCAACTATGACGTTTTGTCAAACAGAACCACTGGATAAAAAACTGTAAAGAAATTTTGAAAAAATCTTAGTTACGTTGATCTCTAAGATGTATGCTTAATGAGGACTTCAACTTCTTTCACTTCTTAATGTTTGACTTTTAACAATTTCTACTTCTTATTGTTTAATGGCTGGAGCTAGTGGTGATGTCGGTAAGGTACTCGACCGCGGATCAGTATGTGCGAGGTTCAAATCCTGGGCTCACCCGTCATTGACATCGCTTTCGAGTAAAGAAACTGACTTTAACATTACCTTTTTTGTTTAGATTTCTCAACTTCAAATGACATTGCGAATTGCGATCCGGGGTCTTAAGCAAGCAAAGTAAATCACATTTGCTTGATTATCTTTTTAATTATATGCAATTTTATTTATTTAACGGAAACACTAAATCAGATTTATAACCCGATGAGTATCAACGTTATTAATAGGTGGCTAAAATAGCAAAAGATCAATCTAGCAACCGTTCTTGGTGTTCAAACTAAATATTGACTAAAAAGTTGGTAAAGCTAAGATTAACGTCAGTTTCCTTACTCGAAAGCGATTTCAGTGACGGGCGAGCCCAGGATTTGAACCCGCATCAACTGATCCGGGGTCGAGTAACTTTCTAATAATAGAATGTCTCATTAGCGCAATGGTTATAGGAGTAGACAACGTCATGAAGTTTTAAATGACAGATCCTGAGGTGAATGGAACCCTCGTGGGTTCGAATCTCAGCCGCGCTGATCTGAGAGTAAAATCTCGGACATTCACTGGACTGGTTATATGGAAAATGGACAAAATTGCCTAACGGATTTAACATGTGGTATTAAAAGTGATAGATATCAACGTAGTTGATCATTTCACTATAATGTGTGGTATTATTATTATTGACAAATGTTAAGAAAAAATAAGTAACAGATTTGGTTGATTACCAACAATTCTCTAGTGTCATTCGCTAAGGTTAAAGGTATCCTTTACATAAGTCCGAGTAAGCGCTATTTCCACTATTGTCAGAATGTAGGCCTAGCTTGATAATTATTTATAAAACCTTAGTTGGTCATCCAGTGAGATTTATTGAAATTTTACAATGATGAATTAAATTGCGCTTAGGAAAAAAGGAATGGATGAAATATTAATCTATGATAGGCTATCTCAGAAATAAATATCATAGGAGTAGCCTACTGAAAAGTTAAACTAGATTTAACATTAATAAATTAATCTATGGATTGTAGTCCAAGAGATTAGAATGGAACTAAAGAATAACATACAGTAGATAGTAGGACTTCATCAAGTTCTGATGTTTTGAACGTTGAATTCGCTTTGATTTTCTGAATGTAAACAGCAGGAAATCAAACTAAAAAAAACTATATCCCAATTTGATTCCTTTTAATAAACACCAATATGACTTTTTAGTGGATAGAGGCAATGGCTCTCAATTTGTTTTGGTCTTCTTAAATCTGTGATATAATAATGTTGATTTTTATTAGTAATCTATCTATTTCTTAGTGCACTGCCTACTGGCAGGTCCATGGTATATAACGCCTCCACTCTTCTCTGTCTTCCGCCTTCGTCATTTCCACATATGGGTGGGTATTTTAAATCATCTAACATACCTAATCTAGGCCTGCCTCTGCCTCTTTTTTCCTTCCATTCTACCTTCTATGACCTCTTTTAATAGACCTTCCCCTTTAGAATGTGTCCCTATCCAACTCTTCTTCCTATTTCTTAATACATTTAACAACTGTCTATCTGTGCCAACTCTCTCCAGGACTTCCTCACTTGTAACCTTTTGAGTCCAGCTAATCCTCTCCATTCCTCTCCAAATCCACATTTCCAACGCCTCCAGTTTCCTAATACCTTCCTTTCTTAAGGTCCATGTTTCACATACATACAATAGCGTGGTCCAAACCAAAGTTTTCACTATCTTTATCTTTGTGTCTTTCTTTAGACTTTTTATTAATAGTTCTTTTCTATTACCACAGGCCGCTTTTGCTTGTGCAATCCTACTGCATATTTCTGTCTCACATTTACCGTCATCGGTTATAGTATGACCCAAATATTTGAAACTCCTTACCTGTTCCAATTTCGTACCATGTATTGTGATATTAACTTCACCTTTATTATTGGACACTCTCATAACCTTGGTCTTTTCTATATTAATCTTCATGCCATATCTCAATGCCGTATCATTCAGCCTATCCATTATCTTCTGCAGTCCAATCTCGCTACCCCCTACCATTCCTTGGTCATCTGCAAATCGTACATCTTGTAACAATTTCCCTCCCACTATTATTAGTAATAACAATAAAAATAAGATTTGTCCTGCACACCGTTCAGAAGCTGCTTTGCAATTTCAAAAACATAGGAATTACAACTAAGAGAATGAAACCTGGCGAAGATTAAGCGGAAGTAAAAGAAAATGTTGAAAATTTTTTAAAGAGTTCTTTGCAATATGTTGTATTTTGATACTCAATTTAAAGCTAGAAAATATAATTGTTTCCTATCAAAATATATTACAATATAATTACTTTTTAACTAATTATTTTATATTGAGTTAAGTGAAAATTCCACTAAGACTGAAAGGCAACTTTTACAGTTCTGTGATAAGTCCAGTAATGATGTATGGTTCGGAATGTTTTAAAAAAATGTTTAAAATGAATGTTATAAAAGAATGTTATAAAAATGCTATAAGAAGGGAACATTTACAGAGTTTGCATGTGGCAGAAATGAGATTGCTTCTGATGTATGGAAGAACTAGGAAGGACAGAATGGAAAATGAACATGTGAGGATGAATTTGAATTCTGAGGGGATCGGGGATAGGTTGGCTTAGTCGAGATTGAGAAGGTATGGGTATATTGTTAGAAAGGTAGATGAGTATGTAGTAAAGAAAGTTTGGAGGGAAGAGCTGGATGTTAAGCTAGAGGGAGGTAGACCACAATTGGCGTGGGATGCGATAATTAAAAAGGACATGAAAATTGGAGGATTTAGTGATGATGTGGTGTGGGACAGGGAGGATTGGAGAAGTCTATTCGTATCCCGACCCTGATTACACTGGGATTTAAGGGAAGATGATGTTGATGAGGGTGTCCAATAATAAAGGTGAAGTTAATATCACAATAAATGGTACGAAATTGGAACAGGTAAGGAGTTTCAAATATTTGGGTCATACTATAACCGATGATTGGAAATGTGAGACAGAAATATGCAGTAGGATTGCACAAGCAAAAGCGGCCTTTGGTAGTAGAAAAGAACTATTAACAAAAAGTCTAAAGAAAGACACAAAGATAAAGATAGTGAAAACTTTGGTTTGGACCACGCTATTGTATGTATGTGAAACATGGACCTTAAGAAAGGAAGATATTAGGAAACTGAAGGCATTGGAAATGTGGATTTAGAGAAGAATGGAGAGGATTAGCTGAACTCAAAAGGTTACAAATGAGGAAGTCCTGGAGAGATTTGGCACAGATAGACAGTTGATAAATGTATTAAGAAATAGGAAAAAGAGATGGATAGGACACATTCTAAGGGGGGAAGGTCTATTAAAAGAGGTCATAGAATGTAGAATGGAAGGAAAAAGAGGCAGGGGCAGGCCGAGATTTGGCATGTTAGATGATTTAAAGACCCACTCACATGTGGAAATGAAGAGGAAGGCGGAAGACAGAGAAGAGTGGAGGCGTTATTTACCATGGACCTGCCAGTAGGCAATGCACTTAGAGAAAGAGATGTTGATGATGATGATATTGAGTTAAGTCAAAAATTGATATGTAAGCGAAAAATGTAAATGTTAATAAAATATTTAAAAAATCAAAAAATTAAATAAGGTTGAATAGATTTAGTTTAACCAAAATTGACTGATTTTAATTGAATAATAAATATTAACTAAAATTTACTGAAATCCTTAGGAATAGTGCACATTATAGGTTGAAAACATTCTATTAAGTTTATTTGACACATTGAGCATTATTCAAACATTCCTTTTTTCTATATTGTAAGACATTTTTGCGCATTGGAAATCATGAATGAATCGCAGAACATTGGGAATATAAACCACTCAGATTCAAGTGATTCACACAAGAATCAACCGAGCGAATCTATTCCAAAGAAGTCAGAGGAAGTGTGCATAGCTAAACTGCAAGTAAAAAGTCTGGAAGGACAGGAAAACTCTACAGAAGTTTTAGAATTGAAAGAACATAAAAATCAATCTAACCACAACAGCGAGGTTACGGTAGGATTCGAGGATGAACCAAGAAAAGAATCATTGGCGAATGGTAAGAAATCAAAGGAACCCAGGATGTCCCATGAGGAATGTGTTGTAGTGGATTGTCAATCCACTGCAGTATTGACCGGACCCCTATCATCCACGGATTCAATAAATGAATATGGGAAAATTAACGGAAATACTCCAGCTGTTGTCGCCACTGATAAACTGTGTCTCAAGTCTTTGATGTTCTATACTGAATCCATTGGACAGCTGCTGGAGAAGAACAAGGGTGTGTTGAAGCGGCTCTTCTATGTTCTGCTGATCTGCAGCTACTTGACGTATCTAGGCTTTGCTCTCAGTCATCAGTTTGGAGACGAGGCGTCGATAAGGTTGTTGTGGTGCACCTGTGCAGTGGTGGTCGTAGTGCTGATCAAGGTTGTAAAGAGACGATGTGGTGAGTGGATAGTTGAGCGCATCGTAAAACCTCCTGAGGAATTTGTGCTGCGGCACTGGTATCCAGTCAAGATGTAAGTATCGGCAGAATCGCTGGTAGGTTTATATTGCTGGATGAATACATTGACTCACTCTTTTCTCTTGGTGCACTGTCTACTGTCAAATCCATAGTATATAACGCCTCCATTCTTCTTTGTCTTCTTCTTTCCTCTTCATGTCCACAAACGAGTGAATCTTTAAATCATCTGTAACATTTCTTTTGATATACATGTACAATACATGTACAACTATTCTTGAGGGATTCTGCTTATAACGAGGTGGGCCCCCCCTATGCATTCATCAACTTCGACTAATATTTACTGGAGAGGGTCGTCATTCCCTGAGAAAACATTTCTGTTTACAAAAATATCGACTCAAATTCCTATTCTTTGCTTAACTAGCATAATATATTTCGTTTTAAATCGCTCAAATTGATTTCAAAATGAACTTACGCGGTAATTTGCTAATGAGTACTCTACCATCCCAGGTCTCTACACTGCAGTTTTTCGCTATAACATTACCTCAGCACATTATGATAGCAATAGATAGCGGATGTTTTACTGACATCCAAACTCACTGGAACCAGTGGAGATGTCGGTAAGACATCCGATCGAGAATCAGTAGGTGTGGGGTTCAAATCCTAGGCTATTCCGTCACGGATATCGCTTTCGAGAGATGAAACTGACGCTAACGGCAGCGGCTTTACGAAAGCGCTGCTCATTTTCTCGATGAAAAATAAATTTTTGTGAAAATAAAATTAATGCAAATATTATCTTAGAGTAAGATTGCATGAATAAATTAAAAATTGGGAGTTTTAGCAATTGATTAATTGACAGATTATTCTGCGGAACAGTTTTGATCTCCTACGTTATCTTCATCATCGTGTATGTGGCCATACCTCGCCCATCTAATCTCATATCACTGCTGGGGGCGGCCTGCTACATACTACTCGTCTATCTGCTGTCTGCCTATAGGTCTAAGGTAATTCCTTCTATAAATAGATATAGGGCAAATACTTCTATTAATAGGTCTAGGGTAAATCATTATGTAAATACAGTAGATCAACGGTAAATCCTTCTGTAAGGAAACTGGGGTAAATACTTCTGCTAATAGTTCTACGGTAAATCCTTCTATTAGTAGGTCTAGGTTAAATCCTTCTTTTAATATAATTAGGGTAAATCCTTCTCTTAATTGGTCTAGGGTAAATAATTGGTCTACGGTAATTCCTTCTATAAATAGGTCTAGGGCAAATCCTTGTATTAATGGTTCTAGGGTAAATCCTTCTATTAACGGTTCAGAGGTTAATCCTTATGTAAATAGATCAACTGCAAATTCTTCTATAAATAGATCAACGGTAAATCCTGCTATTGATTGATATGTGGGAGATACTTCTACTTACAGATCAAGAGTAAATCTTTCGCTTAATAGGTATATGTAAATCCTTCTCTTACTAGATATAAGTTAAATCATTATTGTAATAGGTCTTTCGTAAATATTTCAATTAATTGATCTACGTTAAATCCTTGTATTATTGAATCAAAGGATTGATTGATTGATGGGCTATTTGAAATGTTTGTCATGTTTCAAAGGAATCGATTGAATGAATGGATTTGTCTCATACAGTTGCATTAAGGAATGTTCTTTTCGAATTGCTGTAGGTACAATGGAGAACAGTGATATGGGGTTTAGGTTTGCAGTTTGTATTTGCTCTGTTGGTGTTGAGGACTAACGCTGGGTACACGGCGCTCAAGTGGTGCGGCGACAGAATGTTCCAATTCATTTCGTTCACTGACGCAGGAGCCAGCTTCGTGTTTGGTCCTAACTTTGCCGATCATTTCATTGCAATGAAGGTAGTGACCATTATTCTAAACTATGCCGCCACGCAGATGTGGTTTTCATGTAAAAGACCACATGAATATGCATTTTATGTACAATTTTATGTTAAAATTCGTCAATGTTGGAGTAATTTTCACTAAGTCTATTCAACGATTGGAATTGTTTTGATTGATTCACATAAAGAGTCAAGTCGTTGAGTTACAGAGTAGCATCTTTGTTTAGCAAATGCCTATCCTTCATTATATGTACACACATTCTCGAGTTCTTTATCAGCTCAATACGCGTCTAAGATATGAATTAGAGTGTGAGGGGTCTTTCACTATTATTTTTCTCTATGTTATTTTAATTTCGATCTCAATGTGGTTTTCAAAACGGAGAAGCTTAATAGAAAGCACCTATCTTGTAATTTGCAAGATTTCGACACAAAGCTTAGTTGATCCTTTAGTTTTTAGTAATATCTATGACTAATTTATTGATTGAATGATTGAGTCAGATATAAATTCACCGTATACATGTAGTATATTATGACTCTTTAATTGATTTTCAATTTGATATTATATCAAGATAATTTCAGGACCCATTGCTTGAGTGATGGATTGTTTGGTTGATTGTTGAACAGGTTCTGCCAGTGGTCATTGTGTTTGGTGCCACTATATCCATCCTCTACCACTACGGAGTGATGCAGTCAGTCATTCACAATCTCGCCTGGGTCATGCAGAAAACCATGGCAACCACAGCCGCTGAGTCTGTCAATGCCACGGGCAATATCTTCTTGGGTTTGGTGAGCTAGCTAAACATATACATGTAGTTTTTCTTCCTGTGCACTGCTTAACGGCAGGTACATGGCATAAATCTCCAACCAATTTTATCCTCCGCCGTCCTTTCATCTGTGTACATGTATGCATTTATTAACAGATCATCCAGCGTCCCATGTTCGGTCTGCCACTAACTCTTTTCCTTTGCATTCTTCCTTCCATTACGTGCTTTAGCAAACCATCCCCCATATACGATGTCCTATCCAGCATTTCTTTCTGTTTCTAATCACATGCAGTTATTGAGAATTAATTCTACTAATTAACGAATTGGACAACATGGAAAATTAATCAATTCTTCAAAATTCATGACAACAAGATTTTTTAAATTTGACAAAGTTATCGTTCATTGTATCTACTAAGCTTACATGTTACAGACAGAATGTCCTCTGTTGATCAGACCGTTCATAGAGAAGATGACTAAATCAGAGCTGCACGCTGTGCTGGTGGGAGGTTTTGCTACAATAGCTGGCAGCATCATGGCCACTTATATAATGCTCGGGGTAACTTCGTATTTTATTTAATTCTAAGTTATTATTAAATATAACCATGGGTTAAGCTCAGATGTAGCTGAGACTACACAGAATAGGAGAACCGCAAACAAGCGGCCGTGTGTACGTAAGAGGCGACTAAGGTAAGAGTTGAGGATGGCAAGAGGGGACACAATTTACTTCAGCCATGCCGTTGTCTTCTGCTACAGGACTCTGATAAATTTGTCATACATAAGAGCTTCATTGCTTTAGCTTACTCTCTCTTTCTCTCTATCTCTCTCTCTCACTTCCACTCTCCCTAACCTAACTATCACGTGTTGTGCTCGGGTGTACTTGAACCACTGCAGAAGAGGGCAACCGCAAACAAACTGCTGCGTGGACTTGAGATCCGACTAAGGCAGGAGCTGAGGATGGCTAGATGGGACTCACCTCACCATGAAATATTTCCCCCCAGGATTAAATGGTAATTAATTTAACTAACTGAGGAAGGCAACGGGAAACCACATCAGAAGCCATACTATTCCCAAACTATAGGCTACATAAAATATGGATAAGGCATGGACTTTATGAAGGGATTAACTTGTTGATCTAAGGAGTGCTCTTATGGAGCGAGAAAGCAGACTTTGAGTATGAACATGTACCTTGAACCTGCCACTTGGCAGTGTCCTGAAGAAGAAGAAGAAGGCGGAGAAGTAGGAGGAGGACGACTAAAAAGCTAAATTTCGTGTTAGCAACTTAGCATATGGCTAAATAATTCACTTCATCTCAGTTGACTAATGAATTGATATTAAGTGACTTGTTTATTTGGCAGTAGAATTATGATATTTGACGGGATGTTTGTAGATTCCAGCGAATCACCTGATATCAGCTTCCATCATGGCGGCCCCGTGTTCTCTAGCTCTAAGTAAACTCTGTTACCCCGAGACTGAGAAATCACAGACCACTGTTAAAGACGTGAGATCATTCAGCGTGAGGTTACTGATTGATTGACTGATTTACTGATTTATTGACTGATTTACTGATTGACTGACTGATTTACTGATTGATTGACTGATTTACTGATTGGTTGACTGATTTACTGATTTATTGACTAATTTACTGATTGATTGACTGATTTACTGATTGATTGACTGATTTACTGATTGATTGACTGATTTAATGATTGATTGACTGATTTAAAAGATAAAAAACAGCTAATGTTATCGTCAGTTTCCTCACTCGAAAGCGACGTCAGTGACGAGCGAGCCCAGGATTTCAACTCCGCACATACTGATCCGCGGTCGAATATCTTACCGACATCGCCCCTGGCTCCAGCCGATTGATTAAAATGATTGGTTGGTGGTTGGAATGGCTGCTTGGTTAATCGGCTGGTTTATTGATTTATTAAATTGTGGAGATGTTGATTTCGTTAAAGGGCCAAATTAAATTAAACCGTGTTCGTATTTACATGTATATAGTTAAAGATTTTATCATGCAGAGCAGTGGATAGAATTTTGGAGATCTATCGTCAACTTCTATGGATTCTGGAAAAGTAAATATTTCCATTGTAGTTTTGAATGGGCTTATCGTCGATATTTACCGGACTGAATAAATGGAAGTTATTGCTAAGAAGAGTTAGTAATAAAAGAAATTCCCTGCTTCGCTGATTTATTTAATTGGTTCATTGATTGTAAATCTCTCTCATTGCACTGCCTACTGGCAGGTCCATGGTGCATAACGCCTCCACTCTTCTCTGTCTTCCGTTTTCCTCGTCAGGTCGACAATTTGAGTGAAAATTTTAATCCTTTAGCAATATTCATTCTTGTTGTTATATAACATTTTCATGGAGGATTCTGCTTATGACGAGGTGGACCCCTATTCCTTCCTTAGCTTTGACAACATTTTACTGTGCAGGGGCGTCATTACCTGAGAAAGCATTCCTGTTTACCCAAACAATACTGTTTGCCCTGTTTGATTGTACCAGCTCCAGTAAAAACATGATGGAAGCGGCTTCCTCGGGTGCCTCAGCAGCTATTCCACTCTGTGGAACAATCCTCGTCAACATCATCGCCTTCGTCTCGCTCTTCAGCATGTTTAACGCCGTTCTCGCGTGGTTTGGAAACCGTGTCGGAATAGAGGAGCCCGACCTTTCATTCCAGGTGAAAATTAATTAGTGAATGTCAATTAATTTCCAATGAAAAATTTAATAAAATTATAATGATTACCAAAGAGGTGCTCATGCCAAATGTTAACTTGTTCCGGTATTTGAACTAAAATTTATTAATTGTTAAGGTACTATTTTAATATCAATAGGCCTATGTATGATTTCAATATAGCTACAAAATCTTTTTACTACCTTTACTGATCCTTTTCCAGTAGAATTGAATTTATTTACTATGTAGTAAATATCAAAAAAGTAAATATCGCACAGTACTACATTTATTTAGTCATAAATTATACAGTAATATGTTTATATATCTTCAATCTGCAGGTTTAAGGTTTAAGGATAATGTATACTGTGGATTCATGGACTCATTCTATGATATCATCAATATTAAATAATTTGCCAACAGTAGCGTGGGAATTAGTTAGGTTTAGCGTCCATTTCCCCGTGTTGTGCTCGGGTGTGGTTGGATCACTGCAGAATAGGGCAACCGCAAACAATCTGCTGCGTTTACGTAAGAGGCGACTAAGGTAAGAGTTGAGGATGGCAAGAGGGGACCCACCTCACCATTAAATATTTTCCCCCAGGATTAAATGGTAATTTATCCATCTAACTGAGGAAGGCAACGGGAAACCATCTCAGAAGCCACACTTTCCCAATCTACAGGCCACTTAAGGTACGGATATAACATACTCTTTACCCTATGCCTTTCTCAGCACTGTCTTTCTAACTATATCAATATCTGCTCAGCTAATCTGCTCCTATCTTCTCTGGCCATTCGCATTCGTCATGGGAGTCCCACACGTTGACTGCAAGAAAGTAGCCGAACTGTTCGGTGTGAAGACATTTCTCAACGAGTTTGTGGCCTACATGGAACTGAGCAAGATAATAGAGAACAGCAGAACTCTCAGAGACTATGAGATCCAATATGGCGTCTCTAACTGGACCCAACATGGCGGCGATGTTTACCTGGAGATGACCAATCAGACGTTATACGGTGGTGTGATGCAGGTCTGAGAGTTTTAAATATATTAAATTTAATTTATTAATTTTTAAATTTATTAAATTAATTTTAATTAATTAATTACAAGGAGGCGTGATGCAGGTCTGATAGTTTTAAACATATTATTAATTATTAGTAATTTAGAAACTAAAGAGTGACTTTCAAAATCCTGCAACGGTTTTCATTACTGCAGATAAAATGTATTTTATCTTGATGGTTTCTGCTCAAAGAGCTTGCAGATTTAAACGAGTTGAAATTCGCTCAAAAATATGCTCATCAATGATATGTTAAGGAATCAAGCATTCAGTTTGTATTTAACGTCCGGTTCCTCGCCATAAGACAATGTCTGACAGTCGTCTCAGGCAGTAGTATCGCATGTTATACTAGCTAATACTAATAATATAAATATAATAATCTTACATTGTATCGTTGTTTAGATTAAATCCATATTACTCGTATGAATACTTAAGACTATCACAGGAGATATACTAGAAGTACTTTAGACTGATTCTATGGATTTTGGAGTTTGCACCGATGTTGGACCTTCTTTTTGCTTGCCGGCTTGAGTCTGTCGGCTTGATTTTGTCTCAATAGTGCTCGATGTTGTCATTGATGACTGTAGCACTCTAATTGCTATTATTATTGTTGTTGCTGTATTACTGTTTAGATTAAGTCCATAGTGATCTCCACATACGTCCTGTGCGGATTCTCCAATGTGGGGGCGATAGGTTGCTCAGTGGCGGCCCTGGGGTCACTCGCCCCTCAGAGGCAGGCTGATATCGCCGGCCTGGGGATCCGGGCCCTGTTCGTCGCTAATGTTGTTGCCTTCATGAACGCCTGCACCGCAGGTTAGTGACGTTGTTTGGTCGAAAGCACTTACGTTCTCTTTATGCGTATTACAGTTTTTTCTAATATTGCTACATTATTTGTCAGTATTGAATAAACGACTAGGGAGTTAGTGTAATCTAGTGAAAGTACTCTAACTAAGTTACTATTCGCTTAGGCTCAGCTAACATTAGCTCTAGTCGAAATTCATATTTTAAAGTTTTTTAATCTCGCTTCGATTCGATGCACTGCTAAGTGGCAGTTTCAAGGTACATATTCATACTCAAAGTCTGCTTTTACGCTCCATAAGAGCACTCATTTGATCAACAAGTTAATCCCTTCACAAAGTCTATGCCTTATCCATACCTTATGTAGTCTATAGCTTTGGAAAATCTGGCTTCTGATGTGGTTTCCCGTTTCCTTCGTCAGTTAGATGGATTATTTACCATTTAATCCTGGAGGAAAATATTTCATGGTGAGGTGGGTCCCCTCTTGCCATCCTCAGCTCCTACCTTAGTCGCCTCTTATGTATATGCAGCAGATTGTTTGCGGTTGCCCTATTCTGCAGTGGTCCAACCACACCCGAGCACAACTGGGAGCGTAATTGTATTATACATATGTATATACTGGCGTCCAAGTGTGAAAATAAATAAAAAACCGGAGAACAAAAGTAATATCGAAGAATAATGTTCAAAACCACGGCATTAATCTGCATTTACAGTGAAACACAGAAAAATCTTCAACACTAGTTTTCATTTTCTTGTAAAAAAGTTGTAATTCAAAACAAATTTTATCATTAAAATGTACTAAAATTGGCCTAATTTAAAAGTGCCACTGTTTATAAGGCTGTTGAGTTGCGTTGTGTCCCGTATTGAGTCAGGGACACTGCATGACGAATTGACCACTTTTGAATTGAACAGCATCGCGATAGGAGAGCATTGGATTAGAACCCTGCACCTACTAATCAACTGTCGAACAACCTACTAACAAGCCACCGGTTGAGTCCAAAGTACGCTGAGCTCTAGCCATTTAAATAATATTTATCTTTCCAGTAGTACAGATGTTTCTGTACAAATGTTATTTATCTTCTGTGTGTTATTTATGTTATTTCGGTTGGTGTTCGAAGTTATCATGTATTATTTTCGTAGGTCTCCTATTCGACCCTGAAGAATTCCTGATGTCTAACAGCACGCGACTGGGTCAATGAGAGACATTAGAAATAATGCATTGGACTGAGTTCATGAAACTATAAAGCTTTAGAAACACAACATATCGTCATCATCATCGTCATCATCGTCGTCCTCATCATCATCGTCGTCGTCATCGTCATCGACGTCGCCACTGACTGGAGACAGTGGCGACGTCGGTATGATACTCGAACGCGGATCAGTATGTGCGGGGTTCAAATCCTGGGTTCGCCCGTCACTGTCATGGCTTTCGAGTGAGGAAACTGACGTTAACTTAAGATTTACCAGTAGGCAGTGCACTAAGAGAGAGAGAGAGAGCGAGAGAGAGAGAGGGAAGAAAAAACCCGGATCTGTACGGATTTTAACAAGAGTTTTCGAATCTGTAATTTTTTTAATCCAACTAATCTTTTCCATCTTTCTTCCTACCCACATTTCCAATGCTTCACGTTTCCCAATATCCTCTATCTTTAACGTCCACGTTTCATATCCATACAAAAGTGTCGACCAAACCAATATATACACAATCTTTATCTTTGTGTTTTTTTCCAATGTCTTTTATTAATTAACCATTGCTAATTGAAGAAACGTTAATTAAATGATACAGATAATGCAACTGTTGATAACTTGTGTAAATAGAAGAAAAGTTAATAAATGTTTTACGTTATAGACGTTAATAACTATTGTTAATCGAAGATATGTTAATAAATGGTGTATTAAGTTATAGACGTTAATAACTATTGTTAATCGAAAACATGTTAATAAATATAGGCTAAACTTGAGTTTCTTGAGTAACTTGAGTTGAGTTCAGTTTCGTTTTCTTATTTTTAGTTTTCTTGTATTTCTTTTTCTTATTTTTGGTTATCATAGATGAGTTAGCCTGAGAGAGCTCTTATATTCCAGTTCCTTTAGATCCGCACTCTAGCCAAATCCAAATCCACCACGCGCAACCCTACAGTGCAGTCCACAGTTACCTACTCTCTCTCTCTCTCTTTCTCTCTTTCTCTCTCTCTCTCTCTCTCGTAGCGCACTACCTACTGGCAGGTCCATGGTATATAATGCATCCACTCTACTTTGTCTTTCGCATTCCTCTTCATTTGTACATATAAGTGGGCCTTTAAATCATCTATATACCTAATCTCGGTCATGCTCATTTAAATCCCCTCCCACTATCTCTGCCCCACGTGGCTTAAAATTCAACAAAATGCTTAGATAAAATCTAAATTAATTGTAAACGAGACCTACAGAAAGAGAAAATAATAGAAAAGACGTGGAATAAGAGAAATGAGAGAGAAGAGAGAGAAGAGAAAGATGAGAGAGAGAGAGAGAATGAGAAAGAGAAATTCGAAGACACGCACTTAGAGAGACCAGCAAGTAAAGAGAGAAAGAGAGAGAGAGAGAGAGAGATATAGAGAAGAAAGAAAGATAAAAATCAAGAAAGAGAGCGGAAGGAATAAAGAAAGAGAGTGTGTGTGAGTGAGAGAGAGTGTGTGTGCGCGTGCGTGAGAGAGAGAGATAGAGAGAGAGAGAGAGAGAGAGAGAGAGAGAGAAAGAGAGAAAGAAAGAAAGCGAGCGGAAGGAAGAGAGAGAAAGAGAGAAATACAAATCGCCAGAGGCAATGAATTAGAAAAGAAAGTTAAAAACACACATTATAGTGGTAACGTTAAAGTTAAATGGTCATCTCTTATTAAACCTATCACTTCTAGTACACATCGCTGTCGATGAGATAGTCGATCAGTATGTACGGTGTTCAAATTCTGGACCCTCCCGTCAATGACATCGCTTTCGAATGAAGAAACTGACGTTAACCTTAGCTTTAGCTATTTTTAGTGACTCATGGTTACAAATTTTACAGTTTATCAAATATTCACATTATCAGTCCCGAGAATATTCAAGGTTTTACTCTCTGATCAGTTCTACCGGGAACTGATCCCAGGACCTCAGGAACAGCCGTTTATTACTTTACCTAACGCACTCAGGTGGTCAGCTAGAAAAGATATACATCATCTATATACAATAATAATAATAATTATTATTATTATTACTATTATTATTATTATTACTACTACTATTACTTTTTTTAAATTATTTTTTTAATTTATTTTATTTTACCCCGGTGTAAAGAACCTGGGGTTTGATAAAAACGATTCAAGCAATACGTGCTGAATCGCCGCCCGGCTACTCGAGGTCATCAAACGGCTTAAAAGAATTATTGAAGCAGACCGCATTAAATCTTTGCAAAGTCATGGAAAGCCTCTGCCAAAGAAAAGATGCCTCTCGCTTATCGCCGGTTTGCTCTGCAATAAGTCTGCCTATGCCATTAATAAAGTCAGCTCCTTCGGGATTCATCGGGCCCATGGTTTCAATGGCCACCGGAACAACTTCATATCCTAAGGACAGATCACGGTATTTATCCAACTTCCTAGAGGCGGCATGAACAGCAGCTCCACCGGCTGTGACTGAAGTCGTATTCAGGTAGGAGTTTGCCATAGTGTCAATGACCGTGACGTCTCATACGGCACATTTACCGTTGCATCAGGGCACTAAAGTCAAGCCGTCCGGACGCTTGCCGTCTGATCTGGACAACCCACTTGGTTCCTTAGAGGAAGGGATGCCTGCTCTTGAAAGTGCTCGCCATATTAAGTCATTTAAATTGTGATGGCGAGACATTCTACCTGAGCTTCGTTTGCAGGAGAGGCCGTGGAGACCTAAAGCGTCGACTTCATAACCGCAGGGCACATGTGAGGCTCGCAAGTTTTCGCCCCTAAACGGAAACTAACGGCTACTCGAATCGCCTCAGTGTCTAAAAAAAGCCCACAAGAAGCAACAGGGAGAGCATGAAGCCAGTCGCTGCTTCTTTTGGTTGATACAGCTAGGAGTCGTGCTCTGTCTACTGCATTGGACTGGGATTCTAACAGACTGGTATAAATCCGATCCCCTATAAGACGGTCCCATGATTTCTGGTTACTGACTGAGGTAGAAGGTGGAGCACTGGAGGTGAGGCTTTTGGACCACACTGACAACGCAACGTCAATGGATCTATCGTCAGAAAGGAAGCACATCGTCAGAAAGGAAGCACTTATGAAGGATGGCGTCTTGCAACTGCCTAGTTCCCATCGCTGATGCCAAGAAGGCTGAAGGCGCGATATGGGAAACAAGACGAATTCCAAGACCACCTTTGCTCACCGGTAAACTGGCTTGCTGCCACTGCAAATCAGACAAATCTGCGTTGATAACGGCGCACAAGCATTGCCGAAGAGCCTCGTCGTAGTCTTATTAATATTAATATTAATATTATTATTATTATTATTATTATTATTATTATTATTTTTATTTTTTTTATTATTATTATTATTATTATTGTTATTATTATTATTATTTTTATTTTTATTATTATTATAATAATAATAATTATTATTATTATTATTATTATTGTTATTATAGATGTATATCATCTTCCCTAACGGCCGTTGTCTTACTTTATATTCACTATTAGATACCCCTATATTACTAATACACCTAACTATATAGGCATTTGAGAGGAGTGGAGCAAGATAGAGAGAGAAATTTAAAGAAGAGAGAGACAGACACAGAGAGAGCGAAAGAGAGAGAGAGATAGAGAGAGAGAGAGAGAAGGGCGGATATCTACGTAGCCTATAAACTTTTCAGGTCACTACCGTGTCTATAGCTTGAGTTGTAGCCTGACAAAGTTAGATCTTCATTGGCTCGTGTGCCTTGTATAGAAGTGCGCCGTTAATGCTTTGAGTTTAATTAAATCCGTTTACCGGCATTTCGTATTCATTGTAGTTAAGTGTAATAGTGCTTGCCCATCTTAATTACAGTTGATTGTCCTTTTAAAGTCGATTTTAATTAATTAATTAATTAGTAGCGATAATAAGATAAAGTTGTTTTTTAAATTTGTATATAATTAGGTGATGTTTTAAGAAATAGGTAGATTTGATTATATATCTTTTGCTGGATCAGAATTTATTTAGGTTGATGTAAAGGTAGGCATATTTGTAGGCCAATACTTCTTAACGGGACGTAATGCTGAGTCTGGTATAGTTCTTTATAAAAGAAAATAACAACTAACTTTTAGTTGTATGTATAAATTAAGACAAGAGCAATGAAGTTAGGAAAACTAACTAAATGAAAAATTAAGTAAATACAAAGCTTTCAATAAAATAAGATTAACCTTTATCGTCCGATTCTTCACCCGAAGACGAAGTCAGGATCATCACAGAGAAATATAGAATTGCTAAGATAGGCGGTCGGTAAGATATTCGACCGCGGTTCAGCATGTGTGTGGTTCAAATCCTGAGCTCGCCAGTCACTGACATCGCTTTCGAGCGAGGAAACTGACGTTAACTAGCTTTACCAGCTTAAACTCTAGTGAGAAACGTAATAATCGTACTGTAGATATAATTACAATAAAAACAGTGACTTATTAATCATCATCATCATCATCTTCCCTTGAATCCCAGTTTATATGTGGTCGGGACACTAACAGCCTGTCTCAAATCCTCTCTGTCCTACAACATATCGTCAGTCAATCCCCTATTTGAGACTTTTCCATTCGTTTAAAGTTTTGTAGCTTAGGTGTTCTGTTAGTAAAGTTAGTAAAGTTCTGTCGTAAAGAACTCTTGTAAAGTTCTGTCGAGTAACTGTTATTAATCTAACGGTAATGGGAAATGGTACTGAAACGGACGCGAAGGCCTTATATGTTACACAATTAAGTGCTGGATGTCACTGCTAAGGCGGGAAGCTAGGGCTGTTAGGTTACTTCTATCTTATTCTATACTTTAAGAACTAGAGATCATTTCTAATATATCACATTCTATTACAAACATTCATACATGATTATACTGTCTTGAAATCATTAATGGCTTGTTACAGATACCGTTCACTTAATAGAATATCACTTCTAAAGTTAATACAGAGAAATGTACTTCAAACACATCACCCAGATAGAAGCTGCCGTCCACGGAAGACCTCGACAACCCTATAGTAAGACTAAGTAAAACTCAGTTGCTATCTACAGACATAACTAAACTACTATCTCGGTAACTAACTGAAACACATAGAACCTACATACACACTGAGCATACATAGAGATACATAGAGATGATACATAGAGATACCAAGAGATGATACATAGAGATGATACATAGAGATACCAAGAGATGATACATAGAGATGATACATAGAGATACCAAGAGATGATACATAGAGATGATACATAGAGATACCAAGAGATGATACATAGAGATGATACATAGAGATACCAAGAGATGATACATAGAGATGATACATAGAGATACCAAGAGATGATACATAGAGATGATACATAGAGATACCAAGAGATGATACATAGAGATACCAAGAGAACTGGAACAAGTAGGAAACCCTTTTATATAGTATCCTATAAGAAGAAGCGCGACGCATGCGCACTGAGCAGGATTTGAATCCACGAACAACTATATGCCAATGTCGCATATAATCGATATTCCAGTGAAGAAGATACAAGGTTTAAGTGTCGTTAATTAACTGTAGAATAGGAAAGGTAAATAAGAGTGGATTAAACTAGTCAAAGAACAACGAGATATAGGACAGGTAAATAATTAGTAACAATAGTGAATGAAAGACAATAATGCTTTCATTCCACTATATTAATAATATACTAAAAGATACAAGTCTAATAATAGATAACGAGTGCAATTTAATATATAAAGAACTCAACACTCCTATGGAGAGGTCATTGTAGGATTAGGCTACTGTCAACGATCAGAGAGAGAGAGAGAGAGAGAGAGGGAACTATGTTTATTTAAGTACACATACACATATACATATGCACAAGGTCATCAAAGAGGGTATATATACCCTATCTAGTTGACATCAATCACGCAAGAGTAGCCAAACATCCATGTACAATTGAAAATGAGCAAAACATACTAGAGAAAAAGCAGTAGTAACTAATTCTCAAGTGAATGAAATTCTCAATTCTCGATCAATTCTCAAGTGAATAGAGTCTTCGTGAGGTCTATTCACAATGAAGCTGATTATAGGATATGATGTTGTATATTCACCGTGGCGATAAATGGACACTGAACTAAACTGTCCGACATGTTTAAACATGATGAATTACAAGTAATCGAGCTAAGTAAGAATTGAAGAACGCAACGGGAAACCACCTCAGACTAAGTCATACTTTGATTTAATTCCCCAAGCCATAGGCTACATAAGGTAGCGATACGGCTAAGTCTTTTGTAAAGGGATTAACTGGTTGATCTGTGTAGTGTGGAAGCAGATTCTAATTATTATTATGTACCATAGACCTGCCACTTGGCTGAAGACTATATAGACAGGCAGACTATAAGTGGATAAATATCATAATGGATGATAATTAGATATAATGTAACAGATTTAAATATTTATTGAAAGCTAGTGTTCCGTCGTCGATGATCGCTTTGATTGTACTACCCTGACAGAGACCTATGGTGCATCAACGGACGTTAAATTTGACTTGTTTTTGCTCCAGCAGTTGATCATCATTCTGAGTAAAAGATATCTGCATGAGCATGATAGAGCATGCTATGTGATATGCTAATGTTTGTTAGCAATTGCTAAGAACAATTTTAGCTTGAGATTATTCTCTAAATACTTTTCCAATGACGCTATTGTATGCTGTTTAGTGCTAAAAACGATGCATTATTTCTGAAGTATGCGTTCATTTCTGACTAGTACAAAGAAGATATGCATAGCAATCTAGAGGTAAGACGTTCTATTGGAAAGATTTGTGGATAGAATTTTAATCGTCAACTTTTAATGTATTCCAGATGTAAACATTTTATAAATAAGGCTACAGCTGCTACTGTAGTAACTTTTTATCTGTATAAAATTGCTTTGGTCTAGACGTACCTACACTATAAGTACGTAGACTATAGTTAATTATCTAGACTATAGGTACCATGCATAAAAACCGTAGATTAATATCTTCTACATTAGAACATTGGATTTTCTGTAGGATAATAACTGTCAGCTTTATTCTATTCGGAAATTTCTACGTGACACAGACCGCGATTTCTTGTGATAAAATCTGCAATCTCTTGCTGGTAAGTACAGATCATTTAGCCTAATATTTAACATCCATCTAACTCTCAAACCAATGCTTCGATTATTTCTATGCAGTTTTTAAAAATAAATTTACTATTGTGATCTCTCTAGTGTTCTTTCAAGCGGCAGGTCCATGATACATATTAATACTGGCTGGAGCCAGCGGCGAAGTCGGTTAGATATTCGACCTCGGATCAGTATGTGCGGGGTTCAAATCCTGGGCTCGCCCGTCATTGATATCGCTTTCAGTGAGGAAACTGACGTTAACATTAGCTTTACCAACTTTTACTTAGTCTCTTTCACGCTCCATATAGAGCACCCAATTGATCAACAAGTTAGTCCCTCCTCAAAAAGTCTACGCCTTACGCAAACCTTATGTTGCCTAAAGTTTTGGGGAAAAATATGGCTTCTGGGGTGGTTTCCCTTTTGTCCTTTCTCAGTTTTTCTTTGGCGCTTCTTACGACACATATAGTTAACGGTGAATTATTATGATATATTAATAATAATACATAATATGATCTAAATTAAAATTGCTTAATTTAACGATTTCGTAGTGTTAGTTTACTAGCACAATATTAGAGCTAATTAACTGAAAGCATCATCACTGTCTATGACACCGCATGCTGACAAGGGAAAACAACTTGAGGAAACATAAAGCAGGTCTCCCGTACCGGCCGTTGTTTATTTTTGAATCGTCGTCTGATATTTGATTCTATGAATGGATATAACAAAGCCACTGATCAGGTTTCTCACAACGCGACCTTTGTGAACCCGTGATGTAGAAGAGGAAAGATGGAAAGTTGTCTGAGATGGATTCCATACGCAGAGTTTTCAAAATCTGATACTTAGATGAGTCGTCAAGTATTTATACTTTGTGAAGGAAAATTTCTACTGTTAAAATTTAGCCCATTTACAAATAAGTTTATAAATGAGGCATATTTTATCAAATTAGACTGTTTATTGAGATTAGATCAGTCAAATTGTTATAATTTTGTGTTTTTCAAAGCTCATTTTCCTGTACTGAGTTATCAAAGCTGTTGTCGTTGCATACCGATACTTGCCTATACGATGTTTGTATTGTTAGGCCTACATGCATATTAAATAATTTCTGGCTTTCGGAAAGGAAATTTAATTAAATTTGCTTAAATTCGCTCTCTCTCTCTCTCTCTCTCTCTCTCTTAGTGCACTGCCTACTGTCAGGTTCATGGTATATAACGCCTCTACTCATTTCTATCTTCTGTTTTCCTCTTCATGTACACACACGAGTGGATCTTTAAATTATTCATAACAGTCCTTGTGATATACCATTATTCTTGAGGGATTCTGCTTATGACGTGGTGAGCCCCCTGTGCCGTCCTCAGCTTAGACTAACATTTACTTGGCAGGGGCGTCATTCTCTGAGAAAATTATCCTGTTTACCCAGAGTCGATATAAAAATAATAACACATATTATAGTCAAATAATCAACTACGTCGATATCTATCACTTTTAATATCGCGTGTTTAATCCGTTAGGCAATTTTGTCCATTTTCCGTGTAACCAGTCCAGTGAATGTCCGAGATTTTACTCTCAGATCAGCGCGGCTGGGATTCGAACCCACGAGAGTTCAATTCACCTCACGGTCTGTCATTTAAAACTTCATGACGTTATCTACATCTCAAACCTTTGCGCTATTGAGACATTCAGTACATTATTCATTTTGAGATATTCCTCTGGTACATGCGTTAATTGCAGACATTTAATTAACTCTTCTATTGCGCAACATTTCCTCTCATATAACTCTTCTCTTCTAATCCTGGACGCCATGTTGTGGACAGTTGCGTTAATTGATGGATTTAATGGACTCCTGACGGAACCTGGAGTGCTTTACTTCCAGTGGGATGAGGTGGAGATATTAGCGCTGGGTTGCTTTATTTAGACTATAATGAGCTAACATCTGGTCGGGATATGATCAGAGGTAAGCTTCTGTTAATTAGAAGAAAGCTTGTGGAAGCGCTCTCCATTGATTTATGTCTACGTTACTGACACATTGCAGAACAAGAAGAGTAATAAACTTAGTCATTAACTTATTTTTAAGGCCCCAATTTAATGTTCAGTTCAAGGACAACCGAAACCTTTTAAGAAGCGTGTCGTCTGATATATTAACTAATGAAGATGATAGAGAAGAGACAGTTGTTTGAACGATCTATAGTTAACTTTAATGCAGACATTTTATTAGCGATGCGCTATTGGTCTTTCTTCTTGAGACAACTGGAGACATAATTAAAATGCAACTTAGAAATCCATTACCTTCATTTATCTCATATGTTCAAAATAAGTTAAAGATTTTAGAACACTGTCAATTTAATCATTTATTAGCATTTATCGTAAAAGCTGTTAAACCGATGTTAACGTCAGTTTTATTTCTCAGAAGTGATATTAGTGACGGGCGAGCCCAGGAGTTGAACCCCATACATACTGTTCCGCGGTCGAATATCTTCCCGACATCGCCACTGGCTGCTGCCAGTAAGAAGCTCTTTAAGCTAAAAGGTATATTGTGCAGGGTATATAGAAGACACCGGGCAAAATAAAGCAATTGAAAAAACTCGTGCGTACAAATGAGATTATGTATAATTACATACTCAATTTGAAATCTATGGAACTTACAGAGATTAGTTGTTTATATTTTAATAGAAATGAAGCATCCAGTTCATTATCTTAAGATACTGTGAGGGACGTCTTAGGCAAATGATATTTATCAGCATCGGAATTATTTTACTCAATCAAAATAAACTCATATTCTCACCAATTTATTTCAGTAAAATAAATGAATAAAAATCGTGGTCAATCAATTTACCACAAAACACACATAACAAACACAAACAGCGAAACATACTTTTAGAATAAAGGATAAATATATGAATAAAATATTAACACTTAGAATAAAAGATTAACTTATGGAATAGAAGATAAACACTTGGAACATAAGATAAATATCTCAAACAAAGACATATTCATATAGCCATGAAATCACGTAACTTAGAAAGATGATTATCTTAATTGATTTACACTGGAATAAATGCTATGATATCTGGAGAGAGAGAGAGAAAGAGAGAGAGAGAGAGATAGAGAGAGAGAGATTATGGGAGGTAGCGTGACATTTGATCTCTTCTTTTTCATTATTATAGAACTCTCTAGCGCATCCATGTTGAGAATACTGGAAAAATTGATTTCAAACCTGAGAAGTTTCCAAGAGCTCTGAATTAATCTAAACATTAAGATTGGTAGCGGTTATGATGAAGTTAGGTGAGAAATAGACGCTATTTCTGCAATACTTCTCTCGTTTAATCATTGACTTTACCTGTCTATCTACCTCTCATTGTGTCTATGCTATGTTACACATCTTCCATACCAGATGTCGTTGTCTTTCAACTTGTTAAGTACTCGCTGCTTCATATAACAGAGTTGCTGTGTGCTCAACAGGCCCTGGAACGAATCCCAGTGCTGTAGGGTTCTTCACAGCGGTGGGTTAATTAACTCTGATTGCATAGAATTGGGTTAAGATTGACTCGATTGATTAATCATTGTGCTATAACGTCGTGGAACAATGTCATGTGTACACATGTATGTAGTAGCTGATTAACGTACAATGATGTTCTGTAATGTATTGCAGCGGTCGAGTATACATGCAAGCTGGAATAGTACAATGATATCAGCTAATACAATGCTATCATCTAGTACAACGCTATCATCTAGTACAACGCTATCATCTAGTACAATGCTATCATCTAGTACAATGCTATCATCTAGTACAATGCTATCATCTAGTACAATGCCATCGTATAGTACAACGCTATCATCTAGTACAATGCTATCATATAGTACAATGCTATCATCTAGTACAATGCTATCATATAGTACAACGCTATCATCTAGTACAATGCTATCATATAGTACAATGCTATCATCTAGTACAACGCTATCATCTAGTACAACGCTATCATCTATAAGAAGCTTTATGTTCAAATTAATCGCACATCTTTGCAGATGATCTCTATAGTATTATAGAATCTTGAGTTTACGAGATTCGTTCATTGATGCATTGGATGTATATGATTGATTGATCTTAAAGTTTCTAACTCAACCCCAGTCCCCTAATCCCCCCACCCCCATCCAGATACAGCGTTTTGACTGTCAGGATGTCTGGCGCAGCGGTTAGTAACCTGAGCTCAGGCTATAGAGATAGATGCAACATTTACTATAATAAAAGTATGTGAAATTATGTGACAGCTTATTATATTACTGTGTCTTTATGTGAAATTATGAGACATGGCTTCATACGCTAGTGTGTCTCTATGTGAAATTTTAATAATAACTATATTAATTATTTATTAATAACTATAATCACATAATTCATGTCAGTATGAAACACATAACAAAATCATATTATGTGGAAGAGCTTCTATTGTTAATGATACGGTTTTAACGTCAAGGTCAGAAGCCCGAAGGCCAAGAAGCACCACAGCTTCCATTAAGATAAGATTGACTTTATAGTGAAACTGTATTGAATTATGTTACACGCTTTGTTGTAGGATGAACAGGTCATTATAAATATTTGTAAAAAAGACTGAAATAGCTTCTTCTGACAGCATGTGTCTCCTTATAGTTATGTGAAAATATGTAACATATTTCTATTGACTGAATGTTTTATGGATATAAAAAAATGTTACGATTCCTTCAGACTATATTTTGATAGAATTTAGAAATTATACGATACTGTTCATTCGAATCTGATTGATCTTAATTGCTGACATAGTGTAAAACAAATTATTTAACTTCAAATTTATCAATTTATTCAAATTTATCGATGTAAAGACACTATGACAATTATGTGACACGTTTTTCTCTTCATATCCACGTATGAAAGGATCTTTAAATCATCTAAGATTCCTAATCTCGGCCTCTGCCTCTTTATCCTTCCATTCTACCTTCTATAACCTGTATTATTAGACTTCCCACTTAGAATGTGTCAATCTGCTTTCAAGGACACATCTTTCTATAGACCTATAGCTCAAATATATGACGCTATGTTAGCCTATGTTCAGCTTATTATTCTTGTCTCTTTTAATCAACAATGAAACTTTCATCTGTTCTTTGCGCAGCTTCTGGAGCCATTATAACCTTAACTACTAATGATGGTTGAAGTCAGTTTGACTGCATGTGTCATCTGAAACCGCTTTTGAGAAATAAAAAAGCTAAAGTATAGCTAATGTTAACGTCCGTTTCCTCACTCGAAAGCGATGTCAGTGACGGGCAAGCACAGGATTTGAACCCTGCACATACTGATCCGCGGTCGAGTATCTTATCGACATCGCCACTGGCTCTAGCCAGAAACAATTGAAACAGACGTAAACATCGGCTTTAAAGTTTTATTTAAAGTTGCAGAGTTGTTTATGATAATACCTTTTTATTTGCGCAGGTAGGATTAATTAAATACTATTAAATAAACAAATCTAGTAAGCACAATTAATGCCTGGCCATGCTAGCAAGGTAAATTTTATTGTCTTATTTTGCTTTTCTGATTGTAATTTAACACACGAACAATTCTGCAAGGTTTTGAGATAACTGAAGCCATATTTTAAAATTTTATAACTTTGTTGTTTTTACTTCCACCTCTATTTTATTTTCCTTATTCCTCGTTTTATCTAAATTACGGAGAAGTTATCGCTGAAATGATTGGATCCAACGGAAGCTACGTCTAAACGCTGCTCGTTTAACAAGGATTGCACTTCTGGTTTTTCAAGAGTCTGGATTTCTACCTCTCTACGGTTCGGTGTAACGTATTCCGTTTAATTAGGTTTCCAGATATTTCAACCATAACACGTGCGCAGAACTTCTTGCCTATAAAACTTGAACCAGGGCCTATGGGCCTGGCATCTGTAGTGGCTTAAGGGCTAGACTTAACAACATAGCTGGTTCAACTGCTTGACAACTGAATACATCTCCTGGACTTAACTATATCGATTTTCTTGTTTTCTCCAATAAGTCTGCACTCGTTTATTTATTTTCTTTCTTGAAAACTCTTTAATGGTGTAATTAATATTTTTGATCGTGTTAAAGAATTACATTATTAGGCGTAGTATCATATTTGTTTTCATAAATGTGTTTAGTTTTATTTAAATTATATTTCATACAGTAAAATCCAATATTGTCCACTGTAGAATATACAAATGGTAAACTGCAAGTGTTCTAAGAGGCGATCAATCAAAGCTGTTGAAGCCGTTAGGATTCATCTCAAAGCTGCATTTTTCTATGTTAAACGCAATATTAAGGTTATATAGTGTGCAGTCTATGTGTCTGTGATTATATTTTCTGATTGATCGATGGTGTTCTCCTTCTCAATTATTTTACTTCAGATTTTGTGACATATTGTGTGGTATCATTCCCTCTCTCCTATTGCACTGCCTACTGGCAGGTCCATGGTATATAACGTCTAAACTCATCTCTATCTTCCGCTTTGCTCGTCATATCCACATACGGGTGATCTTTAAATCATCAACAGCCTTCCTTTTGATATACCATTATTCTTGGGGGATTCTGCTTATGACGAGGTGGGCCCCCCTGTGCCTTCCTAAGCTTCGACTAACATTTACTGGGCAGGGGCGTCATTCCATGAGAACACTATCCATGATACCATAAAGAGATGACTAAAGATCAGAATAATTGAATATATAGCCTCTCTACATTTATTTCAAAATACTAGCATTGAAAAATCAGGAACTCTCTCATAATGTCAATATGAAAACGTCAAACCAGCTTCACTGGTACCCGCTCTCTGTTTGCATGTAAAAGAATTTAAAACAAGGATTTAAAATTCTTTTCAAGTAATGTAATATAGAGGTGCAGGGACTATGAACTGGAGATGGGTTAAGTGCATTTAAACGGCTCAGAATGTTTTAGTGCAAGTCACAACACAGAAAGATTTGACGTGACGTGATTAGAGATTGAAGAGTTGATCAGTTAAACCTTGGATCATATGTTAGTGGTTGCAACGCCATCCTAATTAATCCTAATAAACATCCTAATTAATCAAAATCAGTATCCTAATGAATGTCAATGAACATCCTAATGAATGTCAATGAACATCCTAATGAATGTCAATGAACATCCTAATGAATGTCAATGAACATCCTAATGAATGTAAATGAACATCCTAATGAATGTCAATGAACATCCTAATGAATGTCAATGAACATCCTAATGAATGTCAATGAACATCCTAATGAATGTCAATGAACATCCTAATGAATGTCAATGAACATCCTAATGAATGTCAATGAACATCCTAATGAATGTAAATGAACATCCTAATGAATGTCAATGAACATCCTAATGAATGTCAATGAACATCCTAATGAATGTCAATGAACATCCTAATGAATGTCAATGAACATCCTAATGAATGTCAATGAACATCCTAATGAATGTCAATGAACATCCTAATGAATGTCAATGAACATCCTAATGAATGTCAATGAACATCCTAATGAATGTCAATGAACATCCTAATGAATGTCAATGAACATCCTAATGAATGTCAATGAACATCATAATAATTCTACTTTGACTCGTTTTCACCTTTCACTTAAGTCTTTAATCATATTTGTTTATTTTAATTTAAAAGTTAACACACATAAAGTAAACAGTATATTTTTAAAAATGTAGACTTAGAGAAGGATGTTAATTATCCATTGACTGTTAGTTACCTTTGTAACTACTTCAAGTCTTCTTTATAACCCTTACTTCTCACTTTCTCTCCATCTCTCTCTCTCTCTCTCCGTTTCTCTCTCTCTCTCTCTCTCTCTATCTCTCTCTTTCTCTCTCTGACTTAATCTCTCTCTTTCACTCCCTCATATATATGCATATATATATGCATATATATATATATATATATATATATATATATATATATATATATCAGTGGGTGTGTGTCATATTTTACGTCTTCTATATTTGCCTCGTACCTTCACATTCGACGCAGTTTTCGCGCCATTAAACCACAAAGCAACAAATTTACGAGATAAGACAACAACCGTTGTTGTCCAACTTCTTATTCGCGTCTTTCGGCTCGTGGAGTACCAAACTGTGATAATCTGGTACTTTAGAGGTCTATCTTAGTGGAAACCTGTTCCTTTGTTAGATCTTTAGGTCTAACACACATTCATTGAACAACTGCGGACCAATAGTTAGTATTAACAGGAATATTGTCTTCAATGTACATATACCTATTATATATAATTATACTTCTGGCTGGAGCCAGTGGCGACGTCGATAAGATACTCGACCGCGGATCAGTAAGTGCAGAGTTCAAATCATGAGCTCTCCCGTCATTGACATCGATTTCGAGTGAGGAAACTGACGTTGAAATTATCTTTAGCTTTTTTAATATAGATCCATGGTTAAAGTTCTTCAATTTACGATTAATGCTTATCATGGTATTTTTTACTATATAACTGATATTTTAGAAGGTGAATGTGCATTAGTCTGAATAAGACAGAAGATATTGTAGGTAGATTAGCAAAACAAACGATAACAAATCAGAACTACAGCTGTATTAGCTGTCAATCGAATTGCTTTGTATGCTGCACCTTTTGTTGCACTATGGTAGTACTGCACTGCGTTGCACTACATTGAATTGTACTGCATTGTGCTTCACTGTACAGTACAGTGCAGTACATAATATTGTACTCTACTGTGCTGTAATGTACTACATTGCATTGTACTTCACTGCACTGCTTTGTAGTGCACTGTACTCTACAGGACAGTGCAGTACATTGCGTTGTACTCTACTCTACAGCGTTCTACTACACTTCATTGTACTGCATTGCACTGTATTATATGGTACTGTAGAAGTAGTTTTTTATTTTCCAGGTCTATATATCTCGCTATAAATCAGTGTTATAGGTTCAAAGCCTAGTGAATATAAGCCAAACCTTTCACCACCTGTGCCTAACCCATCACTTCTCTGCCTCAATTCTTTCACCGGTGTCTATGTCGCTATGTTCCTCTCCCTCCTACAACTGATGGAGGGGAGGATAGTCAGAGCAGGGTTTCCGTGATAGAATTCATTTAAATATTCTCTGCAGTGTAAATTTAATATCGATAAAAAATAACACACACACATATATATATATATATATATGTGTGTGTGTGTGTGTGTGTGTGTGTGTGTGTGTTTGTGTGTGTGGGTATATATTTATATATATATATATACTGTATATATATATATATATATATATATATATATATATATATATATATCGAACTCTGTACTTCATTGAGCAGTTTTTGACGTACTTTAAGTTAAAGTAAATACTAAATAAAGACCTCTCTATCCTCAGTTTCTAGATACATGAAAAATTGCATGCAAGTGCATGCCGCATTGTGTCTCTCTGTTTTCACGCACTTGTGTTTTGAGGGAGATTGTGTGGTACATACTGTAGATGAAGATAGAGTCTGCTGCTATACTTGTTGAGATAACACTCAAGTGGTTGAAAACAGAGAAATCTTTGGAACTGCTGTGAAAATCAGAGTTTGAACCACCGGCGTAGACAAGATACTGCAACATTGTTCACTGAGTGCGGTTAGTTACGTCCCTGACATCAAACGTTTATGTTGAAACGATCGTCAAGTCATTCTTCTTTTTCATCTTCTTATTTTTATTTATTTTAATTTTATTTTCTTAAACACCCCGTGTAAAAACCCCGAGGTTTAATAAAAACAATTCGAGCAATACGTGCTGAATCGCCGCCCGGCTACTCGAGATCATCTAGTTGCTTCAACGAATTGTTAAAGCAGACTGCAATAGATCTTTGCTAAGTCAAGTATAAATTTGGCCTTAGCCAAATATATGTTTAATTATTATTATTATTTTTTATTCGCGGTTTAAAGTAACCGAGGTTATTTTATTTTTTACGTATTATAATTACAATTACTATTATGATTATCGGCTATGTTTATAAATCTTGCCAATGGAATAATCATGATGCATAGGTATTGGATAGGCTTCTTGTGAAAATATAAACTTTTTGATGGATATGGAAGCGTGTAAGAAGAGTGAAAGTAGACCTTGAGTAGTACCTTAGACCTGAGACTTAGTAGCGATACTAGAGAACACTAGATAGAGAGAAAGGCTAGTTTAGGGTATCGGTAATGGCTTAGCCTTCATGAATTGCATTAATGAATCAGTTGACTGATTGATTGGTTGCTTTGCTCCTAAAGACTGTGAAAGCAGACACGGAATTCAAATGCGTACCTTAGACCTTCCTACGGAAGAACACAATGCAGATATACTTAGGCTGACAGATTCTATTTTTCAAGTGAAGGAAAAGATTTTGAAATCAGGATCATTCTCTGTTCGAAAGCTTCTAACGGTTTAAACTCACTCCAGTTGATTACTGGTTGAAAATATTCACGTGATGCTGTAATGTAGTCGATATTAACCTGGATAATAGCATATTAGTCAATAAATAAATCATTTAATTAACTCATTCATTTTCCGTGTGATAGAGAGATCAGATGATGAAATAATAGAATAGCGCAGCTCTTAGCTTTAATGTCGCATTTTCCAGGAGTCATATATTCCATATATGGTGAGCTTTTCAACAGTTGTTCACAGAGGCAAAACGAAACGTGGATAATTCACTCAGTCTCTCTCTCTCTCTCTCTCTCTCTCTCTCTCTCTCTCTCTCTCTCTCTCAATCTCTGCATAATCTTTATGAAGATAATGCAGTAGCTTGATTATCTGGACGCTCTCATTATTGAGCCAGCATGCAGAATTTGTGTGAATTTGTAATGATGATTAAGCCATTATCGGGTTTGTTTGATTGATAGACGAAGTGCTCATTGGCGATCCTACTAACAAAATTTAACCCTTGTTTTGAACTTTTTGAATCTCTTGAATGGCACGAATATAAATCGATACACATACTTCTTGTTGGCAAATGTAAGGTCTTAGATTATATCTCACACGACCGTAGCTCTTTTATATCAATACTGCTACTTTAACGTCTGTTTCTGTGCCGCAAATGTTCTGCCAGAGGTGATCTGGCGAAATTTGGAATCCGTGGCCTGCTACTTGAGCGCTTAACCTCTTAACGACTCTACCACTCGTCAGCATCAGCGCAGATTACTGTTGTATCCAGGGCTCAGCTACCATAGACACCTGATGGATTTATGAACAGCGGCTGTGCAGCAACAACATCAACAACCCAGTGATCCTGTTAGTTGACATAACATCTTGTAACCTCGTGATTCTAGAGAAACTCTCCTAAGAATGTATCATCTAGTAGATATACATGTAGTACTAGCACACCCGTAACACTGGCAATGCTGGAGATCTTTATTTCTCTTCTCTTTAATGAAATTTTCCTAAAAAACGTGACTATAGAAAAGAGAAATTACTTATCAAGAAAATGGAAATGGAACATTGAAAACATTATGAAAACAAAGAATAGTGATGTATGGACTTGGACTTGAACTGGACTTAAGTCCAGATTTTGAGGACTTGGACTTGAACCTCAAGGACTTGGACTTAGACTTGGACTTGGACTTGAGCCTCAAGGACTTGGACTTGCACAAAAAGGACTTGTATACAACACTGACAAAGATGACTGGGCCATAATGTTTCTGATGAAAAACTGCATGTGGATTTAAGGACAGACATGGTGCGCCATCTCATAAGTAACACAGTTCCTGGTGAAGACCTGCTTGTGGCGAGGTAAAGCTGGTAAAGAAAATGTTGACTTTAGTTTCCTCACTCGAAAGCGATGTCAGTAACGGATGAGCCCAGAATTTGAGCTCCGCACATACTAATCCGCGGTCGAGTATCTTACCGACATCGCCACTGTTTCCAGCCGAATTTGACTGTTTGCCATCATTATCATCATATTCTTATCATCATCTTCTTCTTCATCATCATCTTCAAATTAATAGGTGTTTAATTAACAAAAATTATCCAACCCCTACACCCACTCTTTCCTCGCTTGATTAATGGGTTTCGCCGCTCAGGTACTTGACCTGGAGGAGTACCTGACCCGCGGGGGGTGTAAAGTGGTCGATTATTGGAGGCCAGGGCCGCTAAGCTGAACGTCCATCAACAGTTGTCATGGCTGACGGTTGCACGGTTGCAGTAGCGATAGCCCGTTATGACGGGCGGCAACAGCTGCGAGGTTGTTTTCAAATAAGTGAGAGGAGAGATGAGAGGTAAACTATAGCGGCCATCTTGAGTTAAGTGGGAAATTCTTGTTCATATTCTTCATATTTCATATTCGGATTGGACGTGCCTGTTATCTTAGTGATCCAAAATACACGACCCATCCAAATTTAATCAACATATAAGACACATAGTTAAAATTCTCTGTCATAGTGCACTGCCTACTGGCAGGTCCATGGCATATAAAGCCTCCACTCTTCTCTGTCTTCCGCTTTCCTCTTCATTTCCACATATGAGTGGGTCTTTAAATCATCAGTTAAAATTATGACACTCTAATTATATATTCTAAGTATATCCTAAGAGAGGAAAGTCTATTAAAAGAGGTCATAGAAGGTAGAATGGAAGGAAATAGAGGCAGGGACAGGCCGAGATTAGGTATGTTAGATGATTTAAAGACCCACTCATATGTGGACATGAAGAGGAAGCGGAAGACAGAGAACAGTAGAGGAGTTATATACCATGGACATTGGACCTGCCAGTAGGCACTGCACTAAAAGAGATTAAGAAGGTGAGAGAGAGAGAGTTAGAATTAAATTCTAATATTTCAATTTCGAAAATATTAACACCGCTATTTTCAATGAAGCGATTAAATATAATTAGTAATATTACAAATAAAATATTTTGTTCCTTCTTGAGGAGTTTCAGCACAGAAATCTTTTAACTCAACTTATCGAATGCTCTCCAGGTCCATTTGCACTCAGCACTTTCTTCAAAGAGTTTCTTTTCCACTCACTTTCCATCATTTTCCTCATCACCTTTCTTTCCTGTTCTCCACATTTCATTAGCTTTCGTTAATGAATTACAAACAAATTGAAGAAAAGTTTCTCAAACATTCCAGACATGTGAATAAAGATTAGAGACGTATAATATTGTCATAATTCTTATTAATGGAAACCGGATGACTTAGTTTTGATACACTTCTTTCTAATTACAGATTAAAGTTTAGAATGTGCTTGTTGGATAATACTAATTGGCCTGTGCTAGTTAAGTGTTTTGGTGTTCTGAGATTTTTGTACATTTTTATGCCTAATTCTATAAGTAATTGTCTTAGAGCTCAATTTATGCACAGATTTATTTGCTTTTCTGGTTCCTATTGCATTGTTGTATGTGTAAGATTTATGTATGGGAGATTGTGCCTAAAATAAATAAATAAATAAAAGTAAATTAGTAAATTAATTAATATAGAAAAATAGTGTGTCTTTATTTTCGTCGTTGCAGTGTTGCGCAATGTCACGTTATAAACAGTAAATACATGCAAGACGTCGTGTCTACTAGAGTACATTTATAATGCTTGTTTTAAAGTCTACATGTATATTTCTTACCTCTCGCTCATTCTCTCTCTCGCTCTATCTCTCTCTCTCTCTCTTGCTCTCCCTCTCTCTCCCTCCCTCTTTCTCTCCCCTTAGTGTACTGCTTATTGGCAGGTCCAAGGCATATAATTACTTCACATATTTTTATCCCCTGTTTTCTCATCACATCTACGTACGATTCAGATATCAACGTGTTGCGTATGGTAATTAGCCAACCAGTGGAACTCAGTGAAAGTTGAATTAAATCTTTTAAATTCTTTTATATCTTTATTTGTAACATGTCTATTCAATTTGAACATTTTCACCTCTATTTACGCACTCATAAGCGTTCTAATTTCTCTCTCTCTCTCTCTCTCTCTCTCTGACTCTATCTGCTATATTCTCTTTTTTCCGTTCTCTTTTCATTTATCTCTCTCTCTCTCTCTCTCTCTGTCTCACTCTCTCTCTATCCCTATATATATATATATATCTCTCTCTCTGTTTGTCTCTCCCTATCTCTCTCTCTCTCTCTCTCTCTATCTCTCTCTCTCTCTCTCTCTCACACACACACTAACTCTCCCCCTATCTCGTTTCCACTCACATATGTTTTCCATGTGGAAGCGATTCTCTGATACCTCACGGATCAATCAGCCGGTCTTTAGCGACTCGTATGAGTACAGCTCTGCTATATCACTTCACTGACAGATAACCGTGATAGCATGGATAACAAAGTCAGTGTTAACATACCTTGTTATCACTTCTCTAAATAACTGTCATTGTAAATATGCAGTGTTATCACTTCTGGTAAAGCTGGTAAAGCTAAGGTTATCGTCAGTTTTCTCACTCGAAAGCGATGTCAGTGACGGGCTAGCCCAGGATTTGAACCTCGCACATACTGATCCGCGGCGGAATATCTTACCGACATCACCACTGGCTCCAACCAATCCTCTAAATAAAAGTGTCAGTGTTAACATACTTTGTTATCACTTCTGGACCTTCTGAAACATGGACCTTAAGAAAGGAAAGTACTAGGAAGCTAGAGGCATTGGAAATGTAGTATGGAGAAAAATAAAATGGATTAGCTGGACTCAAAAGGTTAAAAATGAGGAAGTTCTGGAGAGAGTTGGTACAGATAGAGAGTTGATAAATGTATTAAGAAATAGGAAGAAGAGATGGATAGGACACATTCTAAGGGGGAAAGGTCTATTAAAAGAGATCATAGAAGGTAGACTGGAAGGAAAAAGAGGCAGGGACAGGCCGAGATTAGGTATGTTAGATGATTTAAAGACCCACTCAAAGTGGACATGAAGAGGAAAGCGGAAGACAGAAAAGAGTGGAGGCATTATATACCATGGACCTGCCAGTAGGCAGTGCACTAAGAGACATGCATATAAACTTATAACATTTCATTTGTTGAATCCTATTGCGTATCTGTTCTGCTGTATGGTTCTGATGTGTAGAAATGTCAAAATCTGTGACTCAGAGCCTAGAAAACTTCTCAATTGCTTAGCAAGTTATTTCGTACATTCGATACGAATACAGATAAGCAATGCCAGTATTTCTCTGACCAATTTACAATTGAATTTAAACTTGCAAATAGCACAATCATATCATTTTTTGAAGACGGTATGTATTTCTGATAACCCTAATTATAAATGCTTAATTATAAAAATGGTCAGTTATTGTCCTTGAAATGAATAAATACTTCTGTGAACATAATAGTCATAATTGTGTCGTTACAGAGAGCTTATAGGCTGAGAGAGTTGGATGGAAGTTAATTCGAAATTACTGTAAACGTTCCAAGGAAAACCACTTCATTAATTGTACTAAAAATTTCTTTAATTATTTTAGTCTCTGAGCTGAGTTTGTTGTGTTTGCGTCAAATTTTTTCATCTGTATTTCCGATAGTTTCTGGTATGATTGTATGTTCAGTTAATTCGACTGTTGTTGCCTCAGTGATGAGCTAGAGATCTATATTATTAATCTCTTAACGCGAGGTAAAGTTGATAAAAGACAATGTTAACGTCGGTTTCCTCACTCGAAAGCGATGTCAGTGACGGGAGAGCCCAGGATTTGAACCCCGCACATACTAATCCGCGGTCGAGTATCTTACCGACATCGCCACTGAACCAGCTAGTATAGCATTAGTAACCTCTACGATGTCAGTTAATGCAATTCTAAACACCTGTTTTTAACCTGACTTTAATCTTATTTATACAATAACTATTTCACACTGTTCGAGTCGGTTTGATGTTGTTCCGGTAATGCCTAGTTATATACCAGTGACTTACCAGTAAATTACTGTTAATTTTATCTTTGTGACGGTAGCTCGAGTGTGTCGAGTCGTCTTGAAGAGAAGCCTTGTGCTTCTGAACCTTGACGTTAAACACACTACAACCTACTGTTCGAGTCGCTGAGTGTTAACAGATCTGTGATGTGGGACATGTTACACGGGATTTTTACAAGGGATTTCTAATCAGTTTTTATTCCAGGAAGTCTCATCTCTGGTTCGGGGATTGATTTATTGTAATTGGCCCAGCGGGTGTTGTTTCATACTGAACGTCATCTGGACTGCATATCTTACATCAATACACCGCTACTGTACCACACACAACTGTACCACACACACGACTGTACCTTAGATATCATTGTACCTCACACACCTCAGTACCTTAGATATCATTATACCTCACACACCTACCTCACACTGTACCACACACACGACTGTACCCATCACGCTGTACCACACACACGACTGTACCCATCACACTGTACCACACACACGACTGTACCCATCACACGTACAAAACATGAGCAGATCAAGTGGTCGCAGAAAATACAGTCTCTGGGCAAGCGCCCAACAGATTAATGACATTCATTAATGACAATAATTGATGACAATCATTAATGACAATCATTAATGACAATCATTAATGACAATCATTAATTACAATCATTAATTACAATCATTAATTACAATCATTAATGACAATCATTAATTACAATCATTAATGACAATCATTAATTACAATCATTAATGACAATCATTAATTACAATCATTAATTACAATCATTAATGACAATCATTAATTACAATCATTAATTACAATCATTAATTACAATCATTAATGACAATCATTAATTACAATCATTAATGACAATCATTAATGACAATCATTAATTACAATCATTAATTACAATCATTAATGACAATCATCACTAATGACAATAATTAATGGGCGCATCTGAACCGACATATTCGAAAAGCGATAAAATAATATTCCATTATAAATATTCAGTCTCTCTCTTTCTCTCTCTTTCTCTCATTAATTACAATCATTAATGACAATCATCACTAATGACAATAATTAATGGGCGCATCTGAACCGACATATTCGAAAAGCGATAAAATAATATTCCATTATAAATATTCAGTCTCTCTCTTTCTCTCTCTTTCTCTCTATCTCTCTCTCTCTTTCTCTGTCTCTCTATCTATCTCTCTATAGTTATCTGCCAAGCGATTGGCCCAAGGCACACATTCATACTCAGAGTCTGCTTTCACGCTCCATAAATAGCACTCCAGAGATCACCACGTAAATTACTTCACAAAAGGTTAAGCCTTACCTTACGTAGCCTATAACTGGTGTAAAACATAGATTCTATAGGTGGTTTCTCATTGCCTTCTTCATTTTATGCCCTGTGCCTCTTGCATCACGTGCAATTAACGGTTGGTCTGTTCTTCAGTTTCCCTCACGCATCACCGGAATAGTTTATAATATACCAGTAATACAATGGTATATTAAATATACTATGTTAATTTTAATATTCGATATTGCATCAGCTTCAAGATTTCTTTTCGTCACTTGGAAGGTCAGATGACTTAAGTTGGATTATTTTATCACTTACTTTATCACTATGGTCTCGCTTAGAATCGAACACAGGTTCTCTAAGTTTCCAGTGCAGTACATTGACCGCTGTGAAGTTAAAACAGATCTTTAAGAGTTGTTACAAGGCTGTAACTTGATGTACAGAAAATTAGCAATATAGTAACACTTTTAAATTAGTTATGAACATAAATTTCTCGAATAGAATTGAGGCTAAAAATCCTGGACCGGCCGTCGCTGATGTTCCGTAAGAAACGAACCCGACTTTAAGCTCTCCTGGAAGGCGATTTCTGGAAAAAGAATTAAGATTTTTCCAGAAGCTTTCAGGTTCGGTGGAGGAGATATCTATTGGATGTAATTAACGCAGTGGGATGATGTTGTTGTTGCTGCTCCTCATCTGGATCAGATATACAAGATCAACAAGCCCCGCCCCTATGCAGTGAGACCTGATTAGACGCATTGATCCAGTTCTTTCCTTTGTTCTCATCTGCGCGAACAATGAGAAAACATCTGTGAAGAATTTTAAAAAGCAAGATATAGTTAATGGTAACGTCAGTTTCCTCACTCGAGAGCGATGTCAGTGACGGCGAGCCCAGGATTTGAATCCCGCACATACTGATCCGCGGTAGAGTATCTTACCGACATCGCCACTGACTTCAGCTAGTGGCGATGTCGATGTCGATGTTTTATGATGTGGTCTTGTGTGCCGTGTGTGGGAAAATAACTGTATGGATCTGCAGCAAGTTGCTAGTGTCGTAAGAGGCGATTAAGTAGGATCCGATAAAGGCAATGAGAAACCACCTCAGAGGCCGTAGTTTATAAGCCAAGGCTACTTGGAGTTTCGTAATGGTTTATTGCTGGTGATGGAATCGTATTGCTGAACAAAGCATGATAGAGGACTATGAGCAAGTATAATGTGTGCCTTAGCCTCCCTCTAATAAAACACGAAGGGGGGGGGTAGAGAGGAGAGAGAAGAGAGAGAGAGAGATAGTAGAAAACTTATATATATATATATATATAATATATATAATATTATATATATATGTATATTGATTTACATTTATATATTGTATATATGAATAGAATATATATATATATATATATGTATATATAATTATATATACAGTATATATATATATATATATATATATATGCAGTGTACATGTATATATATGTATATATATATATATATGTGTGTGTGTGTGTGTGTGTGTGTGTGTGTGTGTGTGTGTGTGTGTGTGTGTGTGTGTGTGTATGCGTGTATATAAAGTTATTAGCTATAGAGTTTAACTTATAAACAGTTAATTTAACGTCTTTTTTCTTATCAAAAGGGATAATGTCACAGACGGGTCGGCTGGGGTTCGAACAGACGGCCCCTGCTTCTCAGGCCCCTTCTTCCCGTCCAATCGGTTGTGTAGCAAGTACTTTTCTTGCTTAGTTCTCTCTTACAATACGTGTCACTTGCGGTTGTTTTATTGTCTAGTGTCTCGGTCACAACACTGGTCTTTTTATGATGTATCTATTTAAAATGTTAGAGAACTGGACTCAGAATTTCTACCCATAGTCAAAGAGAAATCGACGAATATCATTTAATTAAATTAATAAAATTAAATAAAAATAATTAATTTTATATTAATATTATACGTTTTTATATTTTACACGATTACATTCTATTTCACAAAACTGAATTCATCGTGGAGGGTCTACACCCTCCCCCAGAGTTCTCAGTGATATTCGGGGTGGGGGTGTGGGTGTATATTCATTCAACGTCTAATTGTGTTTGTCTTTTATCTTTTCACCGGTTCACCTCATGATGATTTACACATGCTCGCCGGTACAATGGATGATGATATTAGTATGACTGGCGAAATGAATTTCACATGTGATTATCATTCACATTCATGTGTTACCAATGTGATGCGCGTTTAACGATATAAACACCGAGGAATTCCACAGAGTTCTAGAAGATATAGCCTGAGCACCACGAGATGGCGCGTCAAGTGGTTCTGTTCTGTGAAGAAGATTAGCAAGACGTCGATATCGTGAAAATAATAACCAGGGATTCCGTTTAATCTAAACTCACGGTTGGGCTTTTTGTTCGGGTAAAACTGGTTTTTCGCGGTCCAGTGGGGACTACTTGGTTTAGACCGGCGGTTTAAATCGGAAAAAGCAAAGAAAGCTGGATAAAGATATAATAGTAGTAGTAGTAGTAGTAGTAATAATAATAATAATATTAATAATAAAGGTTTAACGTCCGTTTCCTCATACAGGGATGAAGTCAGGGACGTCCCCCATCACATGTCACTACAAATCGAATCACCCCAAGCGATCTTTAAAATAACATGTGCAATGAGCATCAGGAATACCCAAAGGGCTGTATTCTAATACTGGAAAGATACGTTATAGGCCTATACATTAGTGAATAGGAGAGCTCTGGATTTGAACCCTGCACGTAATAACCCGCTGTCGATTAACGTGCTACTGGCTCAGCCCTCTGAATCCTTGCTGATGCAAAGAATGACATCAATGTCTTAGAGTGCGTAAATTAATCAAATTTGAGTGTGCCTAACTAATATAGAGCTGGTGAAGCTAACGTTAACGTCAGTTTCCTCACTAGAAAGTGATGTAAGTGACGGGCGAGCCCAAGATTTGAACCTCGCATATACTGATCCGCGGTCGAATATCTTACCAACATCGCCACTATAGCCAGTATACTGATATAGCTATATCTGACCCCATATATTTAGATATAAAGCCCGATAAATGGATATCGCATGATACAATACATGTGTATAAAGGTGTCGATATTTTAATAAAAGGCTGTTGTTGTTGTTGTTGACCCGCAGAGTCGCGCAGATGCTGATGTTCAGATCTCAGATGGGACATGTGACAGCCAGTGTCAAGCAAACGAGGTCTCTAAAAATCCTAACTTTTATAAAACACCTTTTTATTCACTAAACAGATATAATTAACAATGACAAGATTATAATTAACAATGACAAGGTTATAATTAACAATGACAAGGTTATAATTAACAATGACAAGGTTATAATTAACAATGACAAGGTTATAATTAACAATGACAAGGTTATAATTAACAATGACAAGGTTATAATTAACAATGACAAGATTATAATTACAGTGAACCATTAATAAATCTTCATCATCATCATCATAATTAGCTTCCCTTGAATCCCAGTTTTGCTAGGATCGGGATACTATTATTAGGGGATTAGGGGGGAGACCCATTAAGATTTTTCTATTCGTTTTAGGACGTTATAAGTGGCTTATCAACGAAAATAAAATATGACTAAAATGAATTTTATATGATAAATGAAATTGTTTTGAATAGAAATTTTTTGCTTCTGAACCTTGACGTTAAACACATCCACGTGTTAATGGAGAAACAAATCGTTGATGGGATTTATTATTCAATCAATCCTTTAATCATTGTTGAGCAATAATAGCCTAAGTCAACCAATCAGTCAGTCAGTCAGTCAGACTGACAGACAAATCAATCAATCAACAGATTAATTTATCGATTTGTGAATTGATCCAATTTGATTGATTGATTGATTGATTGACTGACTGATTAGTTTATTGATTGATTGATTCATTGAGTGATTATGATTGACTAACTGATTGAGTGATTAATTGCGTGATTGACTGACTGATTGATTAATTGATTGATTGATGAATTGATTGACTGACTATCTGACTGATTGATTGATTGACTGACTGATTGATGGACTGATTGATTGATGGATGGATTGATTGATTGACTGATTGATTGATTGGTTTGAACAGTGTTTCAGTGGCTGCTCTCTATTCAACTCATCAGTGATCGATACATGCTACAACTCCTGTGTGAGTTGTCTTTGTATGTTTGAACTTACAGTTAGGCCTACTTTTATCTTTTCCATTATTGTATTGCTTACAGTTTATATTTCCAAAGAATGGGTAAAAATTAAAACCGAACAATTAAAAAAAAATAATAATAGCAGAACAATTAAATTCAATGTGGATCATCTGAAAGTCCTATAAATATCACTCTACCTTTTTGTTAAAATTTTAATCCTTATTTTGTACATTTAATACCGCAATCATTGTCTGGTCGCTAAAATAAAAGTAATCGGACTATAATTTCGTTGATTTCGCTAAGTCTGCTACGGGCTTGTGAACATTGTTGTACTGTATTCTTGATATTGTGACAGAATAATAGAATACAAGTGGAGTACGAGCAGCAACAACACCAACAGGTAGGAGAACAGTTTTGACTCGTTTTAATACAAATAGATTTCTGTCTCTCTGACCATCTGTGGTTCTCTCTCTCGCTCTCACTCTGTCTCTCTCTCTCTCTCTCTCTCTCTCTGTCCGTCTTTCTCTCTCTCCGTCTCTCCCTCTCTCTCTCTCTCTCTCTCTCTTGTTTCTACTGACTGCCTGCTTTTAACGCTCTAAAGAGCAATGCATCGCATTTACAATTTTAATTTACAATTTTCTCATTTATGCTTTATTATTATTTATTTTATTTACTTTTCATAAATCTCTTCAAAAGAGGTTCTGCTAAGTTTTAATATATCAATTGACGTGAACTTATTAATATTTTATCTCTCTCTTAGTGCACTGCCTAATGGCAGGTCCATGGTATATAACGCCTCCACTCTTCTCTGTCTTCCGCCTTCCTTTTCATTTCCACAAATAAGTGAGTCTTTAAATCACCTTACATACCTAATCTCGGTATTTTATCGATATGAAAATATAATTAAATATCAATTAAGTCGCTTATGTGATAATATTTAGGAAGTGAAATGGTGCAATGATGGATGTGAAGCGCGTAGGGAGGCCTTCTTGCAACAAGTTTCAGGTTAGACACCAATATTTTTAGTCTAAGAGAAACTACAAAAGAACAATTTATCTTTGATTGAATTGTTTGTGACTAACTTAGAAAACTAACATTTTATTATATATCTAATTTACTTCGTGGGTATATATAAACAATTAGAACTATTAGTACCACAGCAAACAAACGTTTAAAAGGCTTAAAGGCGATGTTAATTCTATCGAAAGTTTCTAATTGTTAATCATCTATATCAATCAACAAGGAAGTTTTGCTTATTATTTATCACAGCTTAAAATATTCAATACAATAAAAGCTTCAAGTAATACAGTCAACTGGAATTAGGAACATAAGACTAATGTAAATTTGTTTGCTACAAAAAAGTAAAGACGCATTATAGCGAAATGATCAACCATGTTGATATCTATCACTTTTAATACAACATGTTTTAACGGTTAGGCAATTTAGACCATTTTCCGTATAACCAGTCCAGTGAATGTCCGAGATTTTACTCTCAGATCAGCGCGGCTGGAATTCGAACCCACGAGGGTTCAATTCACCTCAGGATCTGTCATTTTGTCGATTTACTATGTTGTCATTTTTTATCTTACTTTCTATGTTTGTACTGTTTGATTTGTTTCTGTTATTTTTCGTCCTGTCAAGTGTTGACCAATAAAGAAGTAGATATAGATATTTAAAACTTTATGACATTACCTCTATGCTATGGAGTCATTTAATCAATAATATCAGATAATATCAATATCAATAATAATAATAATATCAATTTTATCAGATAATATCAATATCAATAATAATAATAATAATAATAATATCAATTATATCAGATGATATCAATTTCAATAATAATAATAATATTATTAATATTATCAATTAATATCAGATGATCTGAGCACGCTCTCGGCTCCTGCCCTTCTCTCTTCCTCTAAGACAAACTCTTCCGTGGTTCTAGAATGGTCTGTCATCTCAACAGAACTCAATCTTACAGAGAGCTTTAGCTCCGAGATATGGACCCCGGATAGAGTGTCCATTGAGGGGCTCGTGATAGGCGGAGTGGATGGATGGAAGAGACAGGGTCAGGTGATGTGGTTGAGTCCGTATAGAGTAAAGGTTAACGACCTCCGTCCATATACCAACTACAAGGTTAGCATCGTGTTGTGATTTATTTTATTTTAGTTTGTTCTAAATTTGTTTTAAATTTAAATTAATGGAAAAGTCTCAAATAGGGGATTGGCAGATGGTATGGTGAAGGACGTTGAGGATTTAAGACAGTCTATTCGTATCCCGACCCTTGTTAAACTGGGATTCAAGGGATGATGATGATGATGATTTTAGTTTGTTCATTAATTCTGAGATAAGTATGTATTTCATTCAATGTCACTACAAATCTATTCACCATGTGATGGGGGACGTCCTTGACTTCATCCTTGTGTGATGAAACGGAAGTTAAACCTTTTACTTTTATTATTATAAATAAATTACAATTTATTAGGAGTAAATTAAGCTAGAACAAGTACAGGAGGATACGCCTAAAAAGTAAACACGCAATATGGCGAAATGATCAACTGTGTTGATATCTATCACTTTAAATACCACATGTTTAAACCGTTAAGCAATTTAGACCATTTTCCGTATAACCAGTCCTGTGAATGTCCGAGATTTTAATCTCAAATCAGCGCGGCCGGGATTCGAACCCACGAGGGTTCAATTCACGTCAGGATCAGTCATTTAAAACTTCTTGACGTTACTCCTACGCTATTGAGACATTCTAACTTCATCTTCAGGAATATACTTCATTCTAACACTCCTAACTTCAGGACAGAGATAATTAGCCTGTAATTATTCACCATTCATAGCATATGTATCTACATGATACACTAACAGTGATTCAGTAATGTTAATTTTAGAGATGGGAATCTAACCGAACCCGAACCGAACCGAACCCTAAATCTAAAATTTTGACCGAACCGAACTCGAACCCAGACTCTGACCGAACCCGAACCCAGACTCTGGCCGAACCCGAACCGAACCCGAACCCAGTCTTCGTCCAAACCGAACTGAACCAAACTCTTGTAGTTCCTTTCTTCTTCACCAGCCTGACATTAAATCAAGATAGCAAGAACAATACAAATATATATTAGTTTTTGCATTTACATGTCTTACAGTATCTAACAGCATATATTCAGGTAAGGCTGGTTCCGACACAAATTTTATAATGGTAGCGGTAAAAAGGAATGGTAGCGTTACAAAGGAATGGTAGCGGGAAGCGAGAAGGGCCTTCAGAAGATAATGGATAGTCTGGATGATACGGAATTGAAATATTGAATGAAGATTAACATCGAAGAGACAAAAGTGATGAGAGTATTTCATAAAAATCTGAAAATGCTTGGCTCAATCTAGGTGGATTTGTTCCTGTTAAATTCAAATTATGAATTTTTTCTAATTTTAGTTTGCTACCTTAATATTTTTGCAGCCAGATTTACGAATAATTATATATGACATTCTATATGTGTTAAGACTAGCGGAGTAAATAATTTTACACCATAGCAATGCAATAATTTCATAACTATTTTCGAAACTTCATAATTGATCTGAGAGTTTCAAATTTGACATCCTAAGGTAAATTATGGAGCTTATTACTGGTCAGTTGATAGCAAAGGGTGTATATTATGATCATTTTTCTATGGAAGTACACGTGTTTACCAAAACATCTTTTAATAAAGATGTTTTGGTAAACACGTTTGACATTTTTATGTTACTAAATTGCACTTTGTCTGTGAAATATTGGATCAAATTTTAGCCAAGACATTTCCACTTAATTATAAGCGTATCTAATATATAGGCCTATAGTGACAAAAAAATTTAAAAATTGATGAAGCATTCTATTTGCTCGTTATAATCAAGGAGAATATTTAAGATACAATATTAAAGCTAATTATCTATATTTTGAACATTTGTTAGTCAATTAACAATATTTTCAGAATGTACAGGAATAAATACCACTTCTCTCCTTTTTTACTGTCATATTTTTGCCCAGGTGAAAAAATGTGGCAGCTATTATGACTTAATGAATTTGTAGGCATATTTACCATAAACCATTTTAAACATGTTTGTAATAACCATAATTATTATAAGTAAAGTTAATCAATTGCAACATTATCCAAACCAAACCATGTCGAACTCGAATCAAACTCTTGCGAGTTGGAAAGTAAGCCGAACCCGAACAGTACCCGAACCCTTGTTAGAACCGAACCCGAACCGAACCGAACTTTCATTTTCAACGAACCGAACCGAACTCTCAAAATTGTCAACTGCTAACCGAACCCGAACCGAACCGAACTTTCATTTTCAACGAACCGAACTTTCATTTTCAACGAACCGAACCCGAACTCTGGAAATTCATAAAATTCCTATCTCAAGTTAATTTTAGACTTATTACTCTCGATGTAAGTGTTAAGTAACTTGTAGCTAGTTTGTTCTTGGAGATTGTAAAGTCGAAAGTAAAGCCGACGTTAACGTCACTTTAGTTTTAAAATTACATGTTAATTATAATTAGGAACATTAAATGTTTTAGTTTATATAAAAATAATTTATTAAATTGTTAAGTTGGTTTTAGATACGACAATTTTTAATGTAAATGAAAGGTCATTACTGCAGAATTATGAAGTTAACCCACGCAAATAACACAAATCCTACAAATCTCACCCAAATCCTACACAAATCCTACAAAGTCTAAACAAATTCTACACAAATCCTACACAAATCCTACACAAATCCTACACAAATCCTACACAAATCCTACACAAATCCTACACAAATCCTACAAAGTCTAAACAAATTCTACACAAATCCTACACAAATCCTACACAAATCCTACACAAATCCTACACAAATCCTACACAAATCCTACACAAATCCTACACAAATCCTACACAAATCCTACACAAATCCTACACAAATCCTACACAAATCCTACACAAATCCTACACAAATCCTACACAAATCCTACACAAATCCTACACAAATCCTACACAAATCCTACACAAATCCTACACAAATCCTACACAAATCCTACACAAATCCTGCACAAATCCTACACAAATCCTGCAAATCCTTTACCCTGACATTAAGTCATAGCTTGTATCTTGTGAAGATTATTTAACACGATCTTAGCTTATAAAATTATGGCATCTGATGTTAGAAGAATTTTTTTAGTTATGTGCTTCTTGTTGTCTTACTCAGCTTTTTGCGTTTTTCTGCTCTTTATACATAACATTACAGAGTCAGGAAGCAAAAATTACATGCTTGTTTAAGACTTAAACACTTAAACACTTGTTTAAGACTTAATCTATTTAAGCAGTCGAACGATCTATTTTCACGTTTCTGTTTGATGTAACACTTGTATATTAAGCAAGTTAAACCTTTATTGTTATTATTATTATTATTATTATTTTTATTTTTAATATTATTATTACTATTATTATTATTATTATTATTATTATTATTATTATATAAGCTATGATTTTACTTTCAGTTCAGAGCCACTGTATCAGTCCATCTAGAGTCCCTGACACTAAGAGAGAGCGTTCCTATAACCACAGAACCGTATGGAGGTATAATCAATCAATCAATTAATCCATCATTGAAGGAATAAATGAATGAATGAATAATTAATTAATTAATGAGTTAATAAATGAAAGAATAACTGAATGAATGAATGAATGAATGTATGAATGAATGAATGAATGAATAAACGAATTAATTAATTAAATCAATCAATCAAGCAATCAATTAGTTAGTTGTTTAGTTACTCAGTGTTAAAATTTTCGTTTCGTGATCTATTTTTCATATTTTGTTGTTAATCACTTTACCCTAGCCATCAATCAATCAATCAAACAACCAACTGATGAATCAATCAATCAATTAGTCAGTAGTTCAGTATTATATCTTGTTTTGTGATCTATTTTTCATATTTTGTTTTTAATCACTTTACCCTAGCTCCGTCTGACCCCCCACTCCTTCTCAGTATTACCGCTATGACGTCATCAGTTCATCTCAGGTGGAAAGCCCCATTCTACTCCAACGCTCCCGTATTCGGCTATCAGTTATCGGCAAGTTTTAGTTCTCAGTTCAATTTTAGTTCTGTATTATTTATCTTACTTAGTTTTAGTTCTGACTTCAATTTTGGTTCTGTTTTATTTCTCTTACTTAGTTTTAGTATTCATTTCAATTGTAGTTCTGTTTTATTTCTCGTACTTAATTTTAGTTCTCATTTCAATTTAGTTCTGTTTTATTTCTCCTAATTAGAAGCTTTATTGTAGCGACACCTTTTTGATAAGTTAAAAGTTATTTTATAAAGTTTGCATTTTGTTTTATTCTGATATCTCTTGTTTTCTCATTGTTTGAGTATTTGATATAAAATATGTGCATGCAAAAGGACACTTTAGAGGAAAATAAAGAAGGAAGCCAAAATGTCAGTGACCTCAAATTAACGGTCCATATGCTTCGGTTAGATAATGTACGAAAATGTAACGATTTAGCTAATTAAATTGGTGAACTAAATGTGTTTACGATTTATTAATTAATTTGGTACAATATTAACATAACATAACATAACATTACAGAGTCAGGAAGCAATTATACGCTTGTTTAAGACTCATCAGGCTCTTAACTAAAACCAATTAATATTAATAACACATATTCCAATATAAAACTGAAAACTACATTATACAAGTACATTTACCAAAAAGAGCCAGTGACCACCTAGGACTAGGCCTATAACTATTTATATGAAATTTCAAATATATACATGTATTTCTATTTAGGTCTAATATCAACTATCTGTACTTCATATTATATAAATTCTAATTATTATTATATAAATTCTAATTATTATTGTATAAAATCTAATTATTATTATATAAATTCTAATTATTATTATATAAATTCTAATTATTATAGTATAAATTCTAATTATTATTATATAAATTCTAGTTATTACTATATAAATTCTAATTATTATTATATAAATTCTAATTATTATAGTATAAATTCTATTTATTATTATATAAATTCTAATTAAAATTATATAAATACTTGATATTATTTATTAACAACTTCATTGAATAATTTTAGGCCTAAGCTTTTATTCTCGCTTCCTGCGTTTCTTTTGAATACATTTACTGATTTTTACTTGTGTGTTTTTTTCATTTATTTTATGTTTTTGAAATAGTATTAGCTTAATGTCATTAATTTTGAGATTACCAGAATTATTTTCCTATTTTCAGATAATGAAATTAAATTTGAGTTCACGTAGGTGAAGTCTAAAATTACTTTTGCATTTTTTAAATATCTTCATTTATTCTATTTTCAGTCATGCTTGCATTCAATCTAGATTTAATCGGTGGATTATTTCTAGTTAGTTATTCTTGATAGACTGTTAGGACAAAATTAATGGTTGGTCTTGATAGACAAGTTTTAATTCTTTATTATTTAAAAAAATCATGTTTGCATTATTCCATCACTTTTTTCAGTCATTCTCTGTTTCTCTTTTAGTCTGTTTTTTCTTCATTCTGTCTTTCATTTGAAATTTTTTAGTCTAATTCCTAGACATGGGCCTATAGGACATGTGCCTATAAGACATAGGCCTACAAGACATAGGCCTACAAGACATAGGCCTATAAGACATGAGCCTACAAGACATAGGCCTATAAGACATGAGTCTACAAGACATAGGCCTATAAGACATGAGCCTATAAGACATAGGCCTATAAGACATAGGCCTAGAAGACATAGGCCTATAAGACATGAGCCTATAAGACATAGGCCTATAAGACATAGGCCTATAAGACATAGGCATATAAGACATGAGCCTATAAGACATAGGCCTATAGGACATGGGCCTATAAGACATGGGCCTATCAGACAAGGGCCTATCAGACAAGGGCAAATAAGACATGGGCCCATCAATCTAGCCATATTCTATTGCAATATTTGTCTTCAGTTGAGTTTATAAAGCGAACCATTAAGTGAGTCTAATGATCATAAACATGCTTTCACATTTCTTATTTTCAGATATGGCCGATACTACCAGAAAGTTCTGGCGGCAAGAAATCGTCGGGTCATAAGGTGGGAGGAAGCCCTAGGGTTGGATTGAGAGTCAAGGACATTGCAGCCTACGGGAGGGATGACGTTATGTCAGAGATGATAACACTGCTGAGAGGAAACACAACTTACGGAGTTGAGTTGATGGCCGTGAATAGTTTTGGAAGAAGCCCTGGACTTATGAAAACAATCACCACCCAATCTGTGAATACGGGTGAGTAAAAACAATCACCACCCAATCTGTGAATACGGGTGGATATTTTTAGACTTTTAGATTTAGATATTTTACTCTTACATATATATTAGGCATTCTAACTTTTTATTTATTTTATACACTGCTTTCATTGGCGCTTTTACTAATTGTAAATTCTTAATTATGTAAGCGCCGTCAGGTCTTTATTACCCATCATACCTAATATACTACTTTGTTTAAATGCATGCACTTGTGATGTCTGGATTTTGTACGATGTGATAAATAAACAAATAAAAATAAAGTGTTCATCAATGCATAGCTATGACTAGATATCATTGGAATTGAACGTCGTTTTCCGCACTTCATTCTGATGTCATCGAATTATCTGAATTCGAAATTTTAAAAATTAAATGCAAACATTTGAAACTCGGCACAGATTCGCGATGCTTCTTTTTGAGATTCCTTGTGACAATCGATGATTGGTTATTGATTGATTCACTGATTGATAAATGAACTTTACAGGTGTATCAAGAGACGGGTACCTGTTGGTAGCGGTAGATCATCGATTAATCAATCAGAGCTTGACCGACCCAATGGCAGAGCCTGAGATTCTCTATGAGTCATCAGATAAGAGTGTTCTTATTACAGGTGATTCCTTAATTAAATATGGTAGACGAGTGATTGATAGATCGATTGAGTGATTGATTGATTAACTTTCTGTAGATTCATCTTTCAATTGGTTAAATTAAATGAGTTAACGAGTGACTATTGATCGATTTATTTATTAATTTGAGTGACTGATCCGGTGAGATAATAAGTGAACAGTCATATGATCATTCACGACAATATCTCTCACTTTCAATACTACATGCTTAAATCTTTTGATAGTCTAATCAACTATCCAAATGCCGTCCTATATATCATTTCTCCTCAGCACATTTCTTTTGCAGATTGGTCTGGGTGAATTGATCTGTAGTGATGTGTGCAGTGGGGACGTCCCTGATATCATCCTTGGATGAGGAAACGGTCGTTAAACCTTTATTATTATTATTATTATAATTATAATAATAATAATGATTATTATTATTATTATAATTATAATAATAATAATGATTATTATTATTATTATTATTATAATTATAATAATAATAATGATTATTATTATTATTATAATTATAATAATAATAATGATGATTATTATTATTATAATTATAATAATAATAATGATTATTATTATTATTACGTGATTTTTTCTATTTCGCAGACGTTGCCTATCTCTACAGCCAGCGGCTGGTCTACTTTCTGACCTCGAGCAGTCAGCTGTTCGTAAAGAAGGGCCAAGCTGCCGCCCAGCTGTTACGTCACAGCTCAAACGAGATGACGTCACTGACTGTTGATTGGCTGTGGAACAAGATCTATCTGCTAGTAGCAGGAAAGGTCTGATCAATCAATCCTTCCATTTAGTATCGTTTATTTGTTCATCAAAGCACAGATTATACAAACAATAGGAATGATCATGTATGTAGTGCATGTAGTTAGATAAACAAATAACAATACAAAAGAGGCTACCATAAAAGAGCCAGAGCTCTGTTCGGTAATACCATAATTAGTAACCATAGCAGAGTCTATTTGAGTCTGAATTACAAAAAATTCTATTACATTACCAATCATTTTCAATCATTACATAATCAATCATTTTCGAATTATCGGGCCTATTTTGTCGCATCTAAGAACTTTAAATTATTAATATTGTTATTGTAAATTCTATCAATAAGATAGGCCTAGAGGTCTTTATACCCACTGATCCGCGGTCGGATATCTTACCGACATCACCACAGGCTCCCTTAATCCTTAGTTTTAAGTTGATTTTGCTTAAATTGCTTTGACATTTGACCTAACGACCAATTAGATACATCACCCAGCACTGCATTAAGGTAAAACTGGTAAAGCTATGTTAACGTCAGTTTCCTCACTCGAAAGCGATGTCAGTGACGTGAACTTTACAAGTTCCCTATTCCTTAGAGAATAGAGTACACAATTTAGTCTTTTGTCAGATTCATTGATTGATTGATTGATTGATCAATTGATTGATTGATGGATTAGGTTTTGCAGTGTGACCTCACAGCCACTACTTGTGTAGAAGTTTTAATATTTCTCTCGTCGTCTGATGGGAAAGCCTTGCATAGCTCTTTCTGGTCACCAGTGTGGATTCAAGTAGATCCCTTCAATGGGTACGATATCAATCAATGTATCAATCAATTAATTAATCAATCAATCAATCAAGCTATCAATGAATGAATTAATTAACCAATTAAGTCTGCTCTTCAGAGGAAAAGCAATCAGTTTTTAAATTAGTCAATTAATCGGTTTTCAATTAATTAGTGGCTATTCAATTAATTAGTGGTTATTAAAACAATCAATCGATCAATCAGCAACTGTAATCGTTGTCATGGCCTTGAACTCTACTTTAGAGAAGACTTGATCACGTGATGATGGAATGGAAAGAGATTCTTGCCCTGATGTAGATTTCATAGATATGGTTCTGACCTCAGTTTACCTCCTTCTTGACATCAAACGTGCCTATAGAATTGCTAGAATGCTTGCCTTGTAAGCGAGAGCTATCGTACGTCAAATCTCTTTGATACAAACCTTTGCTAGCTACTATATATCAATCTCTATTTCACCCAAAGGTAGCAAATTAATACAACAGTGACAAACTAACATGGTCTACATTACAACACACAGGAAAAAATAATAAAGAACAAATAAATTAATTAATGTGGGGAATTCTGTCAGTGAATTAAATTGCGTAACTTGCTATTATCTATTGTCTTCAGCGTTGACATAAATCTGTCTTTACTCAATAGATATTTATCTTGCATTCAATGAATGTTACAAATATTCATACAAAACAACAAATCATTCCTACTAGATACCTAAAGTACTTTAAATAAAGCCACATTGAGTGTAAATTCTAAACTCTTAATTTCAGATTTATTTAAATTTAGCGCTTCAATACAATATAACAGACTAGACACAGCTATTCATATAGATTCAAGTAAATGGATAGTTATTTATTATTTATCGTCTATCCGTACAGAACTCAGGCTCTTTTAGTGTAGCCAATTTCATATAGCTTGTTTGTTTATCTACTGCTAATATGTGTTTCTATTACATGAAAATGTTTGGTAAGATTAACAAATAAAAGGTTAAGAATTTTATATTTTCAATAATTATATTATCCTCGTACCTTCAGGTATTTTTATTGGACCACGGAAGATGGTTCTGCGTACTCTGTCGATCTCGATGACGTCACAGCGAAAAACAATGACGTCAACGTGACGTCACTCAATGACGTCAGCAGCCTATTCGTAGTGGACTGCGCCAATTATCGCCTGATCTTTCCAAACACCACGACCGGTGTAATGATATCGACCAATCTCGACGGGTCGGACCCGGTCAAACTACGACCCGACCAGGCTTCGTTTGGTCGGGCAAAGCGTCGTCCATATTCGAGCTACCGAGAGCTGGCGACCTACGACGACTCGACGGTTCTTCACGATAGAGACGCCGTACCTCCAGCCGTAGAGTCCAAGAGAACCAAAGCAGAGCAACGAATCTCAGAGTCAGCCAACAGAAGAGAGCGCCAGGAAAGAAGAAATGGTAGAAAGAGAGTCAGTGGTGACAATAACAGAGCCAAAACCCTCGGTGATGGCAGCAGCGTTGCTGCTAATAGAGCTTCCATTTCGTCGTTTACAGATGATGTCATGGATGATGGGGTTGTTGTTGGTGGCAAGCGCTCCAGTAGGATGATCAAAGGAAGGCGGATTGGGGGTATGGACGCTATGTTGGATTTGGACTACTTCTCGGCGAGAGGAACTTTTTTCTGGACGGATGGAAAGAAAGTGGAAATGGAAGAATACGATGCTATCACGGGACTGTATCACGAGAACGATATGTTACTGGAGGGAAGACATTTCACTGCACTGGCTCTCTGGCACAGTGCCAACCAGCCCGTACCAAGTTAGTCTCTGTTTATTACTAGTTAATTTATTGATTTATTAGTTAGTTATTATGAACTTAGTTATTAGTGTTTGTTATTAGTTATTATTATTTATTTAGTTAATATTTATTATATATAGAAAGTCAGTGGTTATTATTTATTATGTATTAATTTATTTATTATTTGGAGAGTTTGGAGGGAAGAGCTGGATGTTAAGCTAGAGAGAGGTAGACCACAATTGACGTGAGATGCGGTAATTAAGAAGGACGTGAAAAATAGGGGATTGACTGATGATATGGTGTGGGACAGAGAGGATTGAAGAGGTCTATTCGTATCCCGACCCTGGTTAAACTGGGATTTAAGGGAAGATGATGATGACGATGATTGATATTATTTATTAGTATTATTTGTAGTTGAGCTGTATTAATAATAATAATATTAATATAGAGTATTTTAATATTTACCATACTTAAATTCTACATAAATATCTATAAATTTTAATATTTAATATTTATATTACTTTTACCTACTTTTATTCTGCCTATGGTTGGGGTTTTAACCAACGGGTTTATAATCATTAGAGGAAACTCCAATAAATCGAAATAGGATTGTATTATGGGAAACTCCAATAAATAGATTAGTTGTAACGAATTACGACCTTCAAGAGACTTCCGACACTTTGACACAGTGGAGATTAAAATTAAGGAGTGACTTCTCAGATATTAAGTGTACATAATACAAAAGGTTGTTTGTGAAAGTCTTGGCAACTATAACTAGGGAAACTATTTTGAGCGTGTGGTTGCCATTACGATTAGAAAAATAATAAATTTAGAATAAAGCAAATAAACACAAGTTTCTGGACTGATAACTTTTTCAAATTCTCATTTGTTATTTAATGAAAAATAATCATTACTTAAGAACAGGAAATAGCGAATCGAGATAATAGCAAATAATAAAACAAAAATAACAAAAAGTAGTCGTTCTGTAAGAATATAACACAACTAAAAAGTGTGCGGGCTATAAAATCAATAGAACATCTTTGGCCTAGTTCATACGTATATCTGCTACTGTATTGATCTATTATTGATCTATTGATATATCGATCTATTCACATATCTGAAAATGGTACAAACATGTCTATATAGGAAATCAAACATAGCTGAAATAAGGATTTAGTGTCAATAGTTAAACACGAAATTTGTGAAAAAAGTGAATTGTTTATTTTATATTACACGTGTTTAGAAAAAAATTGTAAAATTGAGAGTGCTAGATTACTAGTAAGGCAAAGAAAGTTTCTATATGGGTTTAACGTCAAGGTCAGAAGCCTGTAGTCTTCTCTTTAAGATATCATATATAGGCCCTATCAGTTACCATTGTACCCCTGAAGCCCCTGATCATTACCGTGGTAGATCAACTGAGCGATCAACTAAACCGGAAATCAACAGGACTGAGTGATGATCCAAACAGATCCGAACAGTCTATGAAGTCCGGAAGATCAGACGAATCCCAATTTGGTCTCGGATTAGCTTGATCCAGAATTTAAGTCCATGAGTGTCAATTGATCCACAAACAAATTAAACATGTTTAATTAAATAAATTGCAGGAGTAGTAATTGTGATGTCTTTATTTTTTTATAAAGATTTAAATGAGAAATATATGCAAGTCAGTTTAAGGGAAATCATCGTTTTTTTCAGTATTAGTACATTTCGTAACACATACACGTGTAGCCTGGCTTGCAACCTCGAAAATAAAAATCTTATTCTATAAAGTCTCCTACGTCTTTGATACATACGCCATCAGCCATAAACTTCCTGCGATATTCATCGCATCCTTGATCATCAACCAGGCGTCGATTTCTCTCCAAAGTTTTCTCAATCAAGCCATGGTCTTCCTCTTTCATAGCTGGAGCTCCTTCAACTGTTGACGTCATCAGAATCAAAAAGATTGAGAAGACGATGAGAAGATTCTTGGGTAGTAGCTTTGAAGTAAAAATAGTCTACTCTTAATTTTTTAGGAATAAATTACATTCATAGAAAATTGTGCACGTTCTTAAATTTGTGATTTGATGATTTAATTCTAATTAAAAACGATACTTTTTAGCTTTTTGCTTTGCCTCCACTTTAAAACTCGTGATCTCGCTAATCAACGCGTATTTATAGTCAAAATGCGAGCCGTATGAAATTTTAGGTTCAACATGCAAAAGATGTCTTTCTCCTCCGTAATTTTTGAATGAGTTTTACATCATTTATAAATTGGCTGAGATTGGAGTAATTGGATTTTAGTCGTATGATTAATTGCACAAATAATTCCTATAAATTACAACGAGCTGTATACAAATTGATCGATAATAATAAGAGATATAACATATTGCTAAAATTGATCTGAGTTTTAATTATTGATTAAAATTGTAGCAATTATTAATGACGCATGTCGCTAGGTAGGCCTAACAAAAATTTGATGCAAACGCCAGATGTTTAAAAGTTTATTCGCTTCTAAATTAATATAAGTTTTTAAACCAGTTAACTAATCTGATTTTGATTATGCTTAATTGATTCCGTTTTAATTTTAGTTCCTAGTTCCTTGTTTTAGTTCCAGTCTCGGAGCCCGATGTAGTGGAGGCGCTGGTTACAAGTCACTCAGTCACTGTTCACTGGAGTAGACTGGCTTCTATACAGGGTCTGTATGCTTGTGATACTATAGAGTATAATAATAATAATAGTAGTAATAATCATCATCATCTTCTTCCCTTGAATCCCAGTTTAACCAAGGTCGGGATACGAATAGACTGTCTCAAATCCTCTCTGTCCTATATCATATCATCAGCCAATCCCCTATTTGAGACCTTTCCATTTGTTTAAATTTTTGTAGCAATTTCTGGAGCCTAGGCGCTCCAACCGAATGCCCTTTCTGACGTTGGAATGGATCTTAGTGCTTTAGTCGCCCTCTGCGGCACGTGCAGTCACCGGTTGGTCAATTCGTCGAACACCCCGGACACAACACGGGGAAAATATAGTAGTAATAATAATAATATAAATATAAATTGAGTAGACACTCTGCTATAGTTGCTAATTATGGCATTAATGCACAGAGCTCTGGCTCTTTTGTGGTAGCCTCTTTCGTATTGCTGTCTCTTTTCTGCCTGATAAAGAGAGAGAGAGAGAGCGAGGTAAGAGAGTGAGCGAGAGAGAAAAAGAGACAGAGAAAGGAAGAGGAAGGGAATCCAGTGTAACAATAGTTGAGTACTCAGTTAAATTTTGTTATTTTTTAAAACTTATTTTATAGGTTGACTAAATCAATAAGTATATTAAATCAAACCATATAATATACACTTCATTGTATAGGTTGATTATATTGCTTAGCCTATCCATCGATTTCTTCATTAATTCATTAATCTGTTCTGCTACCAACAAATCAAATCTGGTCCTCTACCAACAAATCAATTTGTTGATTGATTTGTTGGTTGATTGAGTGATTGGTTATTTGATTGATTGGTCGGTTGGTTGATTGATTGATTGATTGATTGATTGATTGATTGATTGCTACAGGTAGAGGAGCCTGGACTCAGTTCAATTACGAGGTTCTCATGTCTGATGAACTGAACGATAGAAACCTCACTGAAGCGAATGTAACGGAAAACCACCTGACAGTTGAGGGTCTACAATCAGGCACTAGTTACAGCATCAGAGTTCGAGGTCACTCAGCGGCAGGGTCGGGTCCCTGGTCCTCGCCTTGTGACGTCTTCAGTCTCCAGAGAGGTGAGGAACAGCATAGCATAGCATAACATTGCATAGCATAGCATAACATATCATAGAATAGCATAGCATAGCATGGCATAGTATAACATAGAATAGCATAGCAGAGAATAGTATAACATAGCAACAGTTAGAGTGCTACAATCATCAATACAACATCGAGCACTGTTAAGACGAAATCAAGCCGGCGTGCAAAAAGAAGGTAAAAAACGGTATAAATTCCAAAATCCAGAAAATCGTTCCAAAAGAAAGGTGGTTTAGGCGCAGGTCGCTGCTCATGGACACTGATAGAAAAGAGAGACAAAAAAGTGGGTTTTCAAGTGTCTATGGAACTGTTGATAGGAAGGCAAAGGTCAATGTGATTCAAATGAAGATTTCCGAAGATTGGATGGAAGAGAATTCCAGATCTGCGGTGCAGCATGCTGGAATCAACGCTTAGATTGCTTAGAGCGTGTAGGTAAGTTAGGTCTCACAAGAGTATTTAATTTAGAAGACCGAGTAACAGCAGGCTGCATCACTTTAATCCAGTGAGACTTACAAGTTTGTCCTGGGATGGTGATGGACTTATAGGTTAACGAAGCTGCTTTGTAAATGATACGCTCTTTATCTTTAGTCAGTGCAAAGACTTCAAAATTGGCGTAACATGTGAGTACTTGGAACTACAAAAAATTGCTCGTGCAAGAGAATTCTGAATAAACTGCAACCGATCATTCTCATAGCCAGGGAGATTTAAAAACAGGGAATTGCAGTAATCCGACTTGGATTGCACAAGAGGTGCATCAATTGTAGCAGCTGTCTCACATGACAAATTTGGACGTATTCGACGAAGATCACGGATAAGGAAGAAATACCTTGATTATTAAATAATAACATAAATAATAACGTCAAATCAGACAGATTCCGTCATCTCTTGATAATAATTCTTAATTCTTGCTAAATCAATATTTTATTCTAAACTAAACTACTGCAATTCATTGCTATATGGTTCGCCTTCTTCTCCTCTCATGCGTTTGCAACGCATTCAGAATTCGCTAGCACGTGTTATACGTGTCGATCCTCAAGGCTTCAGGCCACCTTTATTTCCTTGTTATTATTATTATTATTATTATTACTATTATTATTAATATTATTATTATTATATCGCAGACGAGACGGAACCCTATCTGCTCATATCACACCAGGCTGGTCAGATCAGCGAGAACTCCATTGATGGCAGCTGTCGATCATCAGATCAGGTGGTCCTCTCCAGAAACAAGACTGTCACGGGTACCTGTTTTTCAGTCTAAACCTAAAGCACTGGGGTGGCGGGGGTGTACCATTCTCATCTGGGGGGAGCATTTTGGGACTTTTTGATGAATCTCAAATTTAAGTTTCTTCCAGACGTCCCTCATGTTTTCTCATTCGGTTGATGGAAGGGGAGTTAAATGGATTTGAACTTTAGAGTGTACAGATAGATAGATAAATATTATGTTTATTTTTTGTAGTGTTTAGACCATTTCACTTTTGATTGAGTCTATTGATAATATGAGGTAAATTGTTTGTATTAATTTTAATATATGTAGAATTCATTAATTCAAATACGTTTTTAGGCGAATAGCGAACTGAAGATATCGCAGAATACTGTAATTTGTCAAATTGTTGAGCAGTATTTTAACTAAAAGCTAAATGCTGTTAATGTGAGTAATATGTATTAGCGTTTTGTTGTGTTAAGTTTACTTTTAAAATCCAAGCAAAATGATGATATTGAATTTAGATCAAAGTAGTTTTGTATAACTTATGTTTTTAGATGAGTTTATATGCAGAAGTCTGGTTCATTATGGGGTTGAGATGTTAGTTCGTTTAGCTAACTCTCTCTCTTAGTGCCCTGCCTACGGGCAGGTCCATGGTATATAACGCCTCCTCTCTTCTCTGTCTTCCGTTTCCTCTTCATATTCACATATGAGTGGGTCTTTAAATAATCGAACATACCTAATCTTGGCCTGCCCCCGCCTCTTTTTCCTTCCATTCTACCTTCTATGACCTCTATTAATAGACCTTCCCCCTTAGGATGTGTCCTATCCAACTCTTCTTCCTATTTCTTAGTACATTTATCAACTGTCTATCTGCACCAACTATCTCCAGAACTTCCTCATTGGTAACCTTTTGAGTCCAGCTAATCCAGCTAACTAACTATTATTTAATCAACTAACAAGAACTTGTCTTTATATAACAGATTTTCTTACAACAAATGACGGATTTATTCTGAACGTGGAAGGAAGGATAGAATTAGTGGAGCTGGGTATCTTTCACCCTTCCGTTGCCCTGGAGCTTAATTCTACTCCTGAATCAAATGGGTCTCTCCCGGATTTAGTGCCGAACAGACCGGAACTGGATTTACTACGTGACGTCACAGCACTGGCTTTTGATTGGCTATCAGATACAATATATTGGACCAATAGTAGACAGAATACGGTAAGTTATCCTTTAAAACTAGTACTGCATTATTAATTCACTATTTGAATTGGGAGTAGACGGCTGGTAGAGTCATGGGCTTAGCCGGTGGCTTATTGGAAAGTTGTTCGACAGCGGATCAGTAGGTACGGGTTCAAATTCAGTGCTCTCCCCGTCACTGACATGCCAATCGAGCAGGAAACTGACGTTAAACCTGTCGTTAGTCTTTAGCTATTTATAGTCTATTATGTCTCTAATCCAACCTAATATGACATTGTGAAAAGAACAAGATGTAATGGTGTACGATCGTTTCGATGAAGCGCTTGTATTCATTCTAAACTTTCACTCACTAAAGTTCTGAAAAAATGTTTGGCTTTCATTTTGTTACCTTGACATTTATCTTGTGCTTTTATTTTTAATCTATTCATTTTTATTTCCATTATCAATCTGACAAACCGCAGAATGTAACAATATGACAGATAACATAGCAATGTAGCAGATACAGGCAGAAATGCAACATAAAATAAAAAATATAAAATGGGGAATTATAAGATAACATAAAAATTAACTAAGATAAACTTATCCTACTTTACTCTTTAAGAGCTCTAAGCTCTATTCCTTCTAATTCGTAACTTTTAGCTCATGCTTATCGAGGCTCAATTCTTAACTTCATTTAGATTTTCGAGATAACGTCAATAACCTGATACAACGCATTGATAGTTTACAGGTTTTACATCGCACTTATAATTGAAAGAGCTGATAAAAAGTGGTATTTTACGGTTGAATTATTTAACAACCGCTCTAACCCAACAGGTGTTTTTCCTAGCAAAAAGCCGTAAAGCCAATAACGTCAGTTTCATCTCTCAAAAGCGATATCAGCGACGGGAGAGCCCAGGCTTTGAACCCCGCACATAATGTAACGTGTTGTAGATTCAGAGAGTCCGACTGAAGATTCCTTCTTCCTTTACGTTCAGCTCTGAGCCTGTCCCTATTCTCCAATCCAGTTCTCCCATCCACCACATCCTTCTAAACAGTCCCAACTCCAGTCTCTACTGGAGCACCGGACATAGCGTCGAGTCCGCCAGGCTGGACGCGCACGGTCGTAGGATCATTTTCCGCCAGGGACTCTACTCCGGGAGATACGTGCGCGGTTTGGCTTTGGATTTAGATGACGGATTGCTGTACTGGTTCCTGACTCAGCCTGATCTACCCCCTCTGCTGTATCGATATAATCTGAGTGATCAATCAATCAGCTCAAGAGAAATCAATAGTAAATCAGCACTGGATCTATCGGCTGAGTAAATATTGGCTATTATGTTACCTTACTTCCTCTTTCTCTCTATCTCGCTCTCTCTCTCTCTCTCTCTCTCTCTCTTGTCTCTTCCTCTCTATCTCTCTCTCACTCTATCTCTCTCTCTCTCTCTCTCTCTCTCTCTCTCTCTATATATATATATATATATATATATAGAGAGAGAGAGAGAGAGAGAGGATAGAGAGAGAGAGGAGAGAGATAGATATATATTATATTATATATATATATATTATATATAGAGAGAGAGAGAGAGAGAGAGAGATAGAGAGAGAGAGAGAGATAGATATATATATATATATATATATATATAGAGATATATATATATATATATATATATATATATATAGAGAGAGAGAGAGAGAGAGAGAGAGAGAGAGAGAGATAGAGAGGAAGATATATATATATAGAGATATATATATATATATATATATATCTTGTCTCTTCTTCTTTATCTATCTCTCTCTCTTTCACTCTATCTCACTCCCATTCTTTCAATTATTATCCCAACCACACACACAATTCGCCTTTTAACTATTAATATGCACGTAGGTTTTTTAATTTAGAGACTCAAATAGGCTACTTGAAAAGTTGTGGTAGTCCATGGTTAAGTCTTTTGTGTTGTGCTCTCAATCAACCAATTAGTAAGAATTTAACTTCCGGTTCCTCGCCATAAGGCAATGTCAGGGACGTCAAGACGCGTTGTGGTGAGCTATTTTACAGTAGCTGGGCATATATTTTGTGTGGGTTAAATTACTTAAGTATGGTAAATATTTTGTATTGTGTAACTGGTGTTGTGTTATAGAAGTAGAATAAAGGTAGGGTTTCAAAAAAAGCAAACACACATTATAGTGAAATAATCAACTATGTTGATATCTATCATTTTAAAACCACATGTTTAATCCATGAGGCAATTTAGACCATTTTCCATATAACCAGTCCTGTGAATGTCCGAGATTTTACTCTCAGATCAGCGCCAGTGGGATTCGAACCCACGAGAGTTCTGTCATTTAAAACTTCAAGACGTTACCCCTACGCTATTGAGACATTCTAATAATATACATTATATATTCTATTTTAGACATTGATTATACACTATTATTTATCAGCTATATTAGACATTCATTATACGCTATTTTATTATTACGCTATTTTAGACATTCACTTGTATTGTATTGTGTTACAGTAGCCTGATAAAGCTGGAACACTACAGTGGTAAGCTATACGTGCATGGTGCAGGGAGTCACCTAACTGTAGTGGACGTGCGCACTTACAGTGTGTCTCAAATGAAGCCCCGAATCTGTGTCACTGCCCCAGTTGTCGGCCTATCAGCGAGCAGCAATGCCGTGACGTCATTCACCGTCGTGCATGAGAGGAAATATCTTGTGCCAGGTTAGAACGAATGAATGAATGAATGAATGATTTAATGAATCAATGAATCAATGAAATGTTGGTAACCCTCTTCTTCTTTCTGATTATTTGTTTATTTGATAGTTAAGTATGTTTGTATTATTGCTATTGTGACACTAATAGTACTTCTAATAAAAGTAATAATAATAATAATAATAATAAACAAATAACAAAGTTTGAAGGTAAAAAACCTGAAAATTTGACCGTTGTCTGATGTAGACTGGGTGAAAGAGGGTCGAGACGCTGTGGTCATACCCGATGCGCCACATCTGATGGATACTGTGGAAGTGAGGGATCTGGAAGGATCTTATAACGTCAGCTGGAAGCCGGTGAGACTGGATAACATACAAATCTACTACAGAATAACCGTCAGTAACCGAAGAGCTGAACGCTCTATATCTAGCAGAGCTCATGAATGGGTAAGTGCCACTATCTTTCTCTCTCTCTCTCTCTGTCTCTCTTTCTCTCTCTCTCTCTCTCTATCCCTCTGTCTCCCTCTGTCTGTCGCTTACTTTCTATCTATCTCTCACTTCCTCCCTCTCCTCTCGATTCCTCCTACTCTATATATATATCATTCGCACTTATTTGTTCTCCTTTTGTTTACATTTTCTAAACTGTGTCTATTGTTATGTTTGACACTCTTTAATTAGTACGTTTTTAAAACGTACTATTTATGTTTTTACGATATTGCACTCTGGTCCAAGTTTAAAGTGTCTTCTTTAATTAAATTTCGTTCATGTTATAATAGATGTGCCAAACGGTTCTTCGGTTTCAAAAGGCAGGATAGTTTATCCACCATGTTGCAGTTATGTAACATTCCTAGTTTTGATACGATTATATATAACTCTAAATGTGTGTATAATCAGTGTGTTAGTAAGTGTGAAAGTGCACTAATTAATTGTTTTAGGTTGTGATTTTTCCATTTTAGAACTATAATATCAATTATTTCATTTTAGAACTATAATATCTCATTTTACGAGTGTGGTGTTGTGTGTCTTGTGTGCTTTGTGTGGGCCTTGCTGCCTGATTTCAAATTATAAATAAATAAATAAATTAAGCTTCAATGAATTTGAAGATGCATATTTAATCTGTTTTATTTCCGAACCACTTCGAACCCATAAAGGATGTCGGTAAGAAATTCTACTGCGGATCAGTTTGTGCTGAGTTCAAATCATTGGCTCGCCCGTCACTGACATCGCTTTCGAGTGAGGAAACTGACATTAACATTAGCTTTTTTGAACCTTTCAGCAAACCTACAACACGTGGCTGGTAGTACCGGACACTGTTGATCCAGGCCTACTGAAGATAGAGGCCTGTACGTACTGGGGCTGTTCATTCAGGGCCTCTCCTCCCAGACATGACTCCCTCAGCATTACAGGTGACTACAACAACAACAACAGAATTAGAGTGCTACTGTCGTCCATGACAACATTGAGCACTATGGTACCAAATCCAATCCGATGAGCAGAGTGTGGGGTCCTAAACGGTGCAAGCCAAAATCCGGGAGGTCGGTCTGAGGAAGGGTACTAGTGGAATGGAGGTTTACGTGTTGGTCTCTGTTCCTGGGCAGTGGTTGATTAGG
>CAJHZI010000436.1:1005000-1220000 GCA_905160935.1 Enchytraeus crypticus | reverse complement strand
ACTTCTTAAACCATTTCAATACTCTATACGAACACCAATTTGGTTTTAGGACAGGTCACTCTACAATTGATGCTTTATTTAGTGGTATGAATATGATAAAAACTCAAAATGCTAAAAACAATCGTGTACTGGGTATCTTTTTAGACCTCAGTAAAGCCTTTGATATGGTTGATCACAATATTCTGCTATATAAAGTAAATAATTATGGTATACGAGCTGGAGCCTATGACTTATATAAATCGTACCTTTCTGATAGGCAGCAATTCACAGTTATTGGTGACTATACTTCCCACACAAAGAAGCTATCAATTGGCGTTCCTCAAGGCTCAATCTTAGGTCCTCTTGTATTTCTAATCTATGTGGATGATATGCAGTATGCTTGTTCTAATACGTCTTTAAAACTTTTTGCAGATGATTCAAATCTATTTGTAGTTGGTAAAAATCTTCTTGAATTGTACCAATCAGCTAATTTGGCCTGCTCTCAAATAAGCTTCTGGTTCAAATACAATCGATTAACAGTAAATTGCGCCAAATTGGCGTCTATACTATTCCATCCTAAAATTGACGACGACAGTTTTATTAAATCGAATGATCTTTGCATCAAACTAAATAACAGCCTGCTTAATAGGGTTCATGTTACGAAATTTCTTGGAATATTACTTGATGATAAACTTTCGTTTAAAGATCACATTAATTTTCTAGTCTCAAAGGTGAATAGTCGAAATGGTATGCTCTACAGACGAAGAAACTTAATTCCCATGAACTGTCGCAGAGATCTTTATTTTGCCCTCATTCATTCAAGAATTCAATATGGAATTGAAATTTATGGTAAAACGTCTTTAAATCTGTTACGTCCACTCCAAATCTCTTGCAGTAGAGTTCTAAGAACCTCGCAAAATCAGCATAAATTCTATCATGTTAATCAATTATACATTAACTATGGCACTTTACCACTTTATCAACTTTATAAATTATCTGCCTGTAAAATTATCTATAAGAGTCTGAATTATAATGGTGTAATGTCGATAGCCGTTAGAGATATTTTCAGCACTCTACAGTTAAGTCATCCTTATGATACCAGGCTATCTAACACTAATTATATATATACAAATTCTAATCGTACCTTTTTTAAATCCTATATTTATGATTGTATTTTGGAATGGAACAAAATCCCTACAGTGATGCGTAATTTTCACTCGGTTAAATCGTTTGTAGCCCAATTAAAGAGCTACTTTAGTTCATTGTTATAAGTTTCATTGTCTTAAGCATTAAATTAATCTGTAATAATACAATATTATGGGATTGGATTTGTTGAGTGCGTTTCAACATTGATTATGTTGATTAGTTCGTTCGTTGAAATCATATACTGGGCTATCTTGTTTAATTATTTATGGAATTTTTCTTAAGTTTCAATTTTGAACTTAATTAATTAAGTGCTACGCTGTGTTTTTGTTTAGTTCTCTGTGTTTCTCTGTAGCGATTCTCTGAAGCTCAGATTTACCGGCAGAAGCAAATTAATATTCTCTTTTTAAATTCCTGTTGTTATTATTGCAAACTTTATTAACTAAAATTTATTTTACTTGTATTTCAGGTTTATTTAGATTGCCTAGTTATTTTTCAATTTGTATGATTGAGGGGTGGTCAACTAGATAGGTTACTGGTGACCTCTTTGACGGCCTTGTTTGTGTATCTCACTGCATAGTCTGAGTGTATCGAAATAAACATAGTTCTCTCTCTCTCTATCTTTATCTCACTTTGCCTGTCTAACTCTCAATCTTTCTCTCCCTGTGTGCTTATTAACCAAGGCTTCTAGAGCGTTGAGTTGATTTAACTGATTGGTCGATTTATTTATTTAATTACTTAGTTACTTATTGCTGGATTGATTGCATGACTAATTGTTTGTTTGATTGATTGATTGATTCACTGATCGATCTATTGATCGATTGACTGATTCACTGATCGATTGATTGCTTTATTGTGCAGCCTATAAAAGCAGTGAGAGGCAGCAGACGATGCTCTCACTGATCAATGCCGATTTATTGATTTATTGATTTATTGATTGATTGGTTGATGGATTGGTTGACTGATAGATTGTTTGATTGATCGATTGTTTGATTGATTGATTGATCGATTGTTTGATTGGTTGATTGATCGATTGATTGATTGATTGAGCAGCCTGTAAGAGCAATAAAAGGCAGCAGACGATGCTCTCACTCATCAACATTAACGGCATGTCTTACAACACGCAGCAACAGTTGGCTAAGTTAAGAAGGAATCCACTCGTCTCGGCGCAGACTGACAACGTTCTCTATATCAACAAGTAGAACATACTCTATATTTTGTCATAATTGTTTATTTTAACAATTTTTATTTATTTTTATAAGGCATTGTTTTATTTCAAACTACAACACAAATACGAAATGATCATGTATATTTAATAAAAATAACTCAATTAAAAACTAAACTTTTAACGTCCTGTTCCTATTATAATGACATTATCATGACATTATAATGACATTATAATGACATTATAATGACATTATAATGACATTATAATGACATTATAATGATAGTACATCTAATAATTCACTTGAGATATTGTTTGAATTAGTTGATATTGGTTGTTGATACACATTGTTGTCTTTATTTACATATGCCAATACGCCACAAATTAGAAAATTGAAGTGCAACATTCATTGTCAAAATGCACTTGTTTGAGAAAAATAGATTTGTTACATAATGTGTTTATTTAAAAACGAACTTGTGGGTAGATCGATAGATTAATTGACTGCTTGATTGATTGATTGATTGATTGATTAATTGGCTGATTGATAAATTGATTGATTAACTAGTTGATTAATTGAGTAGTTGCTTGATTAATTGATTGATTGATTGATTGATTTATTAATTAATTGATTGCTTAATTGAGTAATTGTTTGATTAATTGATTGATTGACTACTTTATTGATTGATTAATTGATTGATTGATTGATAGATTAACTGATTAATAAATCGATTAATAGCTTGATTATTTGATTGATTAATTGATCAATTAATTAATTATTTGATTGATTGATTAATTGATTGATTAATTGACTGATTAATTGATTAATTGATTGATTGACTGACTGATCGGCACAGCCTGTGCTCAGACGTGGAGTCAGCGGTGTTGTTGTTGCCTCAGTTTCGTCTCGATCAGCTCAGACTGACCAAGTTCTTGGGCAGCGGTGCCTTCGGCGAGGTGTTTGAGGGCGTGGCCAATAATATACTGATAGAGACACCTGGCGAGACAAAAGTGGCCATCAAGGTGAGAACTAATCAATATGTCAGTTAATTAATCAATTCGTTAATTTATCAATCAATCAGCTAATCAAGCAATCTTCGGCGAGGTGTTTGAGGGCGTGCCAATAATATACTGTAATATAACAAAATTGGCTATCAAGATGAGAAATTATCAATTATGATCGTCTTCCTTTGAATTCCAGTTTAACTAGGTCTGGATTAGAAAATTATATAGTAATTTCTGGAGCCTAGGCTCTCACCAACACAATGCCCTCTCTGACGTTGGATTGGCTCTCAGTGCTTTGTCGTCTTGTACAACACGCGCAGTTCAAGTGTGATCTATTCTTCAAGAACCCGGAGACAAAAACTCAGTCAATAAATCAAGTAAAATATTCCTAGGTAGCGGTGGTTTAGAGGATATGTTCTAGGGCAAACAAATGAGAGAGGTATATTAGAAATCTAAGCATATTAAAATTAAACCAGAACAGAAAATAACAAACACTTAAATGCTTATATTTCATGCTACTGACTGATAGACTGATTGATTGATTGATAGACAGATAGATTAATTGATTGATCGACTGACTGATTGATCGATTAAGTAATTGACTGATTGACTGACTGATTGATTGACTGACTGATTGATTGATTGATTGATTGATTGATTGATTGATTGATTGATTGATCGATCGATCGATTGATTGACTGATGCTAGACGCTGAGGAAGGCAGCCAGTGATATGGAGAAGGATCAATTCTTGAAGGAAGCAGTGCTGATGAGCTACTTCCAACATGAGCACATACTTCAGCTCCTGGGCGTGTGTCTGGACGATCCGCAGTTCATCATACTGGAACTGATGCAAGAGGGCGACCTACTGTCATATCTCAGAGCCTCCAGGCCTGACGTGGTAGTCTATCAGTCAATCAATAAATCAATCAATCAGTCAATCAATCAATCCATCAATCAATCAGTCAATAAGTCAATCAATCAATCAGTCAATCAATCAGTTCATCATACTGGAGCTGATGAAAGGGGCGACCTACTCTCATATATCAGAGCCTTCAGGCCTGACGTGGTAGTCTATCTGTCAGTCAATCAATCGATTAGTCAATCTGTCAATCAATCAGCCAATCAATCAGTCAATAAATCCGTGTCAATCAATCAGTCAGTCAATCAATCAATCAGTCAGTCAGACAATCAAGCAAGCAATCGGTCAATCAATCAAGAATCAATCAATAAACATATAAATAAATTATTCAGTTAACCAATCAATGAATGAATCAATTACTAAATAAATCAACAATCAATGAATGAATCAATTACTAAATAAATCAACAATCAATGAATGAATCAATCCTGTTTTAAGTCTGACTTTTCCTATGTCTACGACATTAGCTGATTTCTATTGATATAGCCATTCTTAGACGTTTCTAATTAATCAATTGATTGATTGATTAATTAATTAATTGATTGATCGATTAATTGAGTGATTGATTGATTAATTAATTACTTGACTGGACTGATCGATTTATTGATCGATCGATCGATTGATTGATTGATTGATTGATTATGCTACACTACAGGGAGCTGACCCGTCTCTGAGCTTGCTACAGATGGTTGGTATTTGTTTGGACGTTGCTAAAGGCTGCAGATATCTGGAAGACATGCACTTTGTACACAGGTACGTCATCTGGTGTTCACTCTCTGTTCAATTGGCTCTTTTAAGTCCTAGTGATGAACAGACCAGCCGTGTGTTGCATGTATCTTGAGATTCACTTTGTATAGATCCAGTAAGGCAATGATAAACTTCTATGGCATTGTACTGCGATGCTCTCGTTATGTAACGTATTAAAATCTAATTATTAATTAAAATTAATGGCCTAATTATTGTGATCACATTGGAAATCCACTCCAACGGTGAAGAGTTGGAGTTATAAATATAATTGGGTTTATTATCATCTCTTATCTATTTACAATAAACTAGCCTAATTTTATTTACTCTGTTAAAAGCCTCGAATATACTTAAATTAACTGAAATCTGTAATCATGATCAGCCTGTTTTCTTTCTCTCTTACTGATCTGCCTACTGGCAGGTCCATGGTATGTAACGCCTCCACTCATCTCTATCTTCCGTTTTCCACTTCATGCCCACACACGAGTGGATCTTTTGACCACGACCACGTATGACATTCCTTTTGATAGACGATTATTCTTGTTGTATTGATTATTTTTTATTACAATTACTCTTATTTGATTATTTACTCATTCTTGTTGTTACATAACATTTTCTTAGAGGATTCTGCTTATGACGAGGTGGGCCTCCTATGCCTTCCTCAGAATAGTCTAACAATTGCAGGGCAGCATGTTTTTTACATGTATATTGCTGTATTGTATCGTATTTTATAGTTGTGCTTTAGCGTATTATATTGTTGCTTTGTATTGTATTGCATTGTATTATATTGATATATTTTATCACATTGTTGTATTGTATTGTATGATATTGTTGTCATGCATCGCATTATTTTGTATTCTATTGTATTGTATTGTATTGTTTTAAATTGTATTGTATTGTATTCTATTCCATTTTGTTGTATTGTATCGTATTGTACTGTATCGTATCGTATCGTATTGTATTGTATTGTATTGCATTGTGTTGTGTTGTATTGTATTGTATCATATTGTACTGTATTGTATTGTATTGTATCGTACTGTATTGTATTGTATTGTACTGTATCGTATCGTATTGTATTGTCTTGTATTGTATCGTATTGTATCGTATCGTATCCTATCGTATTGTATTGCATTGCATTGCATTGTATTTTGCATGGCATTGCATTGTATTATGCATTGCATTGCATTGCATTGTATTGTATTGTATTGTTTGTGCAGAGACTTGGCTTCTCGTAATTGTCTCGTCTCTCATGATGCCTCGGCCGGGCTCATCGTCAAGATTGGAGATTTTGGATTGGCCAGGGTTAATATCAATCAATCAATCCATCTATCAACCAATCAGTCAGTCAATCAATCATTCAGTCAGTCAATAAATCAATCAATCGGTCAATCAAGCCTATCAGTAAATTACATCTATATAAATTAATTAAGTATTCAATCCAGCAATTAGCGAACAATTCATCAATCAGTCAATAAAGTAAACAATTAATTTACTAAGTAATCAATCAATTACTTGTCCACTTAACTAATATTTAAATCAGAGAGTTAATGCTTCGGCTATTGAAAAATTTAGTTGAAAGTTGTGGTTTTTTTATTATCTCTAGGTTTAATTAAATTAATAAAACATTGCAAATATTGAATTTAATTAATATATTGTATTTTATTATAATGTTATTTTATTGTACTGTTATTATTATGTTGCCTTGCATTTTATTTCATTTTATTGTATTGTACTGTATTATATTATACTATATTGTACGGTATTGCATTGCCTTGCTCTGTATTGTTCTGTACTGGTACTGTACTGGTACTGTACTGTACTCTACTGTACTCTACTGTACTGTACTGGTACTGTACTGTACTGCAGGACATGTACAAGAACGACTACTACAGGAAGGAGGGGGAGGGATTGCTTCCGGTCAGGTGGATGAGTCCAGAGTCGCTCGTGGACGGAGTCTTCACCACTCTCTCTGACGTCTGGTGGGTAAAAAGCTGGTAAAGCTAAGGTTAACGTCAGTTTCCTCACTCGAAAGCGATGTCAGTGACGGGCGAGCCCAGGATTTGAACCCGCACCATCAGATCCGCGGTCGAGTACCTTACCGACATAACCACTGGCTCCAGCCAGAGAGAGAAGAAAAAAACAGACAGCAGACAGAAAGGTAGAAAACCAATGAAAAAGTTTATCCCAACTCTGTTTAATCTGGGATCCAAGGGATGATTATGATGAAGATGTAATGTGATTACTGTGAAGCATGTAGCAATATGGTGGATTATATGTCTTGATTTGCTATAAGCTTTTAACTACTTTATGTGGTTTATTGTGACTATGTTTGTTTAGGGCACATGTCAGTGATTTCGTGGCCTTTGTGTCCTTTTCACTATATCTCTGGCATATCTTGCGTATGATGTAACCTAAAGGGAAATAAATATGCTTCAATTCAATTCAAGATGATTGTGAGTTGTTCAGTTGATTAATTTTAACTATAAAATGCATGTAATTATCGAATTCTTCTAGTTATTTTCACAAATGATAGATATTAACGCTAATCCACATAATTGTCATGTTGTTGTTGTTGCAGGTCGTACGGGATTTTGATGTGGGAGGTACTGACACTGGGACAGCAGCCCTACCCAGCCCGCTCTAACCTCGAGGTCCTCACCTTCATCAGGGCCGGAGGTCACCCTGAGAGACCCGAGGGCTGCCCTGATGCGCTGTGAGCCCCCCATATCTCTCCCTACTCTATCATTTCTCTTGATAAAAGCCAAAAAAGCTAGTTAATGTCAGTTTCCTCACTCGAAAGCGATGTCAGTGACGGGCGAACCCAGGATTTTAACCTCACACATACTGATCCGCGGTCGAGTATATTACCGACATCGCCACTGACTCCAGCCCGAGAGACCCCATATCTCTCTACTCTCGTACTGTCTTACAACCTAGGCTACTTATACTTGACATTATAATGCTCAATACAGTTCTTCTTGATAGGGGTATCGTATTAATTTAAAACAACAACAACATCATCATCGTCATCATCATCATAATCATCATCCCTTGAATCCTAGTTTAGCAAGGGTCGGGATTGGAAAATTAATTCACAACATAAAATTTATGTATATCATTTATCACACTAGAAAGATCAATAAATAAAAATTTAACGTCTTGTTCCTCACCATAAGGCAATATTCGCGACATCTCGAAGATGGAGCAAAACCAGACCAACAATACAGTAGAAAACACAGTAAGCGCTCAATAACTATTCTAAAGTAAGAAAAGTAAAAATTACATGTAATTACTGAGTGCTCCTTTTCCCATCTAGAAAATATTATTTTATTCCTACGCTTTGACCCCATGAAAGTATTGTGTTCCTCTGCGTTGACCATATGGGACAAAGCGAGCAGTTAATAGGCTGCATGTACGTCGTAATTATAACAGTAGGGATAACTATAGGGAGCCTTTCAGTGCAATGCTATTCTGAACACTGACTACTTAATATTGTTGTAACTAAATAATAATTTATTTAATGAAATATTTGTGCACTAGTACGCTCGCTCTAGCTAAAGCGGATAATTAAAAAGAAAACGATTGTAATTTAGTTAGCGTAAGGAATTTGCGGCAGCATAGAACTTGAAGCTTAGAAGGGCAGCCAAACATTCCGCTAACAGATCTTAAAAAAGTGTTTGATAGCGTCAGGCTAAGGTTATTGTAACTAATCAATCAATGAACAAGAATTTAACGTCCGGTTCCTCACCATACGGCAATGTCAAGGACGTGTCTTGCAGACTCAGTACAAACAGGAGCCAAAGCACCACACGATGACGATTGAGTACACAAAGACCACAAGAGAAAGCGAGAAAAAACTTTGCAAGTCCAATATCCTAGGCAAGCGCGTTAAAATTTAGACCTATGGCGAAAAGAGATCATGCAAACATAATCAGCGCTTAATAATAATTTCATGATATAATTATAAGCATAATCTAAACAGAATAATGGATGCCTAATATCATCATGAACGTTTTTTGTTTTCCAGGTACTCCATCATGTGCAAGTGCTGGATGTTCACTCCTTCCTCTCGTCCCTCCTTCCGCTACACTACCCGTCAACTGGAGACGATTAAGAGTCAAACCCCACGAGATATCTGCCTCAAGCCCTCCCAACTCATCTGGCAAGGTATTAGCATAGCATTGAGTGAGTATGTATTAGAATAGAATTTAACGAATATTAACTACGATAATGATGATGCATAACTTCAATATATTGACTCTATCGACAGTGATGACTCTAATAAGCTAAGGTTAACGTCTGTTTACTCACTAGAAAGCAATGTGATGGGGGAGCCCAGGATTTGAACCCCGCACATACTGATCCGCTGTTGAGTATCTTACCGACATCGCCACTGGCTCCAGCCAGTGACGATATCAATGATGACTGTACTGGCAATAACGACTCTTTTGACCGGTATGAGTCTTTTGACATTTTTTATTATTATTCCGTATAGTTGCACACATGACATACCGCACGTGTTTACAATGTTTCCTTTCTTAAGTTTCTGTTTTTGTAGTTTTCGTTATTTCCTCCATTCCTCTCCATGGTTATTAGTAATCGTTGCCTTTTGTTGGCGCTCCAATAGCAGCAGGCGCGGATTTAAGAATAACCTCCAACACACTGGGGATTGTTTACTTTCAAAGCTGTCTACACGCGGTCTTTCAAAGTGGTCGCCCACAATTTACTAACCGCGTGCAGCGTGGCTTTACTTCGTTCAACTGACGCGCAGCTTAACTGAGTGCGCTAAATCTCCCACATGATGACTTTATTGACACTGATAAATCTATTGACACTCATGACTCTATTGACACTGATGACTCTATTGACGACTCCATTGACACTGATGACCCTATTGACGACTCTATTGACACTGATGACTCTACTGACAATGATGACTTTATTGACACTCTTGACAGAGCTACCCAGTGACTTGAGCACTGAGCCAGGGTCATGGAGATCAAGTGAGAGGTTCATCAGCACACAACATAACTCTGATGATAGTCTGGAAGACTCTTCCTTCTCTCCAGGACTCTCTGATCACGTGAGTCTCTCTCTCTCTCTCTCTCTCTCTCTTTATTTCTCTCTCTCTCTCTCTCATTCTCTCTCTCTCTCTCTCCATCCAGCCTCATCCAGCCTCATTTCTCTCTATTCTCTCTATTATTCTCTATATTTAATATTAATCTATCAATATTAAGCTATCAAAACATGCTGCTATTTATCGTTCAATTACATTTTGCCTTATTAATCTCTCTAAACGTGCTGCTATTTGTCGTTGAATTACTTTATACAATATTAATATATCTCTCTAGGCGTGCTGCAATACATCTATTTATCGATCGTTATGTAATCTTGCAGCTGTTTATCGTTGTACTACCTTATTCATTTATCGAAACATGTCAACTACTCAAGCAGTACTAATTGTTGATTCAGTGATCTATGCATTGATTGATTGATTGATTGAATGATTGATTCCTTGACTGATTGATTGACTGACTGATTTATTGATTGATTGATTTATTGATTGATTGATTAATTAATTTATTTATTTATTTATTTATTGATAGACGGACTGTTTAATTGATTGATTGATTGATTGATTAACTGATTGATTGATTGATTGATTGATTGACTGATTGATTGATTGATTGACTGATTGATTGATTGATTGATTGATTGATTGATTGATTGATTGATTGATTGATTGATTCTATGGCAGAAGGTCAACAGCCTAACTCCCCTCATATGTCGCAGACACAGTTCTTTGTCAGATGATTCAGACTCCCAGAGAACCCCTTTTTCTGCTCTTAATTCAGGATACATGGAACCCATAAGCGTACGCCACTCGGGCTACATGGAACCCCTATCCTCTCGCAACCCAGGACTCAAATCCGCCTCTTCATCCCTGGCTGTGGGAAAACACGGAACTGGAAAAGCTGATCCTAAAATCCGGAATCCTGAAAGATGTTCTGGTCACACGAATCCAAAGTGTGTAGAAGTTGACAGTAAGAAAATTGCGCTCAACGAGAAAACCGCAGAGCTTGATGTTGTGGTGGGTGACAAATGTTTGGGAGGTAAACAAATGACTGCGGGAGAATTTATTGGGGATTCTGGAAATACTGGAAATGGAATTAGGGGTCCATCTAAAGGGGATGAGCTTGGGAAGATTTCTACTGAAAAGTCTGATGATAAAGCGTTATCACTGGATGGAAATCTGACTGCAGAAACTGATAAGGGTAGAGAGACAGAGAGTAGAGTGCCTCTTTGTCACGTGCAGTCACCGGCGATTAACAAGACCAGCCCTTCAGAAAACACTAAGCTTTGTAAGACCGAAGCTCCCTACCTCGATCTATTTGACTGTTATTCCAAATCAACCTCATCGAATACCTCTGCGTCAACCTCGTCGAATACCTCCACGGCAGAGTCAGTGGCGACCCACACCACCTGTGGTGCTCGATCACCTGACAGCGGCATCTGCTTGAGTGTCAGGAACTTTCCTGACACTGTTAAGAACTTTCCTGACACTATCAGGAACTTTCCTGACAGTGTCAGGACGATGGACTCGAATCACTTGAATGAAGACGTTACTTTTTGTAATTCCGATACATCGACTGTTGTTGTTGTTGCTGACAAATCTCAGGGTCCAAGACCTCGAGTAGAGACAGTGTTAAAAGAAAATCTCCGTAGGGAAATTAATTTAGATGATAGTAATACCAAGAGAGGATTGTCAAATGGCCACCTCCCCAAGCAGCCTTCAGTAACTGAAAATTTGCGAAGTCAGACGACTTCTAACTCTCTAACTGTATCTAAAACTAACGCGTGTAGACAATCAGACAAACCTTCCTATAGTTTCTACAATAAAGCCGCTTCATACGGGAAGAGTAAACAGTTGGCTGGGTGGAACAATAAGCGGGTGGGTGGAAGAGAATTGAAACCAGAGAGTAAGGAGCGAGATGTAAGTGGTGGTAGGAGAGAGAGACAAAGATTGATGAGTGAGCCAGTGGCATGGAGTCCGGCTGATGAAGAGATCAGTGGAGAGATATCAGAGCATAGGAGAACACACAGCCTGAATGATGACAGCTCTGAGGATGATGATTATCTGCTCTACAGCACTACTGTGTAGATGATGATGATGATGATCATCATCATCATCATGTGCTATACAGCACTACTGTGTAGATGATGATGATGATGATGATGATGATTATGATGATGGTGATGATTATGATTATGATGATGATGATTATGATGATGGTGATGATTATGATGATGATGATGATGATTATGATGATGGTGATGATTATGATGATGATGATGATGATTATGATGATGATGATGATGATGATGATGATGATGATGATGATGATGATGATGATGATGATGATGATGATGATGATGATGATGATGGTGATGATCATGATGATGATGATGATGATGATGATTATGATGATGATGATGATGAGATGATGATGATGATTGATGGAGATGATGTGTGATGATGATATGATGATGATGATGAGATGATGATGATGATGATGATGATGATGATGATGATGATTATGATGATGATGATGATGATGATGTTGATTATGATGATGATGATGATGATGATGATGATGATGATGATGATGATGATGATGATGATGATGATGATGATGATGATGATGATGATGATGATGATGATGATGATGATGATGATGATGATGATGATGATGATGATGATGATCACGATCACGATCACGGGGACGACGACGACGATGATGATGAGCACTAATTAACACACCTTTGGAATATTATCATTATTAAATATGTTTAAAAATATTTTCAGTGTACCTTCCAAATCTTGTATTATTATGCCAATGCAAATATATATATATGCTAGTACATGATGATGATCGTAATAATTATAATGATGCAAATAATCATAATAAAGGTTTAACGTCCGTTTCCTCATCCAAGGATGATGTCCGGGACGTCATGATGACCTTGACTTTACATGTTTATACATGCTAATACAAGCAAATACATGATAATACAAACAAACACATGCTAATACAAGCAGATACAAGCTAATACATGTTAGCAGATATGCAAAGAAAGCTTCAGGTTTTGTGATGATTTATTTTAATGAAATGTGCCAGTGTTGTACTTCAGTGTGATAGCTTTGTATTAGTTAAATGTGCTGTTGTTTATTTAATCGTTGTAACAATGTATTTAAATAAAAGTGGTGCTATCTTTCTGCTATTTAAATGTGCGACCTTGTAGGTAGTATGATTGTATTATACTTGAATGTGATAGCGCTATATTTGAACAATTGATGTTATTGGATTGTACTAATAATAGTATTAAAATAAAGATAGTAAAAAAGCTAAAAGCTAGTAAAACTAATGTTAACGTCAGTTTCCTCACTCGAAAGCGCTGTCAGTGACGGGCGAGCCCAGGATTTGAACCCCGCACATACTGATCCGCGGTTGAGTATCTTACCGACATCGCCACTGGCTCCAGCCAATAATAACAATAATAATAGTAATGATAAAATATTAATACAGGTTTAGCGTCAGTTTCCTCATACAAGGAAGAAGTCAGGGACATTTAAATGAGTGTATTGCGATGAAAATGTAAATAGAGTATAAGCTAAACGTGTAATATGTATATTACATGTATATGTAATGTATATATTCTTTAAAGGATCATTTCTGTAACACTTTCGTGGCCGGTCTTCAAGACTACTTTAAAAGTGCCTGACACGTTTATTTAATCGTTTCCATAATTAATCGTATCTTTGCCGTTGATAGCGCCAATTTGCTACAATCATCAATACACGATTAACCTTCATCCGTACAACGGGATAGCCTTTAATTACTGACTAAACACTGTTGCGCTATATCCCCTCTCTGCATAGAATGTGGCACCGTTGCCTATATCGTTGCGCATATTATTTCAATACATATACGTGTTAGTGACAGTGAAGAGATGGTGCTAGTGTTGTATTTATGCGATAGATAATTGTACTTGAATGTTTTTCGTTGTATTTTCTGTGTATTCATCGAAAAGGCAGTCGAATTATAATTGCATTACATCATCTCTGTTTCTTTTATTGGAAAGGGTGTGAGCTGGTAGGAACTAACAAAAACTACTGATAAAACGACTTTGTAAGATATCGAGCGTTGAAAGGTTTGAACCCCGACGTGATGGAAGATTATTCTTCAATCCGCGCTGACCCCAATGCGCTCTTTAAAGCCAAAGATTACTAGTAGTCATGTAAAGAAAGTAAGGGATATAAAAGAATCTACTGTAACCCCAACAAAGCAAGCTAACTCTGTAAACACGTGCGCTATGTCATGTGTGTAAGGAATGGACCACGAAAAAAGCTAAAGCTATGGTTAACGTCAGTTTCCTCACTAGAAAGCGACGTCAGTGACGGGAGAGCCCAGGAAATGAACCCAGCATATACTGATCCGCGGTCAAGTATCTCACCGATATGAAGGAAAGGACTAGAGACAGTGATGGGTAGCAATGAGACGAGTTTATTGAAGTGAAGGTTTCTGTATCAAGTCAGCCATGATACATTGACGTCCCTAATATTGTCATATGGCTAGGAACCGGACGTTGAATTCTTATTAATTGATATATTCAAAACAGAGAGAATGCCGGCAAGTTTAGGAATCTGTGTAGTGGGCATGTGATCAAAAAGAGCGTAGGATAGATTAACAGTTGAAAGAGGAAGTTTAAGAGTCGAAAATAAATTGAAATATAATTTAATATACAGTATAACATACGCCCATAATAATGATAATGATAGTGATAATAGTATATCATGATATATGATTTAAAGATCTACTCGTATGTGGACATGAATAGAAAAAAGAAGACAGATAAGAGTGGAGGCGTTATATATAATGGACCTGCCTGCGGGCAGTGTACTAAGAGAGAGAGAAAGATAAGATTTGTCAATATTTAATTATTTATTAACAAATGGGTTCACTCACAATAATATTAATCAATATTAATCAATCAATATAATCGATAAATCAATAAATCGATGAATCAATAGATCATTCAATCAGTAAATCAATATCGATCAACTAACTATTCAATGATACAATCAAAGATCAATTTGTGTCTGTATCAATCAATCAATCAATTAAAGTGATCAATACTTGACATTTGCACACATTAAATTACAACATCAATAGGAATGGCATTTCTTAACACAAAGTTATTTATCACAAACATTTTTATGTTGCAATTGCGTGATTAATTTTCGAAAATAATTTTGATTGTGACAAAAGAAATATGAATCAACGCTAACTGATCGGAGGCACATTAGAAGACATCGGCTAACCACCTCAGATGCTATAATATCTCACACTTTATGAAACAATAGTGCTTAGCCATGGTAGGATTAACTTATCAACGTAGTGCTCTTTAGTGAGCGACAAATTGAGCAGAGATTGTGTAGGAACATGTGTCCTGGACCTTTCACATGACAGAACATTAGAAAGCTATGGGTCAAAGAATCTACATTACTAGTTGAGCGGAACATATTTAGTGATGTTAATCTCTCTTCAGTGCACTGCCAAGTGGCAGGTTCAAGGTACATATTCCTACTCAAAGTCTGCTTTCTCGCTTCATAAGAGCACTCCTTAGATCAACAAGTTGATCCCTTTACAAAGTATATGCCATATCCATACCTTATGTAGCCTATTCCTACAGTGATGTTGTTATACGTGTATATTTATCATCATAACCATTGAGCGCAGTGATAAACAAGAGATAAGACATTCTAAGATACAAATACCACTTGGCAGTCAAGCTATGATAAGATGTTACATAAAGTCTTTTGAATAGAGAAGCTGACAAGAGAATGTACGAAACACAAAGTTATAACACAAGGAATAATCCTCTTCATGGTTATTAGTAGTCTTTGCCTTTTGATAGCGCATCAATTGCAGCCGGTACGGATTTAAGAATAACCTTCCATCACCCTGGGATTTTTTCCTTCACAGCCGTCAACACTCATGCATATAACTGAGGCTGGTGCAGCGGCTCTCACTACATGAATCATGTTAAATGAGTCACTGGGTACAGATGCTATCATATACTCAACGTGTCAAAAGAGACAACCACTCGGGAGATGAGAAAAGCAACAGAAAATCACCTCAAAGTTACTAGAATGGCAATATTGGGTTTACTTTTTCCTAATATTTCCATTACAGTATATTCTCAGTTGAGGTATGACTTAACTTCACATTGATTGATTCGATACTGAAATATAAAATTTTTATTTATAGTTTCCCCTTGTTGTGTCCGGGTCATTTGAAGAATTTGACCAACCGGTGACTGCACTTGCAGTAAAAGACGACTAAAGCACTAAGATCCATACCAACGTCAGAAACGGCATTCGGTTGGATTCGGTTGGTGAGCGCCTAGACTCCAGTAATTGCTACAAAAACTTAAATGAATGGATAAAAGAAAGTCTATTCGTATCCCGACCCTGGTTAAACTGTGATTTAAGGGATGATGATGATGATTTTTGTATTTATAGAGTTCTTCAACAGCATCATTGCTCTGTATAAACCTCAGTATTGCGTTGTAATATTTAAAAATAAATTACAGTTCAATAGAAAAAAACAAGATACACATTCTACTAAAACAAATATTGCAAATACTTTATCAAGACGAGGAAACACAAAACGTAAAGCACTATCACACGGTTTACCAAAATCCCCTCACAATATCGAACACAACTCTTCTTTAACACAACTTTTCAGTACATTGAAATTTAACTTTGCTATTAGCAATATGCTTTGAATATATAGGAAATACTTCCTCTAAGTTAACAGATGTTATAAACTGTCCATAGCTGTTATAACATTTACATGCATCTATAGGAAAAAGAAGACACATGCTATACAAAAATTAATTTAAAAAACATGTATTATAGTGAAATGATCAACTGTGTTGATATCTATCACTTATAATACCACATGTTTAAACCGTTAGGCAATTTAGTCCATTTTCCGCATATTCAGTTCTGTGAATGTCCGAGATTTTACTCTCAGATCAGCGCGGCCGGGATTCGAACCCACGAGAGTTCAATTACCTCAGGATCTGTCATTTAAAACATCATGACGTTACCTGACACCTCCAACAAATGTGCTACTGAAACATTCAGTTGCAATGCATCTATAGGAGGTCACGTGCTAGGGACCTGTAAGTAGAGCTGATAAAGCTAATGTTAGCATCAGTTTCCTCACTCGAAAGTGATGTCGGTGACGGTCGAGCCCAAGATTTGAGCCCACCACATACTGATCCGCGGTCGAGTATCTAACTGACTATGGTTAGATACTGTAGGAAGCTGCGGTCTATCCACTTTACACTCCAAGTCACAGCAAGAGATGGACACGAGTGCAATGATTTAAAGCAAAGTTAAATTACAACATCGGTGCTAAGAGGTAAAGAAGAACACAAACAACAACACACAGCACACTACACACTACACTGATTGATACTCCTACCATTGACATTCTTCATGAAATTTTCATCAAAACTCTTCAGTTTATTTTCTTCAAATACATACTTCTATAATACTTATAGGAAATTAAATCAGAGTTCATGACACCATGAACCTAGACTACACACCTCATCGCTAAAGTTCTATTTACTCATCTCCCAGTCATAACTAGTGATCTCACACAACTCTCGACTCCCAGAATATCAATATTAAACAACTAAGCACCGTCATTCCAACAACAGCCATCATGCAGCTTACTAAAACCCCGCTTTAGATATTAAGTTACTAGTTTCTATTACCTATTAGTGTGGTTACTTGTTTCCAGTACCTAGTAGTGTTCAGAAAACCACAAGTATCTCAGACTAGTACTAATCAAGCTGCAAAATACAAGCTTTAGTATTTAAATGTATCAATTCATAAACACCCTTAATTTTAACGCATCAGCTTAATAAATTATAAATGCCATTAATTTAAATATCTGAGATCCATTGGCACGGAATTTTCCAAAAAATCTAAAAATTTAATTTATTTGAACCCTTCAGTCTTAATAATTACCTATAAATCAACAGCTAACGACTAAATCCAGCTCCACTTAAAAGACTCTTTAAACTCTTTAAACGACTCATTAAATGTCTCATTAATGAATCATTTAACGAATCATTAGACGACTTATTTAATGACTCATTTAACAACTTATTTAACGACTCACAACTCAGTTAATGAATTATGATTTAACAACTCATTTAACGACTCATTTAACGAATCATTTAACGACTCATTTAACTACTCATCTAACGACTCATCTAACGACTCACAACGAATCATTTAACGACTAATTAGACGACTCAGTTAACAACTCAGTTAACGAATCATTAACGACTCATCTAATGCCTCATTAAAAACTCATTTAATGACTCATTCAATGACTCACTTAACGACTCATTTAACGACTCACTTAACGACTCACATAACGACTCACTTAACGACTCTCTCTCCACTACAGCTCGTCCCTAACGTGCATTTGGAAGGACGTGAGAATGCTCGCTCTGTCCTTCAGCTGACTCTTCTTCTTCTCGCTCACCTTTCCCTCGCTCAGTCGCTCGACCCTTGACAACTCCTGTGAGATGAACTTGTCTCCCGCCTCCGTCACTTTCTCCATCGTCTTGACGTAGATGTTGGCTCGCTCGCTGGCCACAGGGTCCGACGAGAGCTTCTCCTTAGCTGCCTGAGCCTCAGCTAATATCGTCTGCCGCTCAAGTGAGTCGGCGCCGGCTTGTAGAAACCTCTTAGCCAGGACGTCGAACTCTTCAATACACGCAGGCAGGCCTAGCCATAGACCTGGATACATGAATACAACATATGTATTAAATACATAAATACAATGTATGTAATACATGACTAAAATGTATTTAAACTCTTCAATACACGCAGGCAGGCCCAGCCATAGACCTGGATACATGAATATAATTGTATTTAAACTCTTCAGTACAAACTGGCAGGCCTAGCCATAGACCTGGATACATGAATACAATGTATTTAAACTCTTCAATACACGTAGGCAGGCCCAGCCATAGACCTAGATACATGAATACAATGTATGTTTTTAATACATAAATGCAACATATGTACTTAAACTCTTCATAACATAATGACAATTAGAGTGCTACAGTCATCAATGACAACACTAGCACTATTGAGACAAAATCAAGCTGGTGAGCAGAAAGAAGGTTCAAAAATGGTGCAACTTCCAAAATCCAGAAAATCAGTTCAAACATAAGGGATTGAAGAAAAGGAGGTTTAGGTGCGGGTCGCTGCTTATGGACACTGGATGAAAAAGAGAGATGGCAAAGATAGGTCTTCAACTGCGTATGGAACTGTTCATAAGAAAGCAAAGGCCTATGTGATTCAAACGAAGACTTCTGAAGATTGGATGAAAGAGAATTCCAGATCTGCAGTGCAGCATGCTGGAAAGAATGATTAGAAAGCTCAGAGTGTGAAGGTAAGCTAGGTCTCACAAGAGTAATTAATTTAGATGACTGAGTAACAGCCGGCTGCACCACCTATTTAATACACTTCAATAAACACCATACCAGATGTTGTTAGCATTTTTTCACTTTCCATTACAGTTAAAAGCCAGCTGAAAACTAAAAGCAAGACCTCAAGATTAACAACAGACTACTCTTTCAACAGATCTATAACATCTGCGATACAGAGAGAAAACTACGCACCCGTTTCCTTCATGATGAACTTCTTGATCTCGTCTGCTTTCTCCTCGTTACCCATGAACTTCACTGGCTCCGCTACGTTACCTCCGACAAATATCCTGTACTCTGGAAAATCTTCCGACTTGATGTTAAACCTCTCAGCCATGTCACTGTTCTCTTTATCTCCATAATCTATACAGAACACAACAAAAATCATCTCATCATGAAAACAACAATTTATCTTCTCCTTAAACCAAAACCAACTTCACCCCTATGTTCGCAATATATATTCTTTTTGGTGATCTAAATAAATAAATAAAATAAATAAATAAAACTACTTAATGTAGTGATACAGTGGAAATAAATATAGCCCCCCCCCCCCTCTCACTCTATATCTCTCTCCCTCTCTCTATAAATAAACAATTTTGAGACTTTTTCTGGAAACAAAAAAGGAGAGTTTAGATTTACGCTGATTGACAAATAGATTGCTTCGGGTAGTCTCTCCATATATTTGCGAAAACCTTGAAACTCGCATTTGTCCTGGACTGTTGAGTTTTGATGATTTCAGATTCAGTTGATTGTAGGCTCTGTCTATGTAGAAACTTTTTAAACCTCTGCTTCAGAGCTCTAACATGCTATAAGATATTCAGTAGGAAGTTTAATGGGCCTTACATCCAACAATTGCAACAAATAGACATTCGAGCTCACTATAGATATTATGCAGAGTACTTATAATTAGCTAGTGTAAGTTTAACATATGTTCAACAGTCACAGATCTGTATAGTATAACTGTATGTGAATCCACTGGTCTCTTGCCTAGATAATAAATATACTAGATTAGTATTAAATAGTTAATTATTAATTCCTAAATAACTAAGCTTATTAGTTTTATAAATAGTATAGTTATATCTTGCGCTATATATAAACATGGAGTATACCTTGAACATTGATTTCTGCCACGAGCAGTTCATTCTGAGAGAGACACGCCTCTGCAACCTTCTTGAACTCATCATGCTTGCTGCCGTATGGGTAGGCCTTGTCAAACTTCACAAGAACTGCTTTGAACCGGTTCACAAGCTGTAATGTAAACAGTCACAAACTTCACAAGAACTGCTTTGAACCAGTTCACAAGCTGTAATGTAAACAATCACATATTTCACCAAAACTGCTTTACACTGGTTTACAGTTAGTAGCAGCTACTAAGAATAACAAATACTAATTGTCTTCTATGCTACATCATAGACGACAAAATCCCGCTGTGCAGGATTGAAATCCTGGGCTCGCCAGTCACTGACATCGCTTTCGAGTGTGGAAACAGACATTAGCATTAGCTTTAGTCTTACCTTACATAATCATCATCTAACCTAGAATCCCAGTTTAACCAAGGTTTGGATTCGAATAGTCCTCCAATCCTCACTGTCCCACACAATTACAATATGACCATGCCATTCCATTCATAAATTTTTACAGCAATTTCTGGAGCTTAGATGCTCACCTACCAAATGCTCTTTCTAACGTTGGTTTGGATCTTATTTTTATGCTATTGAATAAGTGTTAAACCTATGGCAACCATACATATTAATTACTGCCCATAAAAGGAAGGTAACTATAAAATTATCGAAAACATAGTTTAAATACATCCTTAAAAAGCGAGATAGTCTACTTCAGAGATCATAACATAAATATAAAGGCACACTGGGTCAGGAAGCACAGATGCTTGTTTAAGGCCCATTCCCTTCTTCTTCTCCGTGGTTATTAGTAATCCTTGCCTTTTGATGGTGCATCAATTGCAAAATCGGGGCCGGTTTAAGAATAACCTTCCAACACCCTGGGATTTTTTCATTTCAATCTGTCAACACTCGGTCTTCCAAGGTGGCCACCCTACCATGTACTAACTGAAGCCAACTTAGCTTAACTTCGATTATTGAAGCGCAACTAAACCAATTGAATAAAAGTCAATGCAAGTAATATTTTCTAGAATTGTCATACTGGTACCAGAGACAAAAATCTGAACCTGTACTCTAATGGGAGTAAAGACACATTACCTTGTCGAATGTTCCAGAATTAAGCTGCACTGATCCTTTCACATTTTCAGATGCAACCATCGTTACAAAAAGAAGAGCAAGTACCACGCAAGCGGTTGATGCATTCATTGCCATAGTCGGTATAGTATATCTATAGCTAGCAATGTTTTACAATTTTATAAATTATAAAATTTGCCTAATTTCGCCTAATTTCTTCCTTAGGATGAAATTATAAACAAACCACAGGTGATATGTTGAACATTTAAATACTCACAGAGTCAAGAACTTTTCACAAATACTCTCAAAATAATAAACAAATGAAATCACTAGTCAAATTGACTCAAACTCTGAGAATAATTGAATATGATGCTTTAATTCACTTCAAAACTAATACAGATTAACTTTGGTATTTCAAATTATGTGCTCTACTTCGTCGATAGTTACATTTATGTAAACTCAGATCCGATGATCCATTTCCCGAACATTTGTAGCAAGTATTATCACATGGAAGCTTTAACCAATCAGAACCGCTAAACGTGTCGACTCTTAAAGTCGCCGCATTTCTCGGATCTAATAATAACAACAATTAGAGTGCTACAGTCATCAAAGACAACACCGAGCACTATTGAGACAAAATCAAGCCGGCGAGCAAAAAATCTAATCAATAAATCACCTGTACGAGTGATACCGTCATAAATGCCATCATTGTCAGGTCATGGCAAAGAAGATAGCCTCATCTAGGATATACCCTAGATGAGGCAAACCAAAGAAGAATATTCAAATAAAACTTTTAGTAAAATATACATCAGATGGGAGAGTAATAAATGATATTAATTAAAAGCGTGTTAACAAACAGTTAAGAAGATGCAAATAAACTAAAATTAGATTCTGCAATTCTGTATATTAACAAGCTTATATAAACTTGACCTAATTAATTATAGCACTATACAGAATATTGTTCATGATAATGTAACTTAGCAACTGCATTTCGAACCTAGAGGGTATTAAGCAAGCATTTTGGACTGAATTTCTGGATTTTGGAATTTGCACCGTTTTTGGACCTGCTTTTTGCTCGCCGACTTGATTTTGTCTCAATAGTGCTCGATGTTGTCATTGATGATTGTAGCACTCTAATTGTTGTTGTTGTTGTTATTTGATGCTTAATTAATTCTGTTTAAGTACTTAAGTAAGTTATATTCAAAGATATAGAATTATAATTCTTTATTCTATGGTTATATTCTGTTGAATTCATAAATTAATTTAGAGAAAATAATTCGATGCACTTGTGATATATTTCTGCATGTGTGCACTAAAATTTAGTTCGTATTGATGTAGTATTTTCAATTGCTATTTCGTTTTGATGTATAATTTAAAGATAAAAGTTGGATAAATAATGAACTAAAGAAAAATTAAACATAAGAATTCTTTATTTTTTAAAGCTAAGCAATCAAGCAAAGAAGAGGATATGAAACTCTATAAAGCCTATAAAAAGATCTTGATAGAATCATCAAAAATACCCAAATTGAATATTATAAAAATCTTGACTCGCGAAAAAATTCCATCAAGAATATATGGAAAACTCTTAATAGCATTTGCAGCTTTAAAAAAGCGTTGTAACTCCCAAATTGGTTATGTGATAAAAGACACTAAAAAATATACAATCAAAGGGAAAGAGCTGAAACTTTTAATGAATATTTTTCTGAAATTGGGTCAAAATTAGCGTCCAAATGTAACTCCCATAACTCAACTAATATTCATTTTAAGCAATATTTGCCATCATTTTGTCAAAATTCATTATTTCTTAAACCTGCCAACACCAATGATGTCTTCAACACCATCCTGGCGCTTAAAAAAACTCATTCGACAGGTCCTGATGGCTTATCTAATAAAATTCTACAACTATCCTCAGACTTTATTGCTGAACCATTAACACACATAATTAATCGAACTCTTATTACTGGTGTGTTCCCTACTACATTTAAGACAGCCAAAGTTATCCCAGTTTTTAAATCAGGAAAAAGTGACGATGTACAAAATTTTAGACCTATTTCTTTGCTAGACAACCTCAGCAAAATTTTTGAAAGACTAGCATATAACAGAATTATTGAATTTTTTGAACGACATAATACACTTTCTAAAAATCAATTTGGTTTCAGAAAAGGGCACTCTACAGTAGACGCGATTTGCAAAGCATTTGACACGGTCGATCATGACATCCTCCTAAATAAATTAGAAAATTATGGTATAAGAGGTTTACCACTCAGTTGGCTAACCTCGTATCTTACAAATAGACAGCAATATTCAGTTATAGGCGACTCAGTTTCTTCCACTAAACCAATCTCAGTTGGAGTTCCACAAGGCTCTATATTAGGGCCTTTGCTTTTCCTAATATATGTCAATGATATCCATCATACGTGCCCGGACATTTCACTCAAACTTTTCGCTGATGATTCAAATACCTTTATTAAAGGAAATAACTTGATAGATTTGTTTGCATGTGCCAATTCGGCAAGTAAAAAAATTTGTAACTGGTTCCAAAGTAATCTTTTAACTATTAATACAGCTAAATCAGCATATACTGTTTTCTTTCCGTCTACCAATGACGAAGCGTATATACGTGACAACAATCTTACATTATTTATGGACCATAATCAAATTGCAAGAGTTAATTGTATTAAATTCCTTGGTGTAGAAATTGACGAACATTTAAGTTTTAAAAATCATATCGAAAAAATTACAAAAACTGTTAAAAGTGCTAACGGATTACTCTTTAATCGAAGAGAATTTATACCAATGTCCTGTCGCAGGAACTTGTATCTCTCTATGATATATTCTCGTGTAAGATATTGCATTGAAATTTATGGTTATGCCACTTGGAATGTTTTACAACCACTACATATTGCTTGTAACAGAGTTCTGCGAACCTTGCAGGGAAGACATCGTTACTGTAATGTTAAAGATCTTTATGTTTCTTATGATATTTTGCTAGTTCATCTATTGCATAAATACTGTATGGCCAAGTTGATTCATAAATGTATTAGCAATAATCTACCTAAGTCTACAGTATTGGCTAATATGTTTGATCTCAACCACTCTAACCATAATTATTCAACTAGACTACTTGACTCCAACTAACTGTTTAAAAATCCAATGTGACATTCTATAAATCTTATATAAATGAGGCGTGTACGGACTGAAATAAAATTCCACCAATATTACGCAACATTAAATTGCTACCAACCATTTCTAGAGAATTTAGACAGTATTTATTAGAAAATTTGTCACAATAAATTGTTTTTTTCTCATTCAACTTCTGCTTTGTTGTAATTTAAAATCTTCTATGATTGACACTTTCACTCTTTTATTTTGATTAAAAGTTTGATTTAGACATGTGGGACGCTTGTTAGCGGGGTGATTGATATCCTGGTGGTCAACTCGATAGGGTGTTATGCTCCCTCATTGATGACCTGGTTTTTGCATGTATTAGTGTGCCTGTCTTTGCGTTTTACTTTGTACCTTTATGTTATTCGAAATATGTTGACTGTCGTGCTGTGTGATATGTGAACTTAAATAAAGACTGGATTTTTGACTCTCATGAGTTAGTTTGAACTTCAACTTAGTTTGAATTTTACCCATTTATTCTGTTATCACTCACAGTAATAATGGACGAACATGGATTATACAATATGCTCATCGCAAAGATATAAAATAAGTTAATTTTATTAATTCTAGTAATTAATAGTAATTCTTTATTCTATGGCTCGGCGAAAAGTTGCTTTTAAAACCGAGCGGAAGTTAATTGCGCCTCATGATCAATCAGCTGTGTATGTAAACAAAGTCCTAAAATAAACAAATTTTATTTGTTAGTTTTCTAATTTCGATTTCGAAAAACTTTCAAAATGTTTGGTGGAGACGATGATGACCAGGATTTTCTTTCTCCAACAGGAGGGTTAGACTTTTTTTATGTTTTCTTTTTCGTAAGTTCTGTGTGATGTTTTACTACGTGCATGACACACCCCCAAATTATAGGGTTTCTTTTTTAAAATATTTGCAAATAGCAGTTCTATTTCTCTTGAATATGTAGTCATTCATATTGAACAGTTTAGAATTATTCGACTAAAAGTACACATGCAACTGTGTTTTACACAATTTTGGTGTTGAGAGTTTCAAAATAAAATTGCTCACCGAACATGCTTATTTCAAGTTCATCATGAAAATCAGTTGCAATCAATATAATTAATTTACGAAATAGTATCCTTGAAATTATTAAAAAATGGCATAATTATTAATTATTTTAATATTGTGTGTACACAATTGAAAAACTAAAGGAAGTATATCTTCAGGATTGTACTGCTTTCTTAAATCATTTTATATGTCAATTTATATATTATATATAATTTTAAATAAATAACTCTTATGATTTTGTATTTGTTGACAAATTGACGTCTAGGTCGAAGCTGGCATCAATATTTGGCATAGACAAGACGATATCTCAGGGTGGCAATGAGTCACTAACTTACACAGCACCTAAAGAACCAAAGAAAATTGGTTTGTTTCAGATTTATTTATGTTTATGCTAATTATACCAATTGTACAGATAGACAATTAATAAATATGATAAGAAATAGAAAGGAATGCTGGATAAGACATGTTATAAAAGGGGGATGGTTTGCTAAGGATGTAATAGACGGAAGAATGCAAAGGAAAAGAATTAGAGGAAGACTGAGACATGGAATGCTGGATGATCTGATAACAAATTCATACAGAGAGATGAAAAGGAAAGCTAAGGATAAAATTGGTTTAAAGTGTTACATGTCATAGACCTGCTGTTAGGCAGTAAACTAGAAAAATAATTATACTTTCTATCATAGCATCGTAAACTAATTATGATTCTATAAATAGCGAGCCATTTCACTTTACACTGGAGTACAAATGGTGAGAAAAAGAAGTTTATACAGTAAGGAATGAAAGAGATAGCTCTGGATGGAGGGTCATCTATTATACAGATTTATTCTACTTGAGTAAGAATTTTTAGTTCCTTATGACATATATTTTATTATTAATTTATAATTAATTTTAATAAACATGATGTTTCAGATGAGGCGGCTGGTTCTAATGCAGCGGCACCGGCGATACTTTGTGCTTCAGCAGTGTTTGTCTATAAATAGTGAGTTAAATCACTTGATATTTAAGCCTAGTGTAAAGACAGACTTAGGAAAGTTTTCCTTTTCTCTAAGGGTGATTGATAGGTAGAACTCTTTGAGTGAGGAGGTTGTGAATGCGGTGTCGGTGAATAGTTTTAAAAAAAGTTGGATGTTGTAATCATGTATGATTGGGGATTGAAATAATCCCTTGGCTTTCTTCCCTTGTTCCTGCTACCTAAGTCTGACTAATGATTGAATAACGAAAGATGGTAGCAGTGCTGGTAAATTCTGGTAAATCTACAATTTAAAATGAATAACTAGTAGTATATTGCCCAGTAAATTCACAGAGTTAACTCTATATTGTTAGTATTGTTGTAATATCCGCACTCACTGTATGCCGTCAGTCACTGTTTCATTGTTTTTGTTTATTGTAGTATTGACGACAAATTTGTAAGTCAGGGTAAAGTGGGAGCAGCTCTTCTGGCAAATCACTCTATAAGAGATGTAATTATTCTATGATGTTTTAAAGTATCTCTCTTTCTCTCTCTCTTTCTCTTTTTCTCCCTCTCTCTAATGTATTGGAAATGAAAGGTCCCAGGCATATATTCCTATTCACAAGATGATTTAATCAAGGAGCTCTACCTCTATCAACAAGTTGATCTATGGATGCCCCACTCGAAAGCGATGTCAGTGACGGGCAAGCCCAGGATTTGAACCTTGCACATACAGATCTTAACGTAACTTTGAATCAAAATGTGGCTTCTCAGGTGGATTTCATTCCCTTCCTAAGTCCTTGTTTAATCTTATGATCTGCACAGTCTATGATGCAGCAAACGAATTGCACTGGCACAGTTTAGTTTATTCCTGTTGCAATTATTATAACTTTTAGTTGATATTATATTATTGACCGTTTAGGATCTTTTCTTTCTCTTCAGCACTCTTCAGTTCTTTCAGATCGTTTCGGGCGAATCGCGAATCGATTTGTAGTGACATGTGATGGGGGGACGTCCCTGACATCATCCTTGTATGAGGAAACAGACATTAAATCTTTATTATTTATTGTTATTATATAATTATTTATCCCTAGTTTTACTCTTTGTTTGTTCTGGTAGAATAAATTTGCGTGTGCGGTGATAAATTTTCTGTCTATGTTCCTGAGTTGTAATGATTTTCTTCTTGTTTAATTTTATTTCTGCAAAAGTTTGTCTATGATGCTGTTATTTGTTGTTACAGTATAAACTTCTCCTGTACATCACAAAAGAAAAGCCAGTAACCTTTGCCCGAATATCATCAGTATTTCAGTTTATGGTAAGATATTCTTATTTAAGTCTATGATCTCAATGATTGGTATTTTCATTTTGGTATTTCCATTTTGGTATTTCCATTTTGGTATTTCCATTTTGGTATTTCCATTTTGGTATTTCTATTTTGGTATTTTTATTTTGGTATTTCCATTTTGGTATTTCCATTTATCCAATGACTAATATTTGTGTGAACATTTTGTCCGTAAAAATAATAATTCAAAATTTTTAATTTCTAAAATAGAAAATTTAATATCATTATCTGTAAAATTTTTCATCTCTGTTTTAAAAATCCTGAATTTGCTTTTGTATAGAAATTTGAATTGCACAACATATATCATAGATTAGCTGTATAGAAACCAGATGGTAAATCTTCGTTGAATTTTATTGAATAAAAATAAAAAATGTAATATATATTACAGACAGTGAGTGATATAATGATCCACTCATATGTGGAAATGAAGAGGAAGGTGGAAGACAGAGAAGAGTGGAGGTGTTATGTACCATGAACCTGCCAGTAGGCAGTGCACTAAGAGAGAGAGAGAGAGAGAGATGTAAAGCAGTGTTTCTATGTTGTAGATTCAGCCAGGTAATTATGCGTCATTCTACGACGACTCTAGACAAAGCTGGTCCATCATGTTTGATGACAGCAACGTGGCTCAAAAGTTTGCTACAGAGGTACTCTTCAGAACTTATAGAAGTGTCTAAACATCTCTGTTTCCTGTAGTAGCATAGAGTAGAGTAGATAATATTTTTAGATAATATTTTTATTTTCAGCAAAAAACAAAATGCATGAACGACATACGTTGTTGCATCAACAGCAATTCCTACATCTATAGCGAGAAAAAATCGGTCGTCAGTGAAGAAACAAAGTATCGTATCTAGCTGACTACCACGATAATCATGATACTTACAGTTTATGATAATCATGATACTTACAGTTCTTAATAAAGCTAGTATTAGTTCATAGTTCAAAATATATACAAAGTTGAACTTATAATGTAGATGTATAAACAGAGCTAAATGACAGGGAAACAGCGACGAGTGAGAATTTGAACCCTATATGTACGGATCTGCAGCCAGACACATAAACAATGCTGTCACGTAGGTTGTGCTGATGTCTGCACAAAAAATCCTGAATTTTCTTTTGTACAGAAATTTGAATTGCACAACATATATCTTATAAGGTAGCTCTGTAGGAACCAGATGATAAATCTTAGTTTTATTTTATTGTATAAAAGTAAAAAATACAAAAATATAGTAATGTTCATAGTAATGAATGTAGTAGTTCATATAAAATATAGCGTTTACAAATACTGAATATAAAATATATAAATAATTGTTAATAAACAAATATGTCCGTGAATAATTATGAGTTATGACTTCAGCCTAACATATAACAATCAATAAGATAGCTGTATAGTTATAATTGATTGATATGTTGTAGATAGCTGTATAGTTATAATTGATTGATATGTTGTAGATAGTTGTGTGATTGATTGCTGCGTTGTAGATTGCTGTGCTGAAGGCAGTATCAGTTCAGGCTCAGCTGGATTGTCTGATATCACAGGACCTGCTGTTGGGAGAGGGGACAGCCCTGGAGTCAGGTGACTCTGTGGAGATCAGATACACCGGCAGACTGGTCGAGAGTCAGGGGCTGAGTCAGGTTCACCTAGAGTCAATCAATCAATCAATTAGAGTGATCGAGAGTCAGGGGCTGAGTCAGGTTCATCTAGAGTCAATCGATCAATCAATTAGAGTGGTCGAGAGTCGGGCTGCGTCAGGTTCATCTAGAGTCAATCGATCAATCAATTAGAGTGGTCGAGAGTCGGGCTGAGTCAGGTTCATCTAGAGTCAATCAATCAATCAATTAGAGTGGTCGAGAGTCAGGGGCTGAGTCAGGTTCATCTAGAGTCAATCGATCAATCAATTAGAGTGGTCAGAGAGTCAGGGGCTGAGTCAGGTGAGTCAGGTTCATCTAGAGTCAATCAATCAATCAATTAGAGTGATCGAGAGTCAGGGGCCTGAGTCAGGTTCATCTAGAGTCAATCGATCAATCAATTAGAGTGGTCGAGAGTCGGGCTGAGTCAGGTTCATCTAGAGTCAATCGATCAATCAATTAGAGTGGTCGAGAGTCGGGCTGAGTCAGGTTCATCTAGAGTCAATCAATCAATCAATTAGAGTGGTCGAGAGTCAGGGGCTGAGTCAGGTTCATCTAGAGTCAATCGATCAATCAATTAGAGTGGTCGAGAGTCAGGGGCTGAGTCAGGTTCATCTAGAGTCAATCAATCAATCAATTAGAGTGGTCGAGAGTCAGGGGCTGAGTCAGGTTCATCTAGAGTCAATCAATCAATCAATTAGAGTGGTCAAGAGTCAGGGGCTGAGTCAGGTTCATCTAGAGTGAATCAATCAATTAGTCGTTCAATTAATAGTCTGGTTAATTTAGAGGCAATCAATCAATTTGAGCTTCAATTCATGGCATGTCATGTGATCCTCCTGGGGCTGGTTCCAGCCAAAGATTTGTCTATGATGTTCCTCCACAAAACTCTACACTTTGCCATTTCTTCGATGTTCATTCTTTTTCTTCCTTCAATTAATCACTCAATATATCGATCAAATAGTCCTTCAGTCAGTGAATAAATGAACGGATCGATCAGTCAATTGATTGGTCTTTTAATCAACGATTAAATGAATGGATCAATCAATCAGACAATTAGTCATTCAATAAATGACTAAATGAATGGAAAAATCAACCAGGCAATTGGTCATTCAATCAATGATTTAATGAATGGATCAATCAATCAATCAATTAGTCCTTCAATCAGTAAATCAATATGTTATCTGACGTAAATAACTAACGTTTTTTACCATGTTTAACATTTTACCAAAGTTTACATATTTATGAGTGTTTTATTTTTGTACCAATGTTTAATTTTTGACCAATATTAATTTTTTACCAATGTCTAATATTTTACCAATGTCTAAATCTCTTCAATCAATCTCTACTGTGATTTGTGGAACTTTGACTTGAGTTTTTCTGTACAATTTGTTTCACATTTTTTCCGTTTAATACAATTTATTTGTTGATTTTTTAGTTTTATTCGATCCTTATTAAGTTTATCTTGAATTTACTTTTGATCTAACCATTTATAACATTGATCTAATCGATCATTATTTATTTTGATTTTACTTTAATCATTGTAATTAATCATTTTAATCTTGACACATTGATCTAATCATCGTCACATGCGATGGTTATGAACATAAATATGACCCAGGACGTCCCTGACATGTTTGCGAGGAAACGGTCGTTAAATCGCTGTAACGCTGTATGATACAGGTTGTGGAGTCCAATACAAGTGACGATAAGTTGTTGAGACTGAGGCTGGGCAGAGGAAAATCTCTCAGAGTAAGATATGAATCTCTCTCAAAATAAATCTCTCAAAATAAGCAAGGATCTGTCAAACTAAATCTCTCAAAGTCTGCAAAGAAACTCTAACAATAGATCTCTCGAACTAAATCTCTCATTGTAAGCAAAATCTCTGGTAAAGCTAAAAAGCTATTGTCACTTTCCTCACTCGAAAGCGATGCCATTGACGGGCGATGTCTGTAACTAAAATATCTCACAAAATAGATCTTTCAAAGTAAGCAAAGAATCTCTCAAAATAAATCTCTCAAATGAGGCAACTATTCTCTCTCAGTAAATCTTTCAAAATATATCTCTCGCAGTTAATCTCTCAAATTAAGTCTCTTAAGGTACGCTAAATCTCCCAAATTAAGTAAACTATCTCGCCAATTTCTAAAAAAAATCTCTCAAGGTATGCAAAGAATCTCGAACAGTATTTAAATAAAAAATAAAAATTCCCTCAAAGTAAATTAAATCTCTCTAAGAAAAATCTCTAAAGGTAAGTAAAAGTTTCTCACATGTTTCCATCCCGTGCTATTTTCTAGATTGGACTAAAAATGTGTTGTTGTGTGCAGTATGTGTTTTCGTGTGTTGTTCGTGTTGGTAAAGCTAAGGTTAACGTCAGTTTCCTCACTCGAAAGCGATGTCAGCGACAAGCGAGTCCAGGATTTGAACCCCACACGTACTGATCCGCGGTCGAGTATCTAACTGACTTCGCCACTGACTGCAGCCACTGTTGTTGTTGTTTTCGATGTTGTGTATGTGTTGTTGTTGTGCAACGAAGTAATTATATTTATTTTAGTGAAGAGACTTAAGCAATTAGTGATTGCGTCATGATTTCATTGCGTCACGATTTTGTCACTAATGACGGTAGCACTCAGGTGTGTTGCTGTGTAGGTATATGATGAAGGAATCGTTGGAATGAAGAGGGGAGGTAAGCGGTTGCTGATAGCGCCTCCGGTCTATGCCTACGGTTCAGAGGGTAAGCCTAACAAAGTGCCGTCCAACGCTACAGTGGCTTTCGAAGTGGAAGTTGTTAGAGTGAGTGATTGAAACCATCATTTGTGCGTTCATATTGTTGATTGTCTTATTAATTATACTTCTTCTCTATGGTCCTATTCCTCCATATGTCTCTGTTCATTGTTGCTCTGATCATCTCTGTTTCAGTTAACTGCATCCATTTGCCAAGACTCTTAATAATTATACTACATGTTCTTAAAAAATTACCTTGGCACAAAATTATGTCCTATACTAAGGATTTTCTTTGAAATAATTAATAATTAATGCAAATGTTTGTATTTTTTAAATTCGGAATATGTGTATTTTTTAAATTCGGAATATGCAAGTGCCACTTATGGGCCTTTATTTCCATTTATGCGCTCTAACTGTTTATTGTGTATGCCAATTGTGATATGCGTATGATAAATCAAATAAATAAATAAATAAATGAGATCTTGAGATCTTATGAATGAGTAGATTTTATTTTTAACAAAAAATCACAATTACACTGTACATCATGCAAATAACGACGTTAAAAACTGACTTGCAGGCCCTAGGGCTCTGATGTATGCCATCAGGGCTACAGTTGTTTTATGAACAGTTCCGGGTACGCTGTTGTAGTGTAATTGTATTTGTAGCGTTATTTTCTATTTGTAAATGTATACACACAAAATAATGCTACATATACAATTATGCTAGGACATCATCATAATCATCTTCCCTTGAATCTCCGTTTAACTAGGGTCGGGGTATATGAACATATTTTTCTTTAGTATAGTATCGTTTATTTGTACATCACAGCACAGATTATACAAATAATAGTAACGTGCACGTAGTTAGATATACAGAAAACAAAACAAAAGAGTCTGCCATAAAAGAGCTATAGCTCTGTGCGGTAATACCTTAAATAGCATCTATTGCAGAGTCTACTCGAGTCTGAAATACAAAAATTAATAATTAGTGTATAATTATTAATATGTAAAATACTATAATATTAATATAATTAATCTATTAATTAATTAATTAAACGATTAATCGGTTAGTAAGGTGTCTGCAGTTTAGTTATAGATATACAGATAACAACACAAAAGAGGCTACTATAAAAGAGCCATAGCTCGATTCGGTAATACCATAATTAGTTGCTATAGCAAAGTCTAATCGAGTCTGAAATACAAAAAAATATCTATTACATTACCAATTACAGTAAAACCGTTGGTAGCCATACAATTGAATACTTTCAAATTAGGAAATGGCCAGACACTGGCAAATGAAAACTCAAAGTAACTTTTAAAAAACATCTCTAAATTATTAAAAATATAACTAACAAGTAAACTAATTTCATGCCTGTAAGGAGCAAAATACTAACTAAAATAAGCTTTAGAGTGCAAAGAAATCATAATGAAACAAGAGAAGAAAATACAACGAAACAAATGTGGTGTCTTATTAATTAGTACAAGTGTTCAAAGAAAGCTTTACTAGTATAAATTCATAAAGAATCAATTAATACTGATTAAATATTAAATTGAAAAATTATCTCTTAAAATTAGTAATAGACGTAGCATTTCTATTAATCTTTTCCAATCATCTCTATCCCACAGCATATCATCAGTCAATCCCACATTTTTCACATCTCTTAAACAACGCATCTCACGTCAATTGTGGTTTATGGTTTTGTAGGAATTTCTGGAGCCTAGGCTCTCATCAACCAAATGCCCTTTCTGACGTTGGTTTGGCTCTTGATAAATATTTTATGATGAGGTGGGCCCTTTCTGCCTTCCTCAGTTCTATAATGGATTACTCTCATTTAATCCTGGGACGAAAAATGTCAAGGTGAGGTGGGTTCCCTCTGCCTTCCACAGCTCCATCTTAGTCGCCTCTTACGTACACGCACAGGTGGTTACGTTCTGTAAACCTGAAACCCGAGTGATTGATTGATCAATTGACAATCGATTGTCAATCGACAATAGATGGACAATCGATTCGTTTCTTTTGAACCTGTAGGTGAAGCTGAGTAGAGAGCGTGGTAGCGAGTCAACAGTTGTGGGTTCAAATCCCAGCCCGGCTGCGAGTTCGTCGGCACCAGTGGGCAGCGAGGAGCCCGTAGAGGAGGGAGTCAAAGCTAGATCTAAATCCATCTCTGAGCAGCTTGCACAACCGGTAAATAGTTGTAAAGTAGTCTTGAAGATTGGTTCCATTCTAGACTTCTTGTGTAAGACTGCTACAGAACAATAAAGCATAATGTAATCAAATACAAATGAATACAAATAAAATATAGAGTACAGCGAAGCAAAATGAAAGTGAAATATTGTAGAGTACAGTGAAGTTAAATGCAAGTGAAATATAGTAAATTAGAGTATAGTGTAGTTAAATACAAGTGAAATGTAGTAAAGTAGAGTACGCTGAAGTTAAATGCAAGTGAAATATAGTAAAGTAAACTACAGTGAAAAAAAATACAAGTGAAATATTTTAAGTAAAGAAAGTGGAATACAGAGCAAGTAAGTGAAATATAGTAGAGTACAGTTAAGTCAAATACAAATTAAACAGAGACATTTAGTAGGCCCTACAGTGAGCAGGTTCCACAATGTTCAATAAAGTATATCGCAATAATAACTTCAATAATATCTAAAACAGCTCGATATCATTATACTTGATAACGGATTTGGTGATAATTGGTAGTTGAAGTTATTAATTGATATATTTCTAATTTATTTATTCTAATTTTATTAGTTAATTTTAGTGAAGATTTGCTACCTGTTTAGAATGCATGCACTTAAATGACTAGTATTTGTGTCGATCAGGTCCCTGCAATGCAGATATTACTTGTCAACGAATTTTAAACTGTAATTCTTGCTTATTGACTGATATTTTTAATAATACTGACTATGTTTAATAACTATTCAGAATTTCTATTGTCTATTACTGGCTGGAGCCAGTGGCGAAGTCGGCAAGATACTCGACTGCGGATCAGCAAGTGCAGGGTTCTAATCCTGGACTCGCCTGTCACTGACATCGCTTTTGAGCGAGGAAACTTCCATTAACCTTAGCTTTACCAGCTTAACTTTTTTATTATAACTTGTAATTACTAATTAAATTGCCAATTATAACGTGTATGATTTCAGATGGCAGCTAAGACTGACAAGGCTAAGCTAATATCTCGTATGGCTAAGATGGGACAGCCAATGCTGCCTGTTAACCAGGCAGCATCGGCTGCCAGTGAGGCATCCGAGAATGAGGTTAAGCTTACAAGTGATATCACTGTCAAATACAGCAATAATAATATTTACACTTAGTAAACATTTAACATTAGTAAACATTTAACAATAGCATAGCATTTAACCTATGGGTAAACAGGATTGTTTGGGTAAAAAGGATTGTTTTCTCGGGGAATGACGCCCCTGCCCAGCAGATTATCAAAAGAAATGTTAGATGATTTAAACATACACTCGTATGTGGACGTGAAGAGGAAAACAGAAGATAGAGATGAGTGGAGGCTTTATATATCATGGACCTGCCAGTAGGCAGTGCAGTGATATTGTTGTTGTTTAGGGGCATGCTACCTCTCTGCTTGCTCTAGGCTTGATGTTGTTGTTTAGGGGCATGCCACCTCTCTACTTGCTCTACACTTGATGTTGTTGTTTAGGGGCATGCCACCTCTCTGCTTGCTCTAGGCTTGAGGCTTGATGCTGTTGTTGTTTAGAGACATGCCACCTCTCTGCTTGCTCTAGGCTTGACGTTGTTGTTGTTTAGGGGCATGCCACCTCTCTGCTTGCTCTAGGCTTGATGTTGTTGTTGTTTAGGGGCATGCCACCTCTCTACGTGCTCTACATTTGATGTTGTTGTCGTTTAGAGGCATGCCACCTCCAACTCTGCTTGCTCTATGTTTGATGTTGTTGTTGTTTATGGGCACGCCACCTCTAGGCTTGATGTTGTTGTTTAGGGGCATGCCACGTCTGTATCCGCTGCCTCCAGACCTGAAGTACCACAGAAACCCTCCTACCAGACCCAGCCAATCAGAGCAGAGGAAACGGCTGCGGCCCATCATCAGTCGGGGATGCCCCAGCATCAGGGGCTGCCCCACCAGCCGGGGCTTCCCTACCAGTCGGGGCTACCCCACCAGGCCGGGCCACCCCTTTATCAGCCGCTCTACCACAACGAGTCACAACCGTTCAGCGGAGCAGGTCTAGCCTCCCAGCAACATATGATGAACGCAGGTAGACACATACAGTTTAAATTCATATTTATAGTCTGTTCTGACAATAGGTTATTAGAGCTTATTTTAACGTTAAATAACCGGTGTTGTGTCCGAATTGCCTAAGAATAGACCAACCGTAAACAGTACGTGTCATCTCTAAGATACAAACTAACGTCAGAAAGGGCATTCGATTGGCGAGGGCCTAGGCTCCAGAAATTGTGAATATAATTCTGTTTGATAGTACTTCTATATGATAGTATGATTGTATGATTGTATGACTATATGATACTATCATACTGACTGTATGATAGTATGGCTGTATGATAGTATGACTATGATTCTCGGTCTTCCTCCAATTTAGCGTGTCTTCGTTCTATCTTTCAGCCTTGAACCCCCATTTCTCTTCCATCTAAACTGCGCTAAGTGAAAACAAACAAACAAATGCACGAGAAAATCAATCGATCAATACCATAACGAACGAGTCAATCAGTAATGAACGTAAATGAGAAATCAATCAATACTACAACGAACGAGTCAATCACTAATGAATGAGAAATCAATCAAGCAATACTATAACGAACGAGTCTAGTAATCAACATGTATACATTTATGTTATCAATAAATTTAAAATACTAATTTAAAAGGGTCTAATGAAATACAGTTTTAGACTGTAAGCATTAAAACGTACCCACTTACACGAAATTACAAGTTAGCCAGTCATTAAGTTTGATCACTATGCTGTATAAATATGGCACATCAACCTTGATCTTATAATTTTTTAGAAAATCGTTATGTACACTGCTACTAAAATTATACAATATGGTGTAAAATTAGTTAATAAAAAGCAGACAATAAATTAACAATTTATCAATCAATTATTAATCACTATTTTAAAAGGAAACACCAATTTATAGGCATGTCAAGTACTGCGCTGCTAAACATAAACAGTATCTCAAATTAGTAATAGCTCAAGCCAATGCAATCAGTAGATGGGTGAAATTGAAAGCTGGAAATTAACCGAATAGTAAATAAATGTATAGCATAACAAATGCTACTGAAATGTTAGTCGGTTAATCAACATTAGCGTTCAATTTTGTTTAACATTAGAACATTAATACACCAAGCCTACTAGACAAGTACTAGAGATCCTTAATATGTAAAATATAACATTATAATATTACAATATAACAATAGCCCTACAACAATAGTAATGTAGAATTAGTAGCATTAATAATATAATACTGTTAATTCAACAATATTATTTTGTTCTTATTATGTTGTTATTCAATAAATGAATATTCAACATTTTTGTTTCAGCAGAATGAAACAATACAAACATTAACAAAAGTTTTTAGAGAGGCACTCTTCGCCGCCCCACACCCCGAGTTCAGAGGGGCCATTGCGGCCACTCTGACGACTCGAGGATGCAGGAGCGCCCAGCGACGACCACGAGGAGGTGGTGCCTCAGCCGTCACCACACGCATAGACAACACTCGTGGGGAGGCTGGTGTCCCCTACTGCAGGCGGGCTACCGGCAACCCTTCTACACCAGGGGGTGTCCCATACTCCTAAAACCACTGTGTTGCCCATGCATGCGACATCTAAGAAATCCAATCAAGCAATAAGGCGTCCCTACATTGCTCGACGAGATCCCTCCAATGTCTAAAACAAGAAAAACCCAAAAACCCCAACCCCTCCCCTTCACCTCCCCAGAGACCTTTTTGGCTGCGAGTAAACCAACAATAAAAACAAGTTAAATAGTCAGTCGATCAAAAGTAACAACAGTAGAAAGAGGAACATACCCTCTATGAATAGAGACTTCTTCTTTGCTGCGAGTAAACAGACAATCAAAATAAGTTAAATAGTCAGTCAATCAAAGTATTAACAGTATTAGTAGGAACATACCCTCTGTGAATAGAGACTTCTTTGCTGCGAGTAAACAGACAAAACAAGTTAAATAGTCAGTCAATCGAAAGTAATGTCAATAGGAACTTACCATCTGAATTCTTTCCATACAGTCTTCTTTGCTGCGAGTAAATAGACAATCAAAACAAGTTAAATAATAGTAATAATAGCCAATGAATAGTAAAATTAATAGAAACTTCCCATCTGAATTCTTTCCATATAGTCTTCTTTGCTGCGAGTAAATAGACAATCAAAACAAGTTAAATAGTCAATCAATCAATAGTAATATTAATAGGAACTTACCGTCTGAATTCTTTCCATAGTCTTCTTTGCTGCGTGTAAACAGACAATAGAAACAATATTAAGTAAATAGACAATTAAACAAGTTAAATAATAGTAATAATAGTCAATCAATAGTAATATTAATAGTAATATTAGTCAATCAATCAATAGTAATATTAATAGAAACTTACCGTCTGAATTCTTTCCATAGTCTTCTTCTTTGCTGCGAGTAAACAGACAATAAAAACAAAATTAATTAAATAGACAATCAAAACAAGTTAAAATAGTCAGTCAATAGTAATATTAGGAGGAACTTACCGTCTGAATATCTCCATAGTCTTCTTCTTTGCTGCAAGTAAACAGACAATAGAAACAAGTTAAATAGTCAATCAATCAATAGCAATATTAATACATGTAGGAACTTACCGTCTGAATTCTTTCCTTATAGTCTTCATTGTTGCTGCGAGTAAAACAAACAATAAAAACAATACTAAATATACAATCAAAACAAGTTAAATAATAGTAGTAAATAGTCAAACATATTAATATTAATTGTAACTTGCCGGCTTAATTCTTTCCATGGAGTCTTTTTCTTTGCTGCTCGTAAACAGACAATTAAAACAAGTTACATCAATCAGTAGTAATACCTATAGGAACTTGCCTTCGGAATTCTTTCCTTATAGTCTTCATCTTTGCTGCGAGTAAATAGACAGTCAAAACAAGTTAAATTTGGAACTTGCCGCCTGAATTCATTCCATATAGTCTTTTTCTTTGCTGCTGGTAAATACACAATCAAAATAAGTTAAATAGTCAATTAATCAATTGTAATATTAATAGGAACTTACGTCTGAATTCTTTCCATATAGTCTTCTTTTTTGCTGCGAGTAAATAGACTATCAAAACAAGTTCAATAGTCAATCAATCAATAGTAATATCAATAGGAACTTGCCGTCTGAATTCTTTCCATATAGTCTTCTTCTTTGCTGCGAGTAAATAGACAATCAAAAGAAGTTAAATAGTTATTCAATCAATAGTAATATCAATAGGAACTTACCGTCTGAATTCTTTCCATATAGTCTTCATCTTTGCTGCGAGCAAACAGACAAAGCAAGTTAAATAGTTAATCAATAGTAATATCAATAGGAACTTGCCGTCTGAATATCGCCATAGTCTTCTTCTTTGCTGCGAGTAAACAGACAATAAAAACAAGTTAAATAGTCAATCAATAGTAATATTAGGAGAAACTTACCGTCTGAACATCTCCATAGTCTTCTTCTTTGCTGCGAGTAAATAGAATAAAACACTATTTATTAGACGATCAATACTAGTTAAATAATAGTAATATTAGTCAATCAAAAGTAATATCAATAGGAACTTACCGTCTGAATTCTTTCCATAGTCTTCTTCTTTGCTGCGAGTAAACAGACAATCAAAACAAGTTAAATAGTCAGTCAATAGTAATAGGAACTTGCCGTCTGAATTCTTTCCATATAGTCTTCTTCTTTGCTGCGAGTAAACAGACAATAGAATCAATATTAATTAAATAGACAATCAAAACAAGTTAAATAATAGTAATAACAGTCAAAAAATAGTAATATTAATAGGAACTTATCGGCTCAATTCTTTCCATAGTCTTCTTTGCTGCGAGTAAATAGACAATAAAAACAAGTTAAATAGTCAGTCTGTCAATATTGAGCAACTATAAGAGGCTCTGAGCTGCGAGAAAATAGACAAAATCACAACAATATGTAATATATCAAAACTTATACTAATGTCTACGCTAACATGCAAATACTATAAAATAAAATCTAGACCATGCAAATACAACAAAATAAAATCTAGACCATGCAAATACGACCTATACGACCATTCAAAAACAACTGTGTGGTCATTCTGATGTGATCATCCTATTCCTGGCTGGTGCTGCTCCTGATTGGTGCTTTCCTGATTGATGCTGCTCCTGACTTAGATGCTGAATGCCCATCGTTTTGTTCTTTTTATTGTTTTCTCTCATTCTCTTTGATTCACTCTACACGATTAGCTATTCGCACGGATTAACTATTCGTACGGACTAACTACTAGCCGATTCACTCACTGATTCACATCACACACACTGGTTGCTCTATCATTCACATCACACACTCTACTGAGATCTCAGTCAGTAACTTAATAATGCTTTTATACTCAGACAGTAATTATCTGTAGGCCCACCATGTCCTGTTTTCTGAAGGTAGCAGTTGTCTGATGACTTCGCCATTGAAGGTCAACATAATTAACGCCTACAGTCTTTCATCCGTGAACTGGACTTAACATTTAATTCAGCAGTCCAGAGCTGTCCGGTTCTTCAAATGTCGATCAAGATGTGGCAGAGATTGGGCACAGAGTAATTTCACTGTGTAGACTGTCAAGTCTCTCTCTTCATTCATTTGAATTGAACCATTGTCTGCAGTATAATTGACTGGAAAGCTGTCAATATGGACAGTTGAACTGGTTGACTTATTTACTGGAATAGCGTCACTTTTGACTGAGACACGTGCGTCACGCACGGTTTGTCATATCCGGTGACCTACCTGTAACTGACTATAGACAAAGATGTAAACAAAAACCAAATGAAAAATAGTGTACAACACCTATAACAGCAACAACATCGATAACAACAACACAGCAACAATAGCAACAATAGCAACAACAACAACTTTGAATGCAGGTAAATAATTGAATAAAACAATCAGGCAGTGCACTATAATACGATAAAGATTTAACGCCTGGTTTCTCATCCTGAAAGTGATGTAAGATAGGCCTATAGTCTCAAGCTTATAAAACAAAATCGAGGGCACTTTTCTATATTCGTCTTATTCGTATTTATAAGTATAAATATTTAAATCCCACACTTCTTTTCTTAAAAACTACACTGGCTTCCAGTCTCTGAACGAATAAAATTCAAGATAGTTTCCTTGACCTTCAAAAGTTTAAATTATGGCGAACCATCTATCTGATACTTTATCAGTCTATCAACCCTCTCCTAGTCTTCGTTCCTCTACCGAAAACCTTCTCACTGTACCAAACATTAAATCTGCCATGGGCAGACGCTCGTTCGTGTTTTTTGCTTCGACAATATGGAACTCTCTGCCACAAGATCTTCGATTTTGTAATTGTATTGGTACTTTACTTGGCAAGCGAGAAACCCATCTCTTTCCGCCACAGATCTAAATTTTGACACGCTTGCCTTGGATATTGGACTTGCACTGTTTTGATCTCGCTTTCTCTTGTGGCCTTTGTGTACTCAGTAGTCATCGTGTGGTGCTTTGGCGTCTGTTTGTGCAGAATATGCAAGAGATGTCCCTGATATTGCCTTTTGGCGAGAAACTGGACGTTAAATTCTTATTGATTGATTGATAGACAAACATGTATAGGCCCATTCCTATTCAAAATTAACTACTATATTATCTTCATTCATATATTCAGCTCATGACAAATTAGTAGACTAAGATGTTGTTTTATAAGTAAAGTAAAATAAACACGTAATAGGCCTACAGTGAAATGATCAGTTATATTGATATCTATCACTTTTAATATCACATGTTTAAATGGATAGGAAATTAAGACCATTTTCCGTATAACCAGTCCAGTGAATGTCCGAAATTTTACTCTCAGATCAGCGCGGCTGGGATTCGAACCCACGAGGGTTCAATTTATTTGTTATGCTCTTTATTTTTATTATTCATATTTATTAATATATGTAAAAATTCATGCAAGGTTTAAGCTCCTGGCCCAAAGTAGGCCTATGGGTTACATATAGTTACACATTATGAGCCACCTAATGAATTCGGGTACAGGATTCTTCCGGAAATTCAAAATCTCATGACTACAATAGTAGGCCTATTGTACTGGTGGTCGGCCTCAAAACATTGCCGTGATATAGGCCTAGGCCTATGTGGATCACTTCCCGACTCTAACAAAGTCTACCCACACACGCTAATCTATTTAGAGTTGAGAACTATTAACCGTACTTCCCTTCACAATGCGTCAACTATTTCTTGTATAAAGTCTATTCCATACGACGATCCAGATTTAGACTACCGTTAGGTCCATATATATATATATATATATATATATATATATATATATATATATATATATGTATATATATATATATATATTAGATATATATAGATATAGATATATATATGTAGATATAATGTATATATATATATCTATATATAATATATATACTGTATATATATATATATATATATATATATATATATATATATACCTGTATTTCTACTTAATAGCTAATAAGGCAGACCAGTAATTAAAGTGGAGGGGACGCAGCTAGGGGAACTGCGTTCTCTCATTTTTCTGAGGTGTTTTCGCCGCAAGGGGCCCATATTAGATATAAGCTAGGATACCAATAAATACCTTACAGAAGGCCCGAAATGTTCTGACCATTCCTCTAGTCCTGAATTCTCTATTTAGCCAATGATGTAACATAAGGTTTCAGTTAAATTCTCGGTCACTTCTCATTATAGAATACAGACATGTAGCTTACCCAGTCACAATGACCCTTGGATTGTGTAAGGAGCTAATCTAATTTAACGTCTGTTTAAGTATCTCGTCGCTCTATTATAGGACGACCCGTAAGTAAAAACTTTATATTCAAAATCCATCGATTTTCTATTAGCTGCTCATAGAATGTCTCAATAGCGTAGGGGTAACGTCATGAAGTTTTAAATGGCAGATCCTGAGATGAATTGAACCGTCGCGGGTTCGAACCTCAGCCGCGCTGATCTGAGAGTAAAATCTCGGGTATTCACAGGACTGGTTACACGGAAAATTGACTAAATTGTGCCTAACGGTTTAAATATGTGGCGTTAAAAGTGATAGATATCAACATGGTTAATCTTTTCACTGTATTGCCTGTTTACTTTTACTTTTACCTATAAAGCTGTATCTTACTAATTGTTATTGCGCTTATTGTCATTTGAGTTTTATAGACCTAATTGAATCAGCTCGTAACTAAACAAGCGTTGTAAACACATTCGGTTGTCATGAGCGGAATATATGGATGAAGATAATATAGTTGATAATTGTATATAGGTATAGATAGGCTTATACATATGCCTCTAATAAAAAATAAAATGCTCTCGATTTTATATTGTTAGCTGGTGATCATAGGCCTACCTGACATCACTTTCTGGATGAGAAACCAGGCGTTAAATCTTCGTCGTATTATATTGGATCGCAATGTAATAATTAAGTAGTATAATAATATAACAAATAATTGTTTTATTCAAGTATTTTCTTGCATTTAATTTGTTGCTTTCCTGTCCATTGCCTGATTGAGGTGTAACAAGCCATGCGTGACATATAGAGTACTTGTCACATATCTATATAGATATTTATTCCAGTGAAGGGGTCAATAAGTTCAACCGTCCCTACAACGATTCGATCTAAATGAACTATTATAGAAAGACTTGCAGTCTAGACCGTGAAATTACTCTGTCCTCAATCTCTTGTACATCTTGTTTGAGAACCAGACAGCTCTGGACTTGCAAAATTCAATGATAGGTCCAGTTCATGGATGATCCAAACTGAGACTACCGTTAGGTCCATACATATTCTATATATATATATATATATATATATATATATATATATATATATATATACATATATATATATATATATATATATATTATCTTAGTGCACAGCCTATTGGCAGGTCCATGGTATATAACGCCTCCACTCATCTCTGTCTTCCGTTTTCCTCATCATATCCACATACGAATGGATCTTTACATCATCCGTAACATTCCTTTTTATATAGGGATAATATATAATGGCCTACCATTATTCTTAGAGGATTCTGCTTATGACGAGGTGGGCCCCCTATGCCTTCCTCAGCTTCGACTAACATTTACTGGGCAGAGGCGTCATTCTCTGAGAAAACAATCCTGTTTACCCCAGGTATATATATATATATATATATATATATATATATATATATATATATATATATATATATATATATATATAACGGACCTGTTAATACATGTCCTAACAATACTACATGTAATAATAATAATACAGGTCCTAATAATACCGTTATTATTATTATTATTACTATTATTATTATTATTATTATTATTATTATTATTATTATTAAAGAACTCAAACGACTATAAGCGCAGATAACAAGATATTAGCAAGACATTGCTTTATATGCAAATAATAGATCGAATTGAATTCTCGTGGGTTTGAATCCCAGCCGCGCTTATTTGAGAGTAAAATCTCGGACATTCACTGGACTGGTTATACGGAAAATGGACTAAATTGCCTAAAGGGGCATTCGGTTGGTGAGCGCCTGGGCACCAGAAATTGCTACAAAAGCTTAAACGAATGGAAAACTGATGATATGATATGGGACAGAGAGGTTTTTGAGAATGTCTATTCGTATCCTGACCCTGGTTAACTGGGATTAAAGGGAAGATGATGATGATGATGATATTGACGATAATGATGATATTGATGATGATGATGGTACCTCAATGGATAATAAAATACCTAGAGGTAGTATTTTATTATCAATGCTTGAGCTAGTCTTTCCTGTTACTTATCCAGATCGGCCTGCTTCAGATTCAATGCGGATTTCTCTCTCTCTAACTGCTCCATCTAAATTCAATCAAACAACTAGGCCAACATGTCGTGGACTGCACGTGTCGTAAGAGACGACAAAGCACTAAGATGAAGTGATAGACATCAGCATGGTTGATCATTTCACTATAGCACGTGTTGTTTATTTTTTATTTTATTTTTTATTGAAATAGACGGATACATTATTTATTAATGCTTTTTGTGTGTGCTATGTTTGTGTGCAGGTGCTACGAACTCCACTCTGTCTGTCTACCAGCCTCCCCAGCCTTCCTTTTATCCCCCAATGGTTAGTACCTAGAGCAACAACAACACCCTACAGGGTCGCGAATGAGTGTATAACTGTATAGGATGCTTAACTAAGACTGTATTACATAGACATTTCTCCTCAGCACATTTCTTTGCAGAATGGTCTGGGTGAACTGATCTGTAGTGATGTGTGCTGTGGGGACTTCCCTGACATCATCCCTGGATGAGGAAACGGACGTTAAACATTTATTATTATTGTTATTATTAATATTACGCGAGAAGATAAGTGGTTGAGGGCTCACTATCTCGCCGATGAGAGTCTGAGTGTTTTGTTCATTATTCTTGAATTGAGGGATTGCCTATGTGAATGAATCGTTAACTTTCATTAACTGACTGAATTAATTGCATATTTTTGAATTTGTTGATTGGATTTGTTGAAAGGATTTGTTGATTGATTGTTGATTGAGAAAAAGGATTTGTTGATTGATTGATTGTTTGATAGTTAATTAATTAGTTAATTAATTAGTTAATTAATTAATTTGTATGTTTGCTTATCTGATTTTGTTTCTCCGATTTAAGTAAATTTCTAAATTCAATAGTTGATTTATTTAATTAATTGAGTTTATTGATTGATCGGTATTTAATTGAGTTGATTGATTGACCAGTATTTAATTAATTTAGTTGATTGATCGACTAGTATTTAATTGAGTTGATTGATTGACCAGTATTTAATTAATTTAGTTGATTGATTGATCAGGGCCAGTACCCATACCAGCCTATGCAGCAGTACAGTGGTCAGGTTTATAACTCGGCGGCTGCCAATGTGCCTTCAGCCGCAGCTGCCTCAGCGCAACCCAGCCAATGTAAAATCTCACATTATTATTATTATGATTAAAATACCTTTATTTTTATTAATATAATAGTATATTTAGGCGCAGATTGTATTAATTGACGGTAAGGAGACAAAAGTTCTGCAAAATATTACAATCGCGACCATTGCTAAGATAGGATTCAATGCAAGATGATGACGATGAAGGCATTGGCGTAATATTGTTGTCTTGATACATGCAGTCATTAATTTATGTAGCTAAAATATCTTGCCGTAAAACAAAATCTCAAAATATTAGAACAAAACACTAATAGTTATTAAGCAACTTATGTATCAATCAATCAATAAGAATTTAACATCCGGTTCCATGCCATAAGGCAATGTCAAGGACATCTCTTGCAGACTCTACACAAACAGGCGCCAAAGCACCACACGATGACGATCGAGTAAACAAGGACCACAAGAGAAAGCGAGATCAAAACAGTGCAAGTCCTAGATCCAAGGCAAGCGGGGTTTTTTCACAGACAGGGGCTGACTTTGCCATACTAGTGCTAACATTGGGGTTATTTTCATCCACTACTGCTGACATAACCATGGTAGTGTTAAGATGAGGGTTGTTTTCACCCACAGACATGCTGGTGTTAACATGAGGGTTATTTTCACCCACAGACATCTGGTGTTAACATGAGGGTTGTTTTCACCCACAGCTGCAGATATGACGATGATGCTAATGGAGACGAGGCAGCAGAACACTGAGGTGAGACTGGGGCTGAGCAAGGTGACTGACAAAGTGGACAGGATTGTTGAGAAACTTGACGTGTTGTCCGCACAACAGTCTGCCTCCCTAGCCATACAGAACTCTGTTCCCAGCATGGAAGTGGGCATGCTTCTACACAGCGTTCAGCGCATTGTTAAGGTAATTTATATTTATAGGGTTGTTAATAATAATTGATATGCTATTATATGAAATGTTTTCCCCCAGGATTAAATGGTAATCAATCCATCCATCTAACTGAGGAAGGCAACGGGAAACCACCTCATAAGCCATACTTTTTCCAAGCTATAGGCTACTTAAAGTACGGATAAGGTATAGACTTGTGAAGGCATTAACTTGTTGATCTAAGGAGTGCTCTTATGGAGCAGGAAAACAGACTTTGAGTATGAATATGTACCTTGAACCTGCCACTTGGCAGTGCACTGAAGAGAGAGAGAGATGTTATTATTATGCTATTTTATTATTAATTACCTTAGCGCATTTGTTAAGGCAATTTACATACATAGGGTTGTTAATAATTTACTTGTTATTATTTATTGTCTTATTAATTTATGTGACGTGACCGTGACATCATCCTTGGGTGAGGAAACGGACTTTTAACCTTTATTATTAGTATATGTCATTATAAGCTTCAAATATATAGGGCTAACGATAACTGAAAATAGCAGATGCGAATCAGAAGTCAAATGAAGAATTGCGCAAAGAAAAGCCTTCAGAAAGATGAATTGACTACTAACGATAGTTTGATTAAATCCGCGATTATAAAGATTACAGAGACTTCAGTGTGGATCACGCTTCTATACAGCTGTGAAATGTGGGTATTAAGTAAAGAGGATGTTCAGAAATAGGAAAGGCATGCTTTGTGGCTGAGGAGTGTAGTAGTAGTAGTGTGCACTTCTGCGCACCGACATGTGCAAGCAACACTTGTAATCGTTGGTACGGGAAAAAGAAGGCAGCACACTAGTCCCAAAATAGAAGATAAGATCGAAAGACTGATAAAATTACAAAGGAAGAAGTGCCAAATTAAGTTGGTACAAGTACGTAACTGCTAAAATCTAAGATGACAAGGAATAGAAAGAAGAACTGAAAGATCATGCTATGAAAGGGGGATGGTTTAATAAAAGAAGAAACTGAAGGAAGAATGGAAAGAAATAAGGTTAGAAGAAGACCGCTAGTTGGATTGCTGGCTGTATACACAAATTACAAACTCTGCAAATGTTCCCTTTTTAGTGCCCAACACTCAGAACCATACATCATTACTGGCCTAATCACAGACCTATAAAATTTGCCTTTCAATCTTAGTGGTATTTTCCTATGACACAGCTCTCTAATAATGTTATGTTCTTTTATTGTATTATGTCACAGTAAGTTATATTAAGTTGCATTATATTATTTTAAATTATGATATACTATATTACATTATGTTATATTATTTTACATTATTTTGTTCTATATTATTTTATTTCACTTTGTGTTTTATTTAAAAAGCTTGTAAAAAGCTAATGTTAACGTCAGTTTCTTCACTGGAAAGCGATATCAGTGACGGGAGAGCTCATGATTTGAACCCCGAATATACTGATCCGCGGTCGAGTATCTTACCGACGTCGCCACTGGCTGCAGCCAGTGTATTAAGTTATATTACGTTACATGCTTAAACATTAAGCATGGTTCTGCTTTATGTTCATGTCATGTCATGTGACCATCCTGGGGCTGGTTCCAGCTAAAGATTTCTCTATGATGTTCCTCCACAAAACTCTATTCTTTACCATTTCCTCGATGTTCATTCTTTTTCTTTCTTTTGTTCTTCCATAAATGCTAACTCCAGCAGCCTTCAAGTCTACAAGGCAGTCCTTTCATCTTCTTTTAGGTCTTCCCGCTGTTCTCTTTCCGTCTGATTTATAGTTAAATATCTTTCGAGGGTTTCTATTATCTTACATGCGCGTAACATGTCCAGCCCATTTCATTCTTCTTCTCTTGATTATTTCACTGACCATTAGTCGATTTGTTCTTATCCTAATGTTCTCATTTGTTACGTGCTCTTTTTCCGTATAACCAGTTCAGTGAATGTCCGAGATTTTTTTTATCTGAGAGTAAATCTCGGGCATTCACTGGACTGATTATACAGAAAGTGGTCTAAATAAAAACGGTTTAAACATGTGGTACTAAAAGTGATAGATATCAACATAGTTGATTATTTACTATATTGCGTGTTTACTTTTTTAACTGATTCCTTAAAGTTTTATGTTACACTGTGTGAAACAGGAGAATGAGCATTTGAAGGCAGACACTATTGAGAAGAGTGCCCGCATAGAAACACTCAACAGTAAGATAGGAGAGCTGCTGCAGAGAAATCAACAGTGAGTATATCTAATGTACTGCATTACTTTAGGTCGTGTTTATTAAACACCACTTTTATTGCTTTAACATGATATATATGTAGCAAGTTTTAACACCACTTTTATTTCTTTAATAATATTATGTTAACAGTTTTTAACACCAGTTTTCTCGCTGCTAATCCAATAAGGGTTATTACAGCTTTTCTGCAGGGTCCGCATGCTGACACATTTGGCGTTCGTTCGTTCATTCGCGTTCGTTCTATCACGCGTTCGTTCCTTCTCGTTTGTTCGTTCGCGTTGGTTCGTTCGCGTTCATTCATTCGTGTTCGTTAATTCGCGTTCGTTCGTTCATTCGCGTTCTTTCATTCGCGTTCGTTCGTTCATTCCCGTTCGTTCATTCGCGTTCTTTCATTCGCGTTCGTTCGTTCCTTCATGTTTGTTCGTTCACGTTTGTTCGTTCATGTTTTTTCGTTCGCGTTCGTTCGCGTTCGTTCGCGGACGTATTCCGAAAGTGATAATTAAAGTAAGTTTTAATTGTATAATTTTTAAATTACTATTAAAAGTGATTTGTTAGACTTGTTCATGTCTATTTATTTATTTTATTTTATTATTTATTTCAAAGCAGTCTTTCTAAATTATTGTGAAGTCAAAGATTTTTACAGTTTTTGAATGGGGTAAATATGATATGTATATGGCAACACTTTACAGATGTTGTTGTTGTTGTTGTTGTACAGGTATATAGAACAGAGCAATGCAATGCTGGAACAGAGGAACGACTCCTATAAGTCAACGGCCGTACAGAGTCAGGAGAAAGTTCTGTCCTTAGAACATGACAAGGTTATTAAATCTATTAATTAAATCTTATAAATTATGTGAGTAGTAGCTGGAATGAGGAAGACCACAATTAAAAAATGAATATTTGAGGATGAATTTGAATGTTGAGGGGATCGGGGATAGGTTGGCTCAGTCGAGATTGAGATGGTATGGGCAAATTGTGAGAAAAGCAGACGAGGATGTAGTAAAGAGAATTTTGAGAGAAGAGCTGGATATTAAGCTAGAGAGAGGTAGGCAACAATTGACGTGGAATGCGGTAATAAAAAAAGACACGAAAAATATGGGATTGACTGATGATATTGGTGTGGGACAGAGAAGACTGGAGAAAATCTATTCGTATCCCCATCCTGGTTAAACTGCGATTTAAAGGAAGATGATGATGTAAATAATATCATCAAATTTTATACTAAGATCATCACTAAATCTATTAATTAATAATTAATTAATAAAAATAGTTGATTGATGGATTCATTGGTTAATCATTATAATGGCTAATCAGTGTGATTTCTTGATGAATTGTTTTTGTAAATTAATTATACTGTTAATGACAATATTGATAAAACCAATAACAAAGAATATTGAGATTTCTAAGCAGTTGATTGACTAGCTGATTGATTTATTATATTGGCCTGTGATCAATGTTTTGAGTAAATGACTGATTGATAGCTTGATTGAACGATATTAAATGAATTGATTGATTGATACAGATGAAATTAACTAGTGAACTGGCTGTAATGACGTCACAGCTATCCGCCAATCATCTTGAGCTGACAGCTGTCAAGAAGAAAGAGGCGGAGCTACTGGAACAACTCGATCGTCTCATTGGCTCAGACACTCGTAATAGGGAGGAGCTAACTGTGCTCAGAGCACAAGTCAATGGTACGTCAGCGATGCTCTATATTGTCCTGATCTACGGTTTGTTGTTAAAATTTACCTTTATCCCATGTCGAGATTAGCATTTGTTTGCTTCCCAATTGCTTTCATTGATGTGATTACTCTGTGAAATTTTGTGAAAATAAAACATATTTCTCTCTCTCTCTCTCTTCCCAATATAATCACAAATAATAAATAATAATTGCTAAAATTGTTAGCCGAAACAAATTAAGCTCTTCTTCCTCTTCTTCTTCTCTTTAATCGCAGTTTAACTAGGGTCGTGATACGACCTATGGACCTTCTCCACTCCTCTTTCTCTCAATCCATATCAAAGCCTCTTCCATTCGTTTTAGAAAATTTTGTAGCAATTTCTGGAGCCTAGGCACTCACCAACCGAATTCTCTTTCTAACGTTGGTTTAGATCTTAGTGCTTTAGTTTCCTTCTACGACACGTGCAGTCACCGGTTGGTCAATTCTTCGAACAACCCGGACACAACACGGGGAAATGACTCATTTTCCGAAACTAGTTAAGCGTTCAGTGATTAATGTAGATTTTCCAGGCGTCATCGTTCACTTGTTTAGTTTATAGTTTATGTATGCTGTATTTGTTGTTTATTACGACATGGAAAACAAACAAAAAGGTTGAATGAAAAAGATTCATGCAGATTTTGGAGCAAAAAGAAAGAAAGAAAGAAAATGTTTGTAAAGTATGTCAGAGCAGGATCTAAGTTTGAGTCATCACTTGTCAGATACGGACGTTAAACCCTATTCTGGCCTCGATAACTTAAATCTATACTAACTAAAAACATGACAAAATCAGCGTTTAGAAATTAAATAAGAAAGAAGAATTTAATACAATAAAATAAGAACAATAATACATTAATTATGGCACAATTAAACTAGAACAAACATCGATCAGAACTTAGTAAATTACTTTAACCACGAAAATAGAAATCATTATATTTAGATCACCTTCAACACATAACCTTTATTCAATACAACCATAACTATAACTTAAAAGAACCATACTCAAAAACAACCACTATAACTAATTTATGAACTAGACGACTAGATTAGAACTAAAACTATGCAGCCTGGTGCTATAGTGAAATTAGAACTAAAACTAGCGTGCTAGTCCTAAACTAACTACTAATATAAAATCTTCTATAATACTATAGGTTCCCTAGACCTTGAAAGCCACACGGCTATAACTATACCAATAGTACCCTGGTACTATGGACTAAAATATCTACGACTAGTATCCTGGTACTGTCGTCTAGAACTCAACAATTGACTTGGAAAAGCACCTCAAAGCTAAACCTAACTATTCCGCACGCCATCAGACAACCAAGTCCTCCTATTATTGCTCACAACAAACTTCCTCGTCTTCTTCGCCACTACGCGCGACAACAACAACAATACATCAATTCAATATAACATATTGAAAACACAAAGAAACTTATATATATAGAAGCACGAACCCTGGCAGTTTTATTTCACAAAATTCACATAGTTATCGTATCATAGTAATAAACAATATAGAATAGCTTGCTAAAGGCTGTTAACTGGATACTGTTTATAAGATCAGACGAGGCTTGTTGATGAACTGAAGGATCAGTTGAAGGCGGAGAAACAGGAGGTAAGAAATCAGGACCAGCAGCTCTCCACACTGCGAGAGACTGTAGCAGAGATGAGTGTGGAGAGAGAGTCACTAGAAAAGGTTTGTACGATGTGATGAATGTATGGCTTTGATTGTCCCATGTTGTTGTTGTTGTTGCTGTTGTTGTTGTTGTTGTTGTTGCTGGCTGGAGCCAGTGGCGATGTGATAATCTGGCTGCGGATGTTCCCATGTTGTTGTTGTTGTTGTTGTTGTTGATGATGATGTTGCTGCTGGCTGGAGCCAGTGGCGATGTCAGTAAGACACTCTTACCGAATCCTTCAATCTGGTCGTCAAGTGATTGGTCGATCGATTGTTTGATTGACTTTTCTATTGTTTGTTTATTCGATTGATCAATTGATTAGTTAATAGGGGAAATAGTTGATTATTTTATTTGATTTTTATTGAATGAATGATCGAGTGATTAATTGATTGATTGATGATTGATCGAGTGATTGATTGGCTGATTATCATATTGTATGTGTATTAGTATTTACTTGACTTGTCTATAGAGCCTTGAAGAGAGTAAGAGAAGGGCGGCTGTAGACAACGAGATTGATTAATTGATTAATTGATTGATTAATTGATGGATTGATTGATCGATTGATTGATTGATTGATTGAGTATCGTATTCACGTGATATGTCTGTAGAGCTTGGAAGAGCGCAAGAGAAGGGCTGCTGAAGACAAGGAGAAACAACTTGCTGAGGTGAATGAAATGAGAGCCAGTTTCGAGGTTGTTCTTCCTACTGCTTTCAAATAATACTGTAGCATGTGAATATATGAATTCTGAGCAACTTGACTCTAGAGTCGTTGTCTTTCGTGAAGCACTGGCAGTTAACGATTGATCTATTCTCTTGTCAAATTAATTCTTGTGAATGAGATGTCGTTGTGTCATCACAACGTGACTGACTGCACACGTGTGATGTGGAAATAGACGTTAAACTAGTCCACGTAGATCTGTTGTCTATTATCACAGCGTCACTGATGCGCACGTGTGATGTGGAAACATACGTTAAACTAGTCCACGTAGATCTGTTGTTTATTATCACAGCGTGAACTCTCTGACCTCAAGACTCGCCTCAGGTCTGAGAAGTCTTCAACTGAACTCACCGTGGCTCAGCAGGTTAATCTTCATCAATCAATCAATCAGTCGGGCTCAGCAGGTTAATCTAAATCAATAAATCAATTAGTTAATCAATCAGTCAATCAAACAGTCAGGCTCAGTAGGTTAATCTAAATCAATAAAATCAATCAATCAGTCAATAAATCAGACTCATCAAGTTAATCTACATCAATCAATCAGTCAGTCAATCAATCATTCAGTGATGAATTGGTCCATCTAGTCTTCAAGCTATTAACAATTCAGTCAGTCAAGCTCAGCAGGTTAATCTTCATCAATCAATCAATCAATCAATCAATCAATGGTGAATTAGTTCAGTCAACTGAGTCTTCAAACTATTTAAAGTCAGTCAGTCTGGTAGTCATTCAGTCAATAAGTTAATCAGTCAGTGAATCAGTCAGTCAGTTAGTCATTCAGTCAATCAGTTAATCAGTCAGTCAGTTAGTCAGTTAGTTAATCTGTCCGTTAATCAATCAATGAGTCAGTTATTCAATCGGCAGTCAGTTAATCAATAAACATCAATAAATCTTCAATACATGTCTCTTTAATTAAATGGTTTATCTTTGTCTACTTTATATTGTCTAATTATATTCACTTTTTGCTACAACTTGTAAGAACCTGTAACTGTGGTTCTCTATCTCAATAAATACATTAGATAAATAATTATTTGGTTGATTGAATGATTGATTGATCGATTGATTGATTGATTAATTGATTGAATGATTGATTGTTTGATTGATTGATTGATTGATTAATTGATTGAATGATTGATTGATTGATTGATTGATAGATCGATTGATTAATTGGCTAGGTATTGGAAGCAGAACAGGCTGTGGAGACTCAGTGGAAGGAGAAGTGCAGTAGGTTGGTTGCTAGCGCTAAATCCAGTCACCAGAGGGAGATGGAAGAAGTGCAGAATGAAAAACAGTGGATGCAGGAAAAGATAGCGGCTCTCGAGAGCAAGGTCTGAATATAATATTGCTATGATGCTCGACCGCGGATCAGTATGTGCAGGGTTCAAATCCTGGGCTCGCCCGTTACTGATATCGCTTTCGAGTGAGGAAACTGACGTTAACATTAGCTTTACCAACTTTTTAAAAATTAATTAAGCAGTTTAATTGATTTCAGTTGTCAGACGACAATTGAATTGGGATGCGGCAATTAAAAAGGACATGAAAAATAGGGGATTGACTGATGATATGGTGTGGGACAGAGAGGACTGGAGAAGGTCTATTCGTATCCCGACCCTGGTTAAACTGGAATTCATGGAAGATGATGATGATGATGATGATGATGAATATTGTAATTGAGTTTTTAATATTACATTAATATTGTATTTAGTAATATGGTAGTAACTAATTAATTAAGCAGTTTAATTGATTTCAGTTGTCAGACGTAAAGTCGTCCAGTGTTTCTCACCAGCAGAGATCTGACTCTTTGGCAGAAGAACTGGAGCAACTGAGAGTGTGGAAAGATAAGGTGAGTCTGCTTCCTCAATTTATATTCCTGAGGTCCGGGGATCAATTCCCGGTAGAGCTGCTCAGAGAGTAAATCTCGGACATTCGCAGGACTGGTATATTGTGTGTACAGATAGGTGAAATTAGACCTAAATAGAAATATAGATTTGGAATTTCCTATAATTAGTTATAGGCCTAGTTGGTCAAGGCTCTTTTTGGTAAATGTACTCGTATAATGTAGGTTTCAATTTTATTAGATAATTAATAAAACTACCTAATGGTTTAAAAGTTCAATATTATATCTGATAGATATCAGCATGGATGGTCATTGTCTTTAATATGTGTTTATTTATAGATATTCTTGTTGATATTCTTATAAAATATAATTTAAATTCGTATTTAAGCGAGCTCAACTCAAAATATGGCTTTCTATTGGTCCAATTGTAGGCACATTGTTGTTATGATAGATGGTCTGCCCTTGCAAGGTCGGTTGCACAAATTAGAGGATAAAATCTGGGACATGACTGTCTGAATCTTACATGCCCTACATTTGAATCGTTTTTTTTGGAATTACTTGTACAACTTATGTTAAAGCTAGAAATTCAGGTTAACGTCAGTTTCCTCACTCGAAAGCGATGTCAGTGACGGGCGAGCCCAGGATTTGAACCCCGCACCTACTGATCCATGGTCGAATATCTTACCGACGTCGCCACTGGCTCCAGCCAGTTTCAGATAATAGGATTATATAGACTAAACATTGTTATAATAGAAAATGTAATTTTAAATCAGTGTATTTTACCCCGCAGGGACAAATCTATGATTGCCGTGATTTAGGATAAATCTGATAGTACTGTAGTGTACAAAAGATTATTAGAATCTAATGTTAAAGTTGTTGTTTTCTTTAGTGTTTATGAATCAGAGTACTACCGCTTAAACCTGTTTATACCGGCTTAAGCAGGGTAAGACCAGTTGAGAGCTCAAGCTAACGCTATTTCTAACTCTCTGTTGTTGTTATTACTATACCACAGTATGATCAGTTGAGAGCCCAGGCTGGAGCTATGAAGGAGAGATATGAGAATAGAATAAAAGAGCTGATAGAGGAGAGAGACAGGGCAGAGACAGAAAGAGAGAGACTGAAGGAGAGGGGTGTGCAGCAAGGCTTACCGCAAGACAATTCTGTTGACGTCATTGTTCCCAAGGTAATTCTTTGAGATTATAATGAGTTCATTGCTTAGACAACTGAAGTGATTTTCCATTGTTTGCCTCACATAGTGTATTGATATTTCAGGTAAAGGCTATAATGAGCACAGTATTTAGACAACTGAAGTGAGTTTCCATTGTTTGCCTCACATATTGTCCATATATATTTCAGGTAAAGGCTATTATGAGCTCAGTATTTAGACAGCTCAAGTGATTTTCTATTGTTTGCCTCACATAGTGTATTGATATTTCAGGTAAAGGCTATAATGAGCACAGTGTTTAAACAACTCAAGCAGGAGTTTTCTACAGACGAATCATACGAGGGCGCTCACATCCATTCTATCGTGCTAAATGTCATCAAGGTTTCTTTCTCTCATTCTAAGCGTCACGTACGCACATATTTACCATTTCATTTTTGATGATTAAACAGGCAGAAGAGAGAACTATGTTTAATTTCAAATTTCAAACGATTAACAACAGAAGTACAATCGGCTACAAGTAAATACAAAATGAATTGTAACTAAATCATACAATAGGTGCATCAAATTGAAACACACATAACGAATTATGAAATTAACTAAAACAAGCCCAATACTATTCAATCGGTCCCTAGTGAGAGCATTGCTGTACATGTATCGAGATAGTCGCGGAGATGATTCAAGATCAGGAGTCGATTCACCTTAAAGTCTATACGTATGTATTGTAGGTAGACGGAGCTGTATTTAAACCCAGGCTGTATTTGAACCCAGGCTACGTTACTCTTTCCTATAGATACAAACGATTATGCAGCTTAATTTAAGGTCCATTTTTTAGTACTACCAGAGATCATCATCATCATCTTCCCTTGAATCCCAGTTTAACTAGGGTCGGGATACAAATAGAGTGTCTCAAATCCTCTCTGTTGTTCTAAAGATATCAGAAGTTTTTAGATGGTTTACTGGTCAGCTGGAGTAGAACTCAATCAATTATTAAATATTTATGATCAATACGGTAAGCTTAATTTTCCCCTTGTTGTGTCTGGGTTATTTGAAGAATTGACCAACCGGTGACTGCACGTGTCGTAGAGGGCGACTAAAGCACTAAGATCCATACAGGTCAACCTATCATTTACCATATTACGAAGCAATGACGTACATGTATGGGATCCTAACGACTTTATATGTTAAGGAAACGTACGTTAAACGTTTATTAGTATTGCTTGTTATTTGTATTCAAATGTTACTGATATTATTACTAATAATATTACTTGACGGAGCCCTTGATCATGTCGATACTCGATCGCGGATCAGTATATGTGGGGTTCAAATGTGGGCTTGCCCATCACTGATATCACTTTAGAAAGAGGAAACTGATGTTAAGTCCAGCTTTAGCGTGTGAGCAATTTACTACTCAGAAATTTTATGAAAAATTTATGAAGACAATGGTAAACTATTTAGTTTTCTAATGACTTGAAGCTGTTGTTTTGTTGTTATTGTTGTTGTAGTTGTTGTAGCTGTTGTTGTTGTTGTAGACTGTTGTTGTTGTAGCTGTTGTTGTTGTTGTTGTTGTTGTTGTTGTTGTTGTAGCTGTTGTTGTTGTTGTTGTAGCTGTTGTTGTTGTTGTTGTTTTTGTTGTAGACTGTTACTCTGGAGATGTTGGAAGAACTGGAAGCGGAAAAAGCTGGAGGTATGGCTTCCTTATCATCATCATCTTCCCTTAAATCCCCGTTTGACTAGGATTGTGATACAGCATAGACTTTCTCCAGTCCTCTCTGTCCCACACCATATCATCAGTCAGTCTCCTATTTTTCAAACATCCAGCTCCTCCCTCCAAACTCTCTTTACTACATCCTCGTCTGCCTTTCTCACAATATGCCCATACCATCTCAATCTCGACTGAGCCAACCTATCCCCGATCCCCTAAACCTTCAAATTCATCCTTTCATGTCGTTTTCCATTCTGTCCTTCCTAGTTGTTCCACACAATAGGCATAACATTCCACACTCCCTCTTGAACTGTGAACTGTTAAGTCAGATACCTGCCTTAGTATCTGCTGTAGCGGACTCTTAAAAGCTCTGTTATGTATATATGCATCTCTATTTCATCAAAAATATGGTAGAAAAGTACAATAAGTTCACAATATAAAGTACACCAGACTAAGTGACATCATGTTCAACGAAATAGGGCAAAGATATATAGCGTTCGAAACGAAAGAATATGAAAAGTTAGACACATGTACTTGAAAAGCAGTGCAATAAACAAACTTTATTAATTAAATTAGAGAAAATTACTTATTTTCAGCTATCATGCATTTATTTCATATTTCCTGTATAGGATGATGAATATATTGAATACAATTACCTGTTAGATAATGTCATAGCTGATGATAAACTCATCTATCTATCTGTACATGTACAGATAGATAGATATTCGCCCGCGGATCAGTAGGTGTGGGGTTCAAATCCTGGGCTCGCCCGTCACTGACATCGCTTTCGAGTGAGGAAACTGACGTTAACCTTGGCTATACCAGCTATGTAGAGGCTGGTGAATATAATTATCTGTTAGACTGTTTACTATTGAAGGTTCACAGTTAACTAAACCCTCTCCACCTGGGTTCGTTCCTTCAACCTCTGCTTCACAGGTTGAGTCTGTTAACCATTCGTCCAGCCCTGCTACCAGAGCCTCGTCGAATAAAAGCCTGGCTGACACATTAGCGAGTGCTGGCGCGTTGTCGACTGAAGCCGTGACCTCCCGTACCGAGATATCTGACGTCTCGAGTCTGGGGAACTCTGTGACAACCAATACATCTACTGATGTGGCAGCTGATGTGACAGCTGATGTGGCAGCTGATGTGGCAGCTGATGTGACAACTAATACAACTACTGATGTGGCAGCTGATGTGGCAGCTGATGTGACAACCAATACATCTACTGATGTGACAGCTGATGTGACAGACAATACATCACCTGATGTGACAGCCAATACATCCCCTGATGTGACAGCCAATAAATCCACTGATGATAAGGAAATCGGAGGTGACAAAAGCCTAACTGACTTACATAACAAAGTTCTTCCATGCTACAACGAACATCTGGAAAACAACCAGGAGATAAATCAGGAACGTTCGGATAAAACAGAACAACTAGAAGAAGAAGTGCCACGGGATATTCTGGAAGATCAGTTATGTGTCGATGGAATTGAGCGGGTTGTGGAAGAAAGAGATTCTGCACAGGAACATAAAGAGTCAGTTAATATGGAGGATAGGACTGACGAATCTTTACGTGAAACATCTCAGTGTAATGAATTAAAAAATGGTGTCACAAATGATGTCACAGATGATGTTACAAATGACGTCGCAGATGATGTCACAAAGGATGTCACAGGTGATGTCACAAATGATGTCAGAGATGATGTCACAAATGATGTCACAGATGATGTCACAATTAGTGAAAATGTATCTATTGAAAATGTTAATAATGTTAATGGTATTGATAATGTGGCAAATGATAATGAAAGTCCTAGTAAATCTGAATCGGTATCTATCAACAGTACTAATGATATAACCAATACAACCAGCAGTGATACAACTAGGCATATTGATGACACACATAGCGATATAACCAACAGTGATACAACCAGTGATAGGGAGGCTGTCACAGTGAGTGATACAACCAGTGATACAACCAGTGATACTACCAGCAGGATTGTGAACAATGTTGATAGTGAGTTACAGGAACAGATACTAGAGAACAGTGATAAACCTGGTAGTTCCAATGATAACATTCTTCATGGTTCATCCCAACATCACCTGGTTAAATCAGAAGATGCTGGATCTAACGAAGAAAATGTGATACAACAGGGAGAGATAATTAGTAAAGAACTTAGTGATGAGGGAACAAGATCGGAGTTAAATCATCCAGTTGAGTCCAATCTAACGAATGTTGACAATGAACCTCTGGACGTGGAAAAGAATTCTGTGGAGAGGCATTCACTAGAAGAACATAAACCTACTGAAGGTGGTTCTGGAATAAAGGAAATATTGGAGGGAAAAGCAGAAAGCTTAGAAGAAGGGAAACCTTCGGATGCTCCGGTGCTGTTTAAAAGCGACGATGGCGAGAGAAAGGTGACTGAGGAAGAGGAAGAGTTTGATATGTTCGGTGCTGGAGATGGTGTGAAAGTTGTGGAGAAAACTGACGATTCTGTGCCGGCTAAAGATGATGTTGATGATGACGATGATCTTTTTCAAGAAGCTACAAGTGATTTAAAGACAAGTAATTCTGCTGCTACAACTGCTGCTACAACTGCTGCTACAACTGCTGCTACAACTGCTGCTACAGCTGCTGCTACAGCTACTAATATTACAAAGTAAGCCATATTTCATTATTTAATATTACTATATATATATATTACTATAATTTTACTACTATATTTAATATTATAGTGTTATAAAGTGTAAATTGTTATTAAGGAATCTATAATAATCTAATTTAAATATATAAATGTATATAAAAATATATTTAAAAAAATATATTTTCTTAATTTTCCTTCAGGTTTTCAATGTCCAGTGTTTCTGCTACAGAATTTGATTAATTTAACTTTTCTATATCATTTAAGATCAATATATTGATTGATCCGTCTAGAAAATTAACTGATTGATTTATGTAAAAGCTTGATTGATTGATTGATCGAGATTCTTTTGAGAAATCTCATTCTTAATTTTTGTCACAATTTAAGCCTTCAACATTTTAAGTCAGGAATCCATATATTCCTTTTATGGATACCAATTTCCGTTTGTGATGTTGATTGTATTAGAGTACCCGGGGACTAGTTGGACGCCTCTGTCTAGATCCTGTTACAAGATAAGACAGGGTAATTTCTGGGTCTAAGTCTGAGCCCATTGACACAAATAGAGGCTAATAATATAATATTATAATATAATGACACCCTAGCTTATTCATGGCCACGCCCCTCAGGCCTCGGCTAATAAGCAGTGCTTGAAGCTGTGGGTTAGTATTAGGGTTAGGTTGAGTTTTAGCCAAGAACTGAGTGGACGTGGCTAAGAGCTGGTAGAGCTAGTGTTAACGTCAGTTTCCTCACTCGAAAGCGATGTCAGATGATTATTATTATTATTGATTGATTGATTGATTGATTGATGTCTGCTAATAGACCGCTGTTTGCTGCTGCTGATGATGATGATTGATTGATTGATTGATTGTTTGCTGATAGACCGCTGTTTGCTGATGATGATGATGATGACTTGTTTGGAGCCGCTAAGAACTCCAGACCTCTTGAGAGCAAGAACACAGCACAGTCGGGTTCAAGGAACAAAGCTGAGGGTAAAACTTCTGGAATGAGATCAGTGGTTAGAGAAGGGAAACAAGAATCTGACGAGGTGTGCAGTAATACCTTAACATTAAATATCATTAAAAAATAGCCAGAGCTAAAGTTAACGTCAATTTCCTCACTCGAAAGCGATGTCAGTGACGGGCGAGCTCAGGATTTTAACCCCGCACCTACTGATCCGCGATCGAGTACCTTACCGACATCGCCACTGGCTCCGGTCGCTAATATTGTTAATAATAATAACAACAATATTTATTATTTATTTATTATTAATTATTATGACTAACTGTTACTATAACCACTTTTCTTTGGCAAAGGCTTTCCATGACTTAGCAAAGATTCAATGCTGACTGTAATTGCTTTAGCAATTCCTTTAAGCAGCTAGATGACCTCCAGTAGCCGGGCTAATAAATGTACCAGCAATACTGAATTTTAAAAATTGATGAATTTATTATTTAAAACTACTTAGACAAAGAGTACTTTGCTGTTAATTTAAGAACACGATTTCTTTAACGTTTAAAGTTTAATGAATATTAGAATCTCTTATTTATTTATTTATTACTGTGTCTTAGCACAGTATAATGGTACAATAAAACTAAAATGATTTTCTCATCATGCCTCAACATTAATTCTATATTTACTCGAATACAAAGTCTGCAAATATATTCATTAATCTTGTGTGGAAGTTTAATTTAATTAAATAAGTAACACGCGTTATAGTTAGCTGATAGCCATGTTGAAATCTATCAATAGTCGTCATCATGCGGTGTTTTGACGTCTCTACAGAGGCTATGTAGGACGTCCCTGACATTGCTTTGTGGCGAGGAACCGGACGTTAAATTATTATTGATTATTGATTGATTTAATACCACAATTCAAGTCGATAGGCAATTTATTTCATTTTCCGTATAACCAGTCCTGTGAATGTCAGAGATTTTACTCTCAGATCAACGCGGCTGGGATTCGAACCCGCGAGAGTTCAATTCACCTCAGGATCTGTCATTTAAAACTTTATGATGTTAACTGATATTTTAACATTATAATGGATTGATTGATTAATTGATTGATTGATTCGCTGATATGTTAATATGTTTGTGTGTTGTACAGGACAATAACAAGAAGCCTCCACCCCTGCCTCTGTTTGACGATAACGACGACGATGATGATGATCTAAACTGGTTGAGTTAATCAGTAGATTAATCAATCAATGAGCGATAACATTTGACATTAGTGGATCATACAATTACACCGGTATTTAGTCGTCACATTCTGTAGGAATATGTACCTTGGACCTGCCACTTGTCGGCACACTAGAGGGAGACAGTCTGTATCACTTAAATGAACTAGATGTTGAAATGATTGGCTCTATGTTTAGACGTTGACGTCAGTATCTCATTATTTCATTATTATTATTATTATTATTATTGTCTTATTATTGGCGAGGAACCGGACGTTAAATTCTTATTGATTGACGCCATTATCTCTAGACATATATTCAATTGCTCCTTCATTGCCTGTGTTCTAACATGTTGCAAGTACTTGTGTCTTAAGGATATGATAAGCGCTGATCCGAGAGTAAAATCTCTGACATTCACTGGACTGGTTATACAGGAAATGGTCTAAATTGCCGAACTGTTTAAACATGTGGTATTAAAGGTGATAGATATCAACACGGTTGATCGTTTCATTTATAATGCTTTACTTTTTACTTTTAATCAACGTGTTTTGTAGGTTTCACTTAATGTCAGTTATTATACAAAACTGAATGAATGTTCTAGTAACTAAATGAATGTTCTAGTAACTAAATGAATGTTCTAAGTAACTGAATGAATGCCATAAGTATTCATTAGCTTAAGAAGATGCTTTAGATGACTGCTAACTTTAGTCCAGGTTTCGATCAAGTACACGAGTATTTTAGGTTTCGATCAAGTACACAAGTATTTTAGGTTTCGATCAAGTGCGCTAGCATTCCAATTCTTCCACTGATCTAAAGATGTTCATATAATTGCTAAGGTCCACTCTGAATCAATCATGCGCAAGTAATATTTTCTTATTATTAAATGCCACTTCACTGCATTTGATTCGTTTAGTATCATTTATTTGTTCATAGCACAGACTATACAAACAATAGAAACTCGAGATAACAAATAACAATCAAATAACAATACAAAAGAGGCTGCCATAAAAGAGCCATAGCTCTGTTCGGTAATACCATAATTAGTAGCTATAGAGTCTACTTGAGTCTGAAATACAAAATATATCCATTACATTATGGCTAAACAGTTTTACTGTAATTGGTAAAATTGAATATTTTCAAATTAGGAAATGACCAGAACGTTATGAATGTTATAATTTTGAGATGTTACTATTTATGATCTGTTTTTGATCGTCTTATATAATATTCAACGTCAAACGTCTTTGATCTTTGAAAATAAATCTTTGAACTGATTTTTTGGATTTTGGAATTTGCACCGTTTTGAACCTTCTTTTTGTTCACCAGCTTGGATTTGTCTCAATAGTGTTCGATGTTGGCATGGACGACAGTAGCACTCATTGTTGTAGTAGCACTAATTGTTGTTATGTTATATTGTTATGTTGCATCTCTCTATCGTACATATTTATATATTTATATTTCGTACACTGTGTTCGTTTCGAAATCGAATGAAACAAATATTCAGACCTACTAGAACAAAAAAGAGAAAGGTATCACATCATCCGGACATCATATCAATGAATAGGAAAATTCGCTATAAATTTTACTTTATCTGAAATTGTTTTTAATAACAGCATTTTGATAGGTCTACTATGCAGGCGAAACTGTATATATAAGAATCTAGACTGTAACTGTGAATGGTTCGCGCTGTATCAGTCAAATCAACACCAATGCTAATTCGTTAACTGAAAATGGCATCACAAGAAAGTAGACGCCTTTTAGGATTCTGCAGAAGTGTCTTAGAAATTTAAGAATGTGTTGAATAGTTTTAGAAAATATTAATTACTAGCAACGACAAATTACAGATTTAACATCAGTTATTTTATCCAAAGATTATGACGGACTAGTCCTGATTGTAATTTGAATGACAGAATTGAGCCTGTATTGTATGGCTAAGGAACCACTAGCTAATACACTATATGAAACGCATCTGGCTGGAGCCAGTGACGATGTCGGCAAGATACTCGACCGCGGATCAGTATGTGCGGGGTTCAAATCCTGGGCTCTCCCGTCACTAATAACACTTTCGAGGGAGGAAACCGACATTAACATTAGCTTTACCAGTTTTATCTAAAGCTGCGTCGATCCCTTTTAAACAATAAAACTGTACATTAGTGCGTCAGATATTAACACATTTTATTCAGATTACCGTTTCCTGATTTGATTAAAGCTACAACTTTTATAAGAAACTCGTGAATAGTCTAAATGATAATCTGAATAACGAGTTTTGATTAAAGCTACAACTTTTATAAGAATCAGGAAACGGTATTCATACAGTAGAGTATATCTAACAAGTCCTATCTCACGCGACACGAGAACAACGAAGCAAACACAACAGAATTAACTGATGCTACTGTTTTACAAAATAGAGTTCCACAACCACAGCAGCCTAAACACCATCACCTTCATTGAAGTCTAATAAAATTTAATAATTATGATTAGCAGCCTATGATAATTTATAATTTTATTTTATAGAATTGACGGTTAAAACATAACAAGTGACTGTTTTTCTGAACAATATTAACCGTTATTTGCTTGTTCTACTGATCGCTTAAATTTTAAATATCGCCAAGTTTGCTAATTTTAGAGTATAAATGTCACTATAGTTATCAATAAATTATCATAGGCTGTCTATAGTGACATTTATACTCTAAAATTAGCAAACTTGGCGATATTTAAAATTTAAGCGATCTGTAGAACAAGCAAATAACGGTTAATACTGTTCAGAAAAACAGTCACTTGTTATGTTTTAACCGTCAATTCTATAAAATAAAATTGCGACAAAAAGAATGAATAAAGAAGTAAACACGCAATATAGTGAATATAGTAGATCATTTCACTATATTGCGTGTTTACTTCTTTATTCATTCTATGTTGATATCCATAAATTTTGATACTACAATTTAAACCTTTAGACAATATAGTTCTTTTCGGTTTAACCAGTCCAGTGAATGTCATAAGAGATTCTGATCTCAGATCAACGCGGCTGGGATTCGAACCCACCAGGGTTCAATTCACCCCAGTGTCTGTCATTTAAGTCATTTAAAACTTCATGAAACACAATTGGTGTAGTTAGCAATAAGTCTACAGTAGAAAAAGAATTATCACCAACTCTAACAACTACACTACAAAGACATTCATTAAATAAAATAAAAAAATTACTACATATATCAATATAATATAAAATTATAAATATCCCCGTGTTCTGCTCGGGCTGTTTGAAGAATAGACCAGCCGGTGACTCCACGTGTCGTAGAAGGCGACTAAGGCCCCAAGGTCCAAATCAACGACGGAAAGGGCATTCGTTTGGTGAGAGTCAAGGCTCAACAAAGCGTCTAGCCAGAATCTGCAACAATTTTTCCAATAGTCTAGACAGCTAAAATAGGCAAGCTAGAAATCAATCAATTTGTGCCATGTTACAAAGTACTAAAACAATATTTAAATCAACAACTTATTAATCAATGATTAGGCACTAATAATTACGCGACCCACCAACTTTAGAGACTTGTCAAGTATTGTACTGATAAAATAGATATCACAACAATTTATATTATACAAAATATACAAATAAATATAAATACATATTATACAAATAATGCAAATTATACATCATACAAAATATGGCACAAGTTTTGACAATCGGTAGCTGTTGAAATTAAACAATATTTGTATTCAACATGTGTACGTACTATTCAAAATTGCTTCATTCAGTAAAATTCAAAATTTTACTAATTTTTATAGTTTTTAATTTTTTAGTTTTTAGAGAGGCACTCTTCGCCGCCCCACACCCTGAGTTCAGAGGGGCCAGTGCGGCCACTCTGACGACTCTAGGGTACAGGAGCGCCCAGCGACGACCACGAGGAGGTGGTGCCTCAGCCGTCACCACACGCATAGACAACACTCGTGGGGAGGCTGGGGTCCCCTGCTGCAGGCGGGCTACCGGTAACCCTTCTACACCAGGGGGTGTCCCAAACTCCTACAACCACCGTGTTGCCCATGCATACGACATCTAAGAAATCCAATCAAGCAACAAGGCGTCCCTACATTGCTAGATGAGATCCCTCCAATGTCTAAAAAAAAGAAAAATCCCAAAAACCCAAACCCCCCTCACCCCCTTGAGACTTTTTGGCTGCGAGTAAACAGACAATCAAAGCAAGTTAAATAGTCAATCAATCAATAATGATATTAATAGGAACTTACCGTCTGAATTCTTTCCATATAGTCTTCTTTACTGCGAGTAAACAGACAAGCAAAACAAGTTAAACAGCCAATCAATCAAAGCAAAAGAAGTTAAATAGTCAATCAATCAATAAAAATATTAATAAGAACTTACCGTCTGAATTTTTCCATAGTCTTCTTTGCTGCGAGTAAATAGACAATCAAATCAAGTTAAATAGTCAATAAATCAATAGTAATATTAACCATCTGAATTCTTTCCAGTCTTCCTTGCTGCGAGTAAATAGACAATCAAATCAAGTTAAATAGTCAATAAATCAATAGTAATATTAACCATCTGAATTCTTTCCAGTCTTCCTTGCTGCGAGTAAATAGACAATCAAATCAAGTTAAATAGTCAATAAATCAATAGTAATATTAATCATCTGAATTCTTTCCAGTCTTCTTTGCTGCGAGTAAATAGACAATCAAAACAAGTTAAATAGTCAATCAATCAATAAAAATATTAATAGGAACTTGCCGTCTGAATTCTTTCCAGTCTTTCTTTGCTGCGACTAAAATCAAAACAAGTTAAAATAATCAGTCAATCAATAGAAATAAACAGACAAGCAAAACAAGTTAAACAGCCAATCAATCAATAAAAATATTAATAGGAACATACCGTCTGCTTCTTTCCATTAGTCTTCTTCTTTGCTGCGAGTAAATAGACAATCAAAACAAGTTAAATAGTCGAATCAATCAATAAAAATATTAATAGGAACTTACCGTCTGAATTCTTTCCATAGTCTTCTTTGCTGCGAGTAAATTGATTGACTATTTTAATCAAATGAAGTTGAATAGTCAATCAATCAATAAAAATATTAATAGGAACATACCGTCTGCTTCTTTCCATATAGTCTTCTTTTCTGCGAGCAAATATACAATCAAAATAAGTTAAAATAGTCAATCAATCGATAATAACATTAATAGGAACTTACCGTCCGAATTCTTTCCAGTCTTCTTTGCTGCGACTAAAATGAAAATGAAAACAAGTTAAAATAGTCAGTCAATCAATAGAAATATTAATAGGATCTTACCGTGTGAAATCTTTCCATAGTCTTAGCTGCGAGTAAATAGACAATCAAAATAAGTTAAATAGTCAATCAATCAATAAAAATATTAATAGGAACATACCGTCTGCTTCTTTCCATATAGTCTTCTTCTTTGCTGCGAGTAAATAGACAATCAAAATAAGTTAAAGTAGTCAATCAATCGATAATAATATTAATAGGAACTTACCGTCCGAATTCTTTCCAGTCTTCTTTGCTGCGACTAAAATGAAAATCAAAACAAGTTGAAATAGTCAGTCAATGAATAGAAATATTAATAGAATCTTACCGTGTGAAATCTTTCCATAGTCTTAGCTGCGAGTAAATAGACAATCAAAATAAGTTAAATAGTCGATCAATCAATAAAAATATTAATAAGAACATACCGTCTGCTTCTTTCCATATAGTCTTCTTCTTTGCTGCGAGTAAATAGACAATCAAAATAAGTTAAAGTAGTCAATCAATCGATAATAATATTAATAGGAACTTACCGTCTGAATTCTTTCTAGTCTTCTTTGCTGCGACTAAAATGAAAATGGAAATCAAAACAAGTTAAAATAGTCAGTCAATCAATAGAAATATTAATAGGAACTTACCGTGTGAATTCTTTCCATAGTCTTCTTAGCTGCGAGTAAATAGACAATCAAAACAAAATAAAATAGTCAATCAATCGATAATAATATTAATAGGAACATACCGTCTGAATTCTTTCCATAGTCTTCTTTGCTGCGAGTAAACAGACAATAGAAACAAGTTAAATAGTCAATCAATCAATAGTAATATCAGTAGGAACATACCGTGTGAATTCTTTCCATAGTCTTCTTTACTCACAGCTAAATTCTTTCCATAGTCTTCTTAGCTGCGAGTAAATAGACAATCAAAACAAGTTAAATAGTCAGTCTGTCAATATTGAGTAACTATAAGAGGCTCTGAGCTGCGAGAAAATAGACAAAATCACAACAATATGTAATATATAAAAGCTTATACTAATGTCTACGCTAACATGCAAATACAATAAAATAAAATCTAGACCATGCAAATACGACCAATACGACTACCCAAAAACAACTACGTGATCATTCTAATGCTCCTGACTGGTGCCGCTCTCGACTGGTGCCGCTCCCGACTGTTGCCGTTCCTGACTGGTGCTTTCCTGAATGAGATCCTGAATGCCGATCGTTTTGTTCTTTTTTGTTGTTTTCTCTTATTCTCTTTGATTCACTCTACACGATTAGCTATTCTCACGGATTAACTGCTCGCACGGATTAACTATTTGCAACGAATTCACTATTCGCGATAACTGATTCACTCGCACTGTCTCTCACTGATTCACATCACTTTACTTACTGCTCTACATTTACATCACACACTCTTACTGAGATCTCATTCAGTAACTTAAAAATGCTTATATACTCAGACAGTAATTATCTGTAGGCCCACCATGTCCTGTTTTCCTTCTGGTCACTAAAGGCAGCCAGCTCTCTCCAGACATTGCCATTGAAGGTCAACATAATTAACGCCCACACACTTTCATCCATGAATTGGACTCATCATTTAATTCAGTAGTCTGGAGCTATCCGGTTCTGCAAAAGTCTTGGAGGTGATATTGACTGTCTAGACTGTCAAGTCTTTCTCTTCATTCATTTGAACTGAACCATTGCCTGCAGAATAATTGACTGGAAAGCTGTTAATATGGACAGTTGAACTGGTTGACTTATTTACTGGAATAACGTCACTATGGGCTGAGACACGTGTCATACATCACGCACGTCATATCCGGTGACCTACCTGTAGCTGGCCATAGACAGAAAGATCAACACAAACCAAATGTAGCATAATTATATATAACCGAAAATACAGAAAAATTAAATGCTACAGTGCTGCAGTAATCTTGGACGACAATAGTGAATCATACTCAATATTAGCATTTGGTATGACGTGCTGATCATGATTGTTTTTTCTGAAAAGCAGAATAAAAAGCTAAAAAAGCTAAGGTTAACGTCAGTTTCCTCGCTCGAAACCGATATCAGTGACGGGCGAGCCCAGGATTTGAACTCCGCACATACTGATCCGCCTTACTGACTTCGCCACTGGCTCAAGCCGAATAAACGACAGAGGAATTCATACGACAACCATTGCAGAAAAGAATCAGTATGACAGAATTAACAGTTAGGCCTACTATGTTTAATGACATTATCATCAAAGCACGAAATACAAATTGCACATACAAACGGGTCATCGAAGAGGATAAATAAATCCTATCTAGTTGACAGCCCACAATCATAAGCAAACATACACAGACAACAGCTCATAAATGCGCCAATTAATGCAGATTACAATACAGCAGATTCTCATTAAGTTGTTGAAATACAGGAAAATACGGTTAACTGATAAAAATAGAAGTAAATGGTAGAAATAGAAAGCAAAGCAAAGTATATAAACAAATATATAATGTATAATATATACATATATATATATATATATATATATATATATATATATATTAGTGCACTGCCTACTAGCAGGTCCATGGTATATAACGCTTCAATTCTTCTCTATCTTCCGCCTCCCTCTTCATTTCCACATATGAATGGGTCTTTAAATCATATAACATACCTAATCTCGGCCTGCCTCTGCCTCTTTTTCCTTCCATACTACCTTCTATGACCTCTAATAATAGACCTTCCCCCCTTAGAATAAGACCTTACTCCCATATAATATATAAATAAAATATATATAAGCAAATACTAGACAATCGATTGATTCGAATCTTGAGTTTTGCTAAAGAGTCGTGTATGACAGTGGCACGAAATACTGAAACAGACGTTAAATTGAACTATATCTATACACAATCCAGATATTCAGATTGACTGGTTAATTAAGCTATAGATAATAGTTATGTATTCTGTAATGAAACGGGATGCAAAGATTATTGGAATTATAGAAGCCTTTTATACTATTAATTGAAGTTCAATCAAACATTACTAAAGATAGGCCTAATATATATATAATGAGAAATGATTAACATAATGATGACAGTTCTTCAGATAGTAGATACAGATAGACAGTTGAAAAAGCACTAAGAAATAGGAAGAAGAGTTGGATAGGACACTCTAATATAGACATAGGATAGACATTTTAAGTAGAAAAAGTCAGGCAGAATGAAAGAAAAGAAAGCCGAGATTAGGAATGTTAGATTATAGACAAATAGAGACTTGTAGATGAAAGCAGAAGACAGAGAATGAGTAGAGCGCTATTTACCATGGAGCTGCCAGTTGGCAGTGATTTAACTTCGTCTCGTTGTTTCCAGTATTAGGATCAGTTTCTACATTTTCTAGACAGCCTAATCATTTCAACAGGTGGACTCGAAATGAAGACTAACTCGCAATAGGGTTATCCAATTATTAGCAATTAAGAAGACATTATAATGACTTTCTATAGACCTTACAGAAGTCTAAATTTGGATTCAATTATCATGCAATTTACGATAGATCCTCAATAGAATAATATTGAGGTCGTTAGATTTACAAATTCCGGAAGCTTTCAGTATCCGGGCTAGCGGATTAGTTTTACATGGCTCGAGTCACCTGTAACTAGTTACAGGAACGTCTCAGAAAAGAGATAAATGAATGTCTACTAAATACCAGCCACAAGATCTTGATGTTGATATTTAACTGATTAAATTGATTGATAAAAGCTGGTAAACCTAAGGTTAACGTCAGTTTCCTCACTCGAAAGCGATGTCAGTGACGGGCGAGCCCTGGATTTGAACACCGCGCATACTTATCCGCGGTCGAGTATCATACCGACTTCGCCACTGGTTCCAGCCAGTGCTTTGATAGTATTGATTGATATTATTGATATTACTGTTATACTTTTTATCTATCTTTATCTTACAAGATCAAGAAGTCACGACCAAGACAATGTACAAGAAAGTACTTGTGAGAAAGAAATATTGTACTTGTTTATATTCGTCTTACCGACTTCGCCGCTGGCTGGAGCCAGCGGCGAAGTCGGTAAGACACTCGACCGCGGATCAGTATGTGAGGGTTCAAATCCTGGGCTCGCCCGTCACTGACATTGCTTTTGAGTGAGGAAACTGACGTTAACTTTAGCTTTACTTTTATTCAGATATTTGAAAAAATTTTACTTGTTCATATTCAGATAAACAGCAAAGTTTTACGTTGTAAGATGACTCTCCACCTAGTGAGAAAAGAATGGCGTTGTGATCAAGAGTAGAAACAACAACTAACAGCTAAAAAGCAAAAGTTTAGCGTCAGTTTCCTGCTCATTTTTTTGAAGCGCTCCGCTAGATTGTTGCTCTAATAGAATTATCTGCACTTATTTGATCATGAAGAACTTAAGAAATCATCAAAAACAATATAATTCCGTGCTGTGTCAGGGCCACTGAAGAATAGACTAACCATTAACTGCACTTGTCGTAAGAGGCTACTAAGAAAGACTGAGGAAGGCAACGGTAAACCACCTCAGAATCCATATTTTTCCCAAGCAATAGGCTAAATAAGGTATGAATAAGGCATATCCCTTGTTAGGAATTAACTTTATTGAGCGTAACAGAAGGCTCTGAATATGTCCTTGAACCTAATATTTGTCAGAACATTAGAGGGGGAGAGAGAAAGAGAGAAAGAGAGAGAGAGAGAGAGAGAGAGAGAGAGAGAACCTTTAGCAACACATAAGTAAGTATCTATAAAAGTCGACTAATATGAAATATGGCTGTGAAAAACTGAGAACTGATCGACCAATAGCCGCAGATAATTCTTAAAGTCCACTAGTGGATGTCTCTCTCTCTCATAGTACACTGCCTACTGGCAAGTCGATGGTATATAATGCCTCTACTTATCTCTATCTTCCGTTTTTCTCTTCATGTCGACATACGAATGGATCTTTAAATTATTTATAACAGTCCTCTTGATATACCATTATACTTGGGAGATTCTGTTTATGATGAGGTGGGCCCCTATGCCTTCCTCAGCATCGACTAACAATTACACTGGACAGGGGCGTCATTCCCGGAGAACACAATCCTGTTTACCAATACACAGCGGATGTACAGAGATTTAGTTACCTCATCATGAGCCACAATACTCTAACGATAGAAAGAGTAACACAGATGTATTGCCAATAAATACTGTTTATTTACCGTAACATTCCGGCGTCCATTCTATTATTGCACGTCAAACAAGATTAAATTACGAGTGAGCAGGTGTCAGAATATTTAGCTAAAACGAAGACTTAGTGAATTACAACTGAGCGCAACTAAAGCATGTTGACAATATTAACAGTGTTATGTACACGACGCTTAGTTTATAATTACCATTACATGACGCAACAACCCGAGTGAATACAGTCAGAATATGTAACATGCCATACTGTTTAGTGACTAAATGACACTGAAAGAAATTTAATCTTGATAAACTAACAAAATACAATGCTCTCTCTACAAAAGATATATATTATATATATATATATATATATATATATATATATTATATATATATATATATTATATATAGATATATATATATATAATATATATAATATTATGACCTCAATAATAATAATAATATATAATGCTATATATGACTTCAACAATCAAACACAACTCCATATAAATCTAGCTGTAATAAAAATGTTTATATAATTAATAATACAAAAAAAAATAAATAAATAATAGAAAAAATGTTTATATAATTAATAATACAAAAAATAAAAAATAATAGAATAATAGAAAAAAATGTTTATATAATTAATAATAGAAAAAAAAATAAAAAAATAAAAAAATAATAGAATAATAGAAAAAATGTTTATATAATTAATACTGAAACATTACGCTACAAGGTTCTCAGATTAAACAGGTAACACAGGAGTGCTACTGAGGCATTCTGCATAGAGAGACACGGCGCTGAAGCTACAATATATACTTATAGTTGATATCTACATGTACATCAACAGCATGGAGATGATTAAATGCATGTCAAATATACAAAACATTGGCATAAACAGTGCGCAGAAGAAATTAGCATAACATTAACAAGTGAGAAAAAATATATTCAACAATTAAATTAAACGGCGAGATTTTCATAGCATGGAAAATTCAATTTAACATTTCTAGTTTCAATGTAAAGTGTTTGATTTTTGTAAACTCGACGTCTCGAGTTTACAAAAATCAAACATTTTACATTGAACTAGACTTTCACGAACCAAACTTTTTCAAATTTACTAGAACATTATAGGAATTATAAGAGAGTTTGATGTACCTGTAGTATATCACTAAAATGACGATCACAGTCAAACTCGTAAAATCTAAATTCTGAATGTAATATTGAAATCAGAAATTTTGCACAAGTTTCTTCACTTCATTTTTATAGTTAGCCGCTTTCATTATTCTGAAATAAAAATTTTTCTGAAGAAATTTTTTGATTTGGTAATTTTTGTTCAGTATTTTTTTAAATTGATTTTGTTGATTTTTTACTTATTTATTCAGTGCTTGTAAATCATAAATTTCAGAGAATTTTAAAATTTAGTAACTTCAATGTTTAATTAATTAGAAATAAACAATTTTCGGTGTTAATTTAGTTAATACCTTGTTTTTACACAACCTTTTCTGTATCTTTTAATAAACAATTTTCAACACGATATTTAAATCCAGCAATTCAGTTAAGAATTAATTTATAAATTTCTAAATATCTAAATTCAGTCATTTCTTTCTTACCCTATTAAATATTGAGTTAATTTGAATGTTGAGGGGATCGGGGATAGGTTGACTCAGTCGAGATTGAGATGGTATGGGCATGTTGTGAGAAAGGCAGATGAGGATGTAGTAAAGAGAGTTTGGAGAGAAGAACTGGATGTTAAGCTAGAGAGAGGTAGACCACAATTGACTTGGGATGCGGTAAACAGTACATGAAAAATATGGGATTGACTGATCATATGGTGTGGTACAGAGAGGAATGGAGAATGTCTATTTGTATCCTGACCCTGGTTAAACTGGATTTATGGGAAGGTGATGATGATGATGATGATGTATACACATGAATTATATACTAATTCACACGAGTAACTGCAATGCATTTACATGCTCACAATATTTAGAACGAAGCAATTAAAGCAATGTCATGTTGGCATGCAAGACTATTTAGCAATAATGCAAACGATCCGTCTAAACAGGCGAACAATACGTGGAAATATATCAAAATGTTGCGTAATCAGAGCACATTGTTAAGTTCAGCTAAAAAAGCAAGACAATTTATGTGGTGAAATTAACTGAATTAAGTTCTTACTCGTATAACGGCGGTACGTTAATGTAATGCATTACAATGCATGAATGTACATAGACCACCTAATAGAATTCCCAAGCACACATCGACTGAAGCTACAACTAACAATTACCGTTCAGAGGAATAAATGCATTCGACAACATTCAAATATAAATATTTACATCTCTGCTTGTAGAAAATCTCTGGCTACACAAAAGACAGAAATCACAGCAACGCAATATCATGTCCAGCCTCGGGTAGTGTGATGTATAAAGCATGCTGGTCTATACACAGGTTCTGTACAAAGCTAGTCATAGCGACTGGAATAGGGATATTTACAACAAACTATTTCTTACATCACCTGACATCATTGTCTTTACAAAGAGCTGTGCAGTTAAACTCTCAACCAATCAATACAGTACTACTGAATATGATTTACGCTTAACCCCTCCCCCTTTCTTACCTTCCGGTAATCTTTCTCATCTCTGGATTGTTGTTGCTGCTACAATTGATACGTTTTAGATCTTACACGCTACACACCAATAACACGCTAAACACCACGCTTTGTTCATCTTATTCCATCATAGCTCCACATCACTTGTCTACAGCTCAGTGATGTACACTCACATCACTTGTCTACACCACATCACCTGTGCTGATGAACTTATCACCTGTCTACACCACATCACCTGTCTACACATCACTCATCACTTCTCTACACCACATCACCTGTGCTGATGAACTCATCACTTCTCTACACCACATCACCTGTACTAATAAACTCATCACATCTATCCAATATAATAGCATCCACGCCTGCCTCCTCCAATATCTTCATATTCTCCGGGTTGTTGTTGTCCGCCCCCCAGCAGTACACTGACAGACCACTACTCTTGACCTGTCTAACCTTACCGAGGTCACTCAGCAGTTCTCCACTATACAGATCAACGCCCAGGATGTTCTCACTGCGAGCAAACTGCACGGCGTCAGCGACCGAGCGAGTGCGAGAGTCGGCGAAGGGCGGGTAGTGAGATAGCTCGCCCTGAGAGAGGAAGAGAACGGGAAAGAGATTCTGCTTGAGACGCAGCATGATGCAGATGTCTGGATCAAATGACGAGAAGATGACGGGTCGGCCGTACTCTGATGTGTGCTCAAAGATCTGCAGAATAACAAATAACATCGCCATGATAACAAATAACCAAAGTGATGATAACAAATAACATCGTCATGATAACAAATAACCAAAGTGATGATAACAAATAACATCGTCATGATAACAAATAACATCGTCATGATAACAAATAACCAAAGTGGTGATAACAAATAACATCGTCATGATAACAAATAACCAAAGTGGTGATAACAAATAACATCGTCATGATAACAAATAACATCGTCATGATAACAAATAACCAAAGTGGTGATAACAAATAACATCGTCATGATAACAAATAACATCGTCATGATAACAAATAACCAAAGTGGTGATAACAAATAACATCGTCATGATAACAAATAACATCGTCATGATAACAAATAACCAAAGTGGTGATAACAAATAACATCGTCATGATAACAAATAACCAAAGTGGTGATAACAAATAACATCGTCATGATAACAACGTATAATATCTTCTTCTTCTTCAGCGCACTGTCAAGTGGCAGGTTCAACATTCCACATCTTTTTCACTTGATTCGTTTTACGATATTGTACTGCCTATAGATACGTTAACTTTTTTTCTCTTTCAACCTCTCTCTGACTGACTGTTATGGTAAATATCTCTGAAACTGCAGTTGTGAGGATTTTGGTTTTTTCAGAGCTAATTCTTAATCCAACATTTGCATTGTTTCTTCTAAAACTGTTGTCACTTCTTGAAGCTGATGTATATTGCATGTTAATAAGGCTATGTCGTCCGCAAAATCAAGGTCAGCTAATTTCCTATGAGCCAAATTTATTCCCCATTCTTTTTCATCGAAAGCTTTTCTCATTATAAAATCAATCAAAGATACATCCTAGTCAACTCCAGTTACAATATTGAAAGTGTCAGTGTGACCCCTGCCTGTGTTTTTATGTTGCAGGACGAATTTTGGTATAACAGTTCAAACAACTCAGAAATTTCTCAGGAGTTCCATAGTTTCTTGTTATTTTCCATAGTGTTCCTATGAAAACTATCAAATGCTTTTTTGAAGTCAATGCAATTCATACAGATATCTTGTTGGAATTCTATACTCTGCTGAATAATACGGCCAAACCGAAAATTTGTTCATAGCATTAGCTAGTATAGCATTAACTAGTTATAAGACCTGACTAACCACGGCTAGTATAGCATTAACTAGTTATAAGACCTGACTAACCACGGCTAGTATAGCATTAACTAGTTATAAGACCTGACTAACCACGGCTAGTATAGCATTAACTAGTTATAAGACCTGACTAACCACGGCTAGTATAGCATTATCTAGTTATAAGACCTGACTAACCACGGCTAGTATAGCATTAACTAGTTATAAGATCTCACTCACCACGGCTAGTATAGCATTAACTAGTTATATAAGATCTAACTAACCATTAGCTAGTTATAAGATCTCACTCACCACGGCTAGTATGGCGTCCACATAGTCGTTCAGCTCGACGGCTGACCTGAAATTCTCTTCAAAGGGCCCAGCAGCTAGCTGCATCGAGCTCTTCACCTCCACGTTGAAGCCACAGCGGGGATCCAGCGACGTGAACAGATCTCTGAGCGTAGGGAACGGCCTCTCAAACCTACACGGGCTTCTGGAGTAGGGCCGCTGCTGATGTGACTTCTGACCACACGACTGCTGGGCCGGTGAGACACACCTGCAGTCGCTGACACCAGGTGGAGCTGATCTCTCGGAGTCTTTAGCGTCGGGACGTTTCAGTCTACGCGAAGGTTCAGCGTCTACGCCGGAGTCGATGCTTCTGTCAGAGTCGTAAGCCTCTTCTCTTCTCGTCTCATTGGCTGATGCTGTCGATAATACGGCTGCCACTTCCTCCGAGCACAGACTAACGTTGTCGAACGTCACGTTCTTGTCCGAGAGCTTAGCGGCTTCGTTTAGGTCGTTCAACGTCAGACCCACAGAGCAGTTCTCCTTATCCACCAAAACCCCTGAGTCGTTCCCATTGGCGGAAGTATCTGGATTGAATCGAGTCCCGTCCAGTCCCGCAGTTGATTCACCGGACTTCTCCACTCCGCTGGAACTTCTCTTAGCCGATTCCCCGCCTATGCCCGAGTCGTGCCGGCATTTACTTTCGCATTCTTCTCTCTCGTATCCCAGCCGATAGTCCCTCTCCGCAGCAGACTCGACGTTCAGCGACATCAGTTCATCCAGCGTCAGATCCTGGATTGGCACCCTTATCGGTCTCACTTTAGCTCGGCTACACTTCTCCGCGTTGCTCTTGCACTCGGAGTCCGTTCTCGAAGCGTTGATGAACGTAACGAAGTCGTGGTACACAACGGGGACCATGTCCTTCGTCAGCATCACATCAAACTCTATCATGTCCGCCCCGTGTCGTATCGCTCGCTCAAACGACGCAAGGGTATTCTCCGTCACCTTAGCACTCGGCACTCCACGATTAAACGTGCTCCCCATCCCACGATGCCCAATCACCAGCGACCGGCTGATAGATGAACCCGTGGAGGAACCGCCTGGAACCGGTGACACTCTCTTCGGGGACGGAGCCGGCGTAGAGCGCGGTCGAGCCAGTCTTAAGCCGGTGCGGCTCTGAACGCAGGCAGCCGGTCTAACGACAAGAGCGTCGACCTTGAGCATCCCGACCACCTCACTGTCGTTAGAGATCATGCACTCGCTGATCTGCTTCGACTTGTCTGCGGGACATCTCCCTACCAGCGCTGTTCCCAGCACCATACCACCTCTACCAGCCTCCTCATCGCTGTTCCCCGGGGCACAAATCGTTATCTTGAAGCCGATCTCCGCCGGCTTTCTCGTGCGCAGCCGGAAGGTGACGAAATCTCCCAGAACGTAGGGAATTCCCTCGATGGGCTGAGGGTAGGGGTGGTTTACGACGGGTGGTGGGTCGGTGCTGCGAGACTTTTTAGACAGGATCGAGACCTGTACGTCACTCGTTATGTACTCCGTTATGTCGTCCAAACCCACGGGTGGTTTTCCAGTGACATCATCAGCCGCTGCCTTCACTGAACCACCACCGACCTGATCTCTGTCACAATGTAAGTGGCTGTTATCCTGACCCTTGCTCTTCAGATATTCTTTCTTCTTCTTAGCCCGAAGTCTCAGGTCGACTGGAAGGCACTTGATGTAGAACTCTCGGTTGTTGTTGTTGTCAGACTCGTCGATGGTGTCCTCGTATAAAGTGAGCGCGTCGTTACCGTGTATGCGCAGTTGTATCTCGCTCTGCCTTGAGCCCAGCCACCCTGCCTCCACGCAGCTAGCGCCCCCGTACCGGCCGTATGTAGCCACCCCCGGGAACTACAACACAGAGACACTTTCGATGTGAACTAAGATCAGAGACAGCGATACATTTCTATGTGAACTAAGATCAGGAACAGAGACACGTTTCTATGTGAACTACAACACCGAGACACGTTCTATGTGAACTAAGATCAGCAACAGCGATACTTTCCTAGGTGAACTAAAACACAGAGACTTTCTAAGTGAACTTCAAAGCAGAGACACATTCTATGTGAACTACATCACTGAGACACATTTCTATGTAAACTAAGATCAGGAACAGCGATACAGTTCTATGTGAACTAAGATCAGGAACAGCCATACATTAAAAATACATCAATTAAAGGCAAGTATTATCGGCATGAATAAAATACAACAATCAATTAAATGCATGCATACTGCAGTATATGCATGAAATACAATACGTCAGTATAATATGGACCCCTGGCAACGGAACACACCTCATAAAAAATGAGAGCTAGGGGAAGACTTTAACCACAGTATTTAAAGAATCTTGAACCTTTCAAGAGTTGATACCGATTTTATAGTACTTACTATACCATTCAAATTTCTCAACAGTCATTTAGCAAGGGCTAATAACAAAGTACGATTTCATAACTAGAATGGTTTTCGTTGGTGTGATTGCATCCTGTCGACAATTTCATACAATTGAGGGCAATCAACACAACCGTTTAGTAATGAGAAAATCACTAGACATGCAATCAAATCTCTCACAATCACTTAACAAGCAATCATATCTCTCTCTTACAATCACTGAACAAATAGAAAACATGAAGGTCGCTCAGGGTATCAAATGACATTCAGAAACATTCCACTATAACAACTAAGGACGAGTTGTTTTATATCTACTCCAGCTTTGCCTGACATAATCCTCTATACACACATCTCCAGTGCCTGTTCACGCTCAAGTTCCATACAAAAACAACATACTGCTTATCACTGCACGGCTTATCACTGCACGGCTTATCAGTGCACGCCTTATCACTGCACGGCTTATCACTGCACGGCTTATCACTGCTGACCACTGAACGGTTTATCACAGCTTCTCACTGCACGGCTTATCATCATCAAGAACTTGTCATGTAGAGTCTTAGCAGTATTAGCTTGAACTTCATCCTCTTCTTCTAGTTCTTTGAACTTTGAGCCTTGGATTTACCACCAGAGGAAGGCTAGATTAACATTAATTTAGAACAAAAGAGATTTCAGTAAGAAAGGATAAACCAACTCAAATCAGTATTACTGCGTTAGATATTCACACAATACAGAATTTAATAATATTGTTGTTAACACAATAACAATATTGTTGTTATTTCGAATAAAATAACAGAACTACCCATAGCAACCACTGCCTCGGGTTACATGCGCGTTTCCATGACAACCCTCTCTGCAGCAGTTGCTATGGTGAGAGAGAGTAGGCTGATCAAACCTTATCAGTGGCTCTGAGAACCCTGGGGTAGGGATTAGCCTCCCAGCTGTGCACCGAATCGCACTGTCCATTAACGACCTGACCAATGAAATAGCGATACTCAACTTTCTCCACATCAGGATCAGCTATATCCACCACAACGCTCCAGATACTGCTCTTCTTCCTGCCTTCCTTTTCCACCTCACCGCTCAAATCATCCCTCTCTCCGGTCACTCCAGCATCGTTTTCCTTATCACTAGAGCTCCCGGACGTCACGTTCATATCCTTCCCGGATGTATCATAGTTTCTGTTATCTAGAGTTGTAGCAGTACTTCCGCTGAAGGATTTGGGACTAGCCTCATACAGGAAGTCCTGGGACAGCCTCACTGCTCTCTCGATGCACCAGTTGCCGAGCTCCGAGCAGTCGCCCACGACGAACACGCCTAGCGACCTCATGCGAGCACCGCGCATGCTCAGCCCCGCCTCCTTAGCTCTACACCCCGCCCCCAAAACTTCTGACTCCTCCTCCGCGTCCGTGTTAACTCTGAACAGTATCCTCATTGTTACCTGAGTCAATCAATCAATCAGTCAGTCAATGATGCAATAGATCAATAGATCAATCAAGCAAGCAATCAATCAATAGATCAGTCAAACGATCAATCAATCAGTTAAACGATCAATCAATCAATCAATCGATCAATCAATCAATCAATCAATTAATAGATCAATCAATCAATCATGCAATAGATCAGTCAATCAATTAATCAATAAGTAAATCAATCAAACAAACATGTAATAAATCCAAAAATCACGCAATCAATCAACAAGTTAATACAACAGTAAATCAGTCAATCAGACAATGACAAGAAAGTATCATAAAAGATCTGTATGAGTAGCGACAGAGCATAACATCATATAATTATCTGCCTGTCATAGTTGTCCTGTAAATATGGGAGTAATACACTGGACCTGTATACAGCACAGTGGCGTCAGTAAAGCACTAAATACCGATCTATGGCACATACAGAGTCAATACAACACTGCGCTGTTGTACATTTGCTTTATGACAGATTTATGATGGATATGAAAGAATGGTAGGCTAATAACAACAGTGATAACATCTGTGTAGATATCTCATTGTGTCATAAAGGCTACCTGATCTCTCTCTCTCTCTCTCTCAGTCTCTCTCTCTCTCTCTCTGGCTATCTCTCTCCATGTCTCTCTCTGGCTCGATATGCTGCCTAGTGGTTCAAGACACATATTCACGCAGATATAGAACAATACGTGGTCAGTCAACTGTTCTTACTGAAACGTTTAGATATAGAACAATACATGATCAGTCAACCGTTCTTACTGAAACGTTTAGATATAGAACAATTTCAGCCAGGGTTAATCTGCTTACATCGCTGTTTATTGGCCGGAAATTGACATCAGGCTGATAAACCGAGCGATAAACAACGAAACATTATAACAACACGGCTCATTATGCGCAGCTAACAAACAGAAGACGCACCTATTGGCTTATGCTCTACTTTCAGCCCACGTACTGTAGCAGAGCGAGAGAGAGAGAGAGAGAGAGAGAGAGAGAGAGAGAGAGAGAGAGAGAAAGAGAAAGAGAGAGAGAGAGCTATGTTTATCGAAGTACACATACAATTATACATACAAGCACAATGTCATCAAAGAGAGTAACAACAGTTAGAACAACAGTTCATTCACACCGGGCCCTATCTCGCTCTACTTATGAGCACACCAGCGATTAATCAAAGTCGATCATATCAGTGAGCGTTCTACTCATCTGTATTATGTTCGTTACTTGATGTGTCCCGGTCGCTGAAGAATAGACCAACAGCGGAAAGCTTGTGTCTAAGGCGACAAGTACTAAAGATCCAACAAATGTCAGAAAGGGCATTCGATTGACAAGCGCCTATGCTTCAAAAAATTGCCACTAAAGTTTCTAAAAGGAATGAAAAAGTTTGAAGTATGGAGAAGATTTATTAGTATCCTACACCAGCTAAACTTGCGTTCAAGGGAAGATGAAGATGTTCTTTAATGAAGCTAAGGTATTTATTATTTACGTTCATATAAGTGTAAGTCAGAGCTCACGAAACACGTACATAGAGAAAAAGAGAGAGAGAGAGCGCGAGAGCGAGAGCGACAGAGAAAGAGAAGAGAGAGAGAGAGAGATGGAGAGAGAGAGAGAAATGCAGTGCCCTTCTTTACTTTAGTTTTCAGCTGAGAGTAAATAAGAATTCTTAGGTGATTTTTTATTGTCTTCTTAAGCAAAAGCTTAGTCTCCCCCCATATCAGGCTCATACTATCACCATCATCATCATCATCATCATCATCATCATCATCATCTTCCCTCTAATCCCAGTTTTTATTATTTACGTTCATATAAGTCTCATATCATACTAGGATCGGGATACGAATAGACCTTCTTCAATCCTCTCTATCCCATACCGTATCCTCATTCAATCCCCTATACTCTCTTCTATTCGTTTTGTAAAATCTTGTTCCAATTTCTGGAGCCTAGGCGCTCACCAACCGAATGCCCTTTCTGATGTTGGTTTGTATCTTAGTGCTTTAGTCGCCTTCTATGACACGTGCAGTCACCGGTGGGTCTATTCTTCAAACAACCCGGACACAACACATGGAAACATCAGTCTCATACTATAAAAAATTAAAATTTCTGCAGTGTCGCTGTAACGCAGTGACACTGTGTCATGGTGTCACAGTGACACTGTGACAGTGACACTGTCAGTGTCACTGTGTGTGTGTGTGTGTGTCCAAAAACGGCGCAAATCCCAAAATCCAGAAAATCAGTCTAAAGATTAGGAAAAAGTAGACATGTATTATAATGAAATGATCGTCTACGTTGATATCTATCACTTTTAATACCACATGTTTATACCTTTGGGCAACTTAGTCCATTTTCCGTGTAACCAGTCCAGTGAATGTCCAAGATTTTACTCTCAGATCAGCTCGGCTGGGATTTGAACCCACGAGGATTAAATTCACCTCAGTCATTAGGATAGTTAAAGTCCATAAATAGCTTTCATATTTAAATAATAACACACATATCTAGATTATTACAAACCTATCTGTCACGTGCGTTTGTTAATAGCACCTTTGTAGACATCTGCTATTTAATAGAACTAACTATTATATAAACTATTATACTAAACTATTATATTTAAGCTATTTAGTGTTTACATCAAGAAATTCAGCAGCCTACAGTCACTGCGCTAATAATAGAACCGGTTTAGTACAGCGACCTATAGAGAAAGAAACTGGTTTTAACCGGTTCCACGTCAACACACCCCTCCTACGTTAGTACTAGAAACTCTCTCCTATTTGAGGTTATTCAATGTCACACAAAGCCTATTATAAACACCAGAATAACAACGAAATAAAGCATCAAATAACCACCAGCAAAACATCGAAATAACCATCTCATAAACACCAGCGTAACATCCAAATAACGCATCTAATAACCACCACATAACATTGAAATAACGCATCTAATAACCACGAACATAACATCGCAATAACGCATCTAATAACCACGAACATAACATCGCAATAATGCATCTAATAACCACCTGCATAACATCGAAATAACGCATCTAATAACCACCAGCATAACATCGAAATAGCGCATCTAATAACCACCACATAACATTGAATAACTTCATTGAATGACTTCACGGCAAATCTTCTATTTTGTGCTACTATTATATTCACTGTGTCAGCTATAAATTAAAGCTTGCTTAATAATTTTATATTTGTGATGTTGAGATTTCTGATAGATGATATTACAACAGTCAAACTGCAAGAAGGTTTGAATTATAAAAAGAGTAAAGAAAAATGCAGTGAATGCATCAGAAATTGTCTTACAATAATTGTCAAGTTCCAAATCTGTAACAAGTTATTATTCTGATTTTAAATTAGATGGAAACTGGAGAGGAAACTGTTATCTCGGATTCTGCCACAAATGAGTTGTTTCATCTATAAAGCTAGTAAAGCTAAGGTTAACGTCAGTTTCCTCACTCGAAAGCGACGTCAGTGACGGGTGAGCCCAGGATTTGAACCCGCACCATCAGATCCGCGGTCGAGTATCTTACCGACTTCGCCACTGGCTCCAGCCAGTGACTATACGACTTATACAAAATAACCTCTGCTGATATGATCACATTATTTTCTAACATTACTAAATTCCCAACTTTAACTACTTTGAAACTTGTTCTATCTATAATACAACGTATCTACTGCTACATCAGCAGCAAGTGAGGAATAAAAAATCTGGGGGAGATTTCCAATAAACTGGTAACAATTCCTAAACTAAATTAATCCATAATATGATATATAAGACAAGGTTGCATTTCGCCACTGCTAACATTTACGCTGAGGCAATGATGAAGGAAGCCATGGAAAACATGGAATAAAGGAGGCCATAAAAGGAGATCATAGAAGATAGAATGGAACGAAGAGTCAGGGGCAGGCCGAGATTATGTATGTTAGATGATTTAAAGACCCACTCATATGTGAACATGAAGAGAAAAGCGGAAGACAAAGAAGATTGGAGGCGTTATATACCATGAACCTGCCAGTTGGCAGTGCACTAAGAGAGAGAGAGAGAGAGAGAGAGAGAGAGAGAGAGAGAGAGAGAGAGAGAGATCTAATTGCAATAACTGAGTTATAACTAAACTAGTATCTTACGAAATCAGATAGTAAAATACCAGTAAACTATTGCAGAGTATAAAAATATCAGGTTTGGGGGCCCCCAATCCCTTAACTTCAGCTCTCAGCTCAGTAGTCAAGGGTATCACTGGTCACAGTTCTTGAACCAAACACTATTCATATAATAGCTTCACTGTGTAGCTGTGGGGCCTTCATTATGTCCTGCCACAGAACACTCGTGATCAACTTGTTTATGACAAGTTAGTGGTTACTATAAACCCACCAGCAATGCTGAATGATTTCAGCCAATCTGATGCAATGACTTGCTTTCTAGAATCTTCACAACATTCTTTCTTAGTGTACTGCCTACTGGCAGGTCCATGGTATATAACGCCTCCAATCTTCTGTGTCTTCCGCTTTCCTCTTCATTTTCACGTATGAGTGGGTCTTTAAATCATCTAACATACCTAATCTCGGCCAGCCTCTGCCTCTCTTTTCTTCCATTCTACTTCTATGACCTCTTTTAATAGACCTCCCCCCTTAGAATGTGTCCTACCCAAATCGTCTTAAAAAAATACAACACTCTAAACTACATTGAATACATTAACACAAGTGCAGTAGAGTAGCTGTGCCTGGCTACAATGGTTCATCATTCTCTCTCTCTCTAGTGTTCGGCCAAGCGGCAGGTCCAATGTGCATATTCCTACCGACATGCTACTTTTCACGCTCCACAAATAGCACACCATCGATTATTAAGTTAATCCATTCACAAATGGTCGTGCATTATCCATACCTTAATGTACCCTGAAGCTTGGTTCATCATTATTCATCATTGTCTTCCCTTGTGTACCAGTGTAACCAGGGTTGGTATGAAACTTTCCATTCGTTTTATAACACATAGCAATTTCTAAAGCCTGGTCACTCACCAATCGAATGCCCTTTCTGATGTTGGTTTGGCTCCTAGTGCTTTGCCACCTTTACAATACATGCAGTCAACGGTTGGTCTATTCTCCAGCAAACCGGACACAATACGGAAACTGTGCTAGAATGGTTAACCCTATAAATATGACAGGTTGAGCTTAATGTGCCATTCATCCACACCTTGACTGATTTTGGAAGTTTTAATGACTTCCTGAGCCAGTACAAGTTAAAGTTAAATAGTTTTTAACAGTTTAAGCTAAGTTAAATACATGTGAGAATACTTAGTCTATCATTATGTACTGATCATTCATATAAACGAAGTTAATTTCAAGCTACTGGTCAAATGATATAAGATGGGCTTAAAAGTGAAACAACTGGATTGATTTTGATTTCTGCTTCAGCCCAAGCAGCAATTTAAATGAGATAATTAAATTTGACAAAAAGATACTAAAGTAATTTTGAAGTCATTTGCTAATCTTAAATCAGCTAATATACAGCTGGCATAAATTTACATGCTGCCTTCTAGTAATTTTCATGAACTAATACGCAAGGCCTACATACAATATGTAGAGGGTGTATCAAAGTACAAGCATTAGTATACAAGTACATACTGAAATATTTTCAGTTGAGATTTCTTCTGCCCAGTAACTGTTAGTCGAAGCTGAGGAAGGCATAAGTGGCCCACCTCGTCTTAAGCAGAATCCTCCTTGCATAATGTTATATCAAAAGGAATGTTATAGAAGATTTAAAGATCCACTCGTATGTGGACATGAGGAGGAAAAACAGAAGATAGATATGAGTAGAGGTGTTATATACCTTGGACCTGCCAGTAGGGAGTGCACTAAGAGTGAAAGAAGAAATTTAATCCTGATTAAGTCAGCACAAACCTCTGTCTTAAGAGATTACTTAGGATAACTATATATATATATATATATATATATATATATATATACTAAATGTCCTAGGTAAGATGACGATTTCAAAAAGACTAAACTTGATGACAACATCACAAGCAATTCATTATAATGGGGAAAACACAGAATTTTCTTTAACCTCATTTTAATTTTCACTCAAAACAACTTGATTATTGTTTGCCTGAATTTCTCACTTGTATTACTGCACACTTTAGTAAAGAGATGTCAGAGATTTCTTGTACATTTATAACTGCTTATAAATCAACTTTTACACCATCACCAAAAATTCTTTCTGAAAAGCAATTTTCGCTGACATAATATCAATGGCAGTTCAGTATGAGTTGATTTCTGTAATTTTTCAAATTATCTCAAAAAGGGCTTTCAGTGAGACAAGACAGTAAGAGTACTTTGTGAGGTAGAGTGAGTGAGAGAGAGAGAGAGAGAGAGAGAGACAGAGAGTGAGAGTTAAATATATCAGCATATCAATGATGGTATTTATTGAAATTTCATCATAATTTTCATCCTATTGATAAAGATTTCAGTGAGAAACCAGAAACTTAGAAGTTTATGAAGTAACAATAATAATAACAAAGGTTTAACGTCCATTTCCTCATACAAGGATGTCAGGGAAGTCACAAGCAAATCGTCTAAAAAGTAATAGTAATTATAACAACAAAAACAAAGAGTGCCTGCGTCATCAATGAAAACATCGAGCACTATGGAATCAAAGCTAAGTCAGGGAGCAAAAGGTAAAAATTTCAATAAACGTACAACATCTGGAACACCAGTATAGAAAAATTAAAGGTACGAAGGTTCAGGTTTATGTATTGGTCAAAAACTCATGGACACCGAACGAAAAATAGAAAAATTAGATCTTTAAACCAGCTGTTGGATATCGCCCTGATTTGACTTAACTTAATACTTAACTTTAACATAATTATACTGGTTAAAGAAATCACAAGGACCTGTAACACCAGTTTTTGATGTAATTTCATACCTCTATACATAGAAACCGTAAAGGGAAAAAAAGATACAAACCTTAACAAGTTGATAGGCTTCAAAGGAAGAACATAAGAAAAAACTAAACACTCACCAAAATACCACACACACACATAACCATCTCACATATAAACCTACACACAGGTACACAACTATGCACAAATACACACACATTATGCATCCATGCATGCACACATACATGTACATGCATACACACATACATGTACATACACACATACATAAACATACATACACTTATTAAATACTTATATGCATATACATATACATATATACCCCATATCCAAATAAATATGCACATATATACATACATATACATACACATCCACGCACATATATACATACACATACATACATGCATATACATACATACATACATACATACATATACGTACATATATACATATATACACACATACATATACACATACACATTTACATATATACATACACATACGTATATACAAAGCATACACATTTATACATGCACCTACATATATACACATAGAATACACTCACACATACACACATCGACCTTACAGACAAAAATATGCAAGCATGCATATAACTACATACTAGGCATATCAACCAGTTGCAAAATATAGTCATACATTACAATACATGCAAGCGTACATGCACACACATACATAGACATACATGTCAACAATCAACAATGTATAACAATCTCCATATGCTTAAATAAACCAAACCTAACAACATTAACCCTGGGACAAGCCTATACAGTAATTTTTCTAACAAAAGAAAAACTTGAAAATTAAAAATGTAATGGTATCATGAAAGCAGGATTTAATGGCTTTTATCATTAACTGCCAATGAAACTGAATGGAACCATTTTGGAATCTGCACCGTTTTGGAAGTTCTTTTCGCTCACCGGCTAGGATTTGTCTCAACAGTGCTCAATAATGTCATGGATGACAGTAGTACTCTAATTATTGTTATATTATGTTAGAAATTGAAAGGAAATAAAAATATATCTTAAAACAAACCTAATATCCACCAGGAATGATGCAACCGGTCCACCGAGCACCCGGGACCTGACGAATCACAACCGCACCTCGTTAACCAAACATTTCTTACTGATAGTTATTATCCGAGAGTAACAAGGTTACAATTAATTAACTAATTATTATTTAATTATAAATTGACTAATTATAATTTAATTAATTAACTACTAAAGCGTCAAACAACACAATGCATTAAGTTTCGACACTTTCCCGGCTAGCCAACTCTGTGAGCATAAATAGAAGTCAGGTACATATATATTAATAATAACGGCAGAAAAAAAGGAAAGTAGAACAAAAATGACGAGATGGTGATGGCTGGGTAGGGTTGGGGCTGATACACGATTTGGTCACTTCATTTTGATAAACAATTGTCGAGATATAATGGTAGTATCACAATGAAAATGTAAATAAATGCTGCAGTTTCACATAGTCCAACAAATATATTGATAAATACTAAAAACGATTTTATTGCAGTAAGGTTTCGTTTATCAATCAATTTAGGAATAAATTATTTCTAAATTACAGAGAATATTTACATTTCTGCACGAGCAAAGTTAAAACTTGCCTAAATAACAACGAAAAACGACATTTCAGACCAATATTAATCCACACAAGTGAAATGAATAGTTCAAGGTTTAGACCAGAACAGTCCACGTGAAAAGCAGAAATTACCTAAATAAGCTAAATGAAAAATACTATTCAAATTCTACATTCCTTATTTAGTAAAACTGTAGAATCAATTAAAAAGTATACGCGAAGCTTTCAGTGATACAACGGCTCAACCCACTGTCGGTATTTAATAATTTTGTTATAAATTTGGTTTATTCAGGGTCTATCTTCACTGGAACTTTCACTGGAAGATCCCATTGTAAGACACAGCGCTTTCACGAGTGCTTACATGCGTGATGTGCCCTCAGCAATCCTAAAACAAGTAACGTAATAAGTTCTAATAACATTTGATAAGTTTAAAATTTAACTAGCTCTGATGAGCCAAATTTGCTAAATGACTATAACTACATAAAGTTGATAAAGGTTAAACTTAAATATATACCAGAATTTACCAGAACTGCTACCATCGTTCATAATTCCAATCCTTCTTCAAACTTAGGTATCAGGAATAAGGGAAGAAAGCTAAAGGCTTATTTCAATCCCCAGTCAAAAATGATTACAACATCCAGCTTATTTTTAAAACTATTCATCGACACCGCTTTCACAACCTGCTCACTCAAAGAATTTCACCTATCAATCACCCTTTGAGAAAAAGAAAACTTTCGGAAGTCTGTCCTTACCTAGGCTTAAACTTTCGGAAGTCTGTCCTTACACTAGGCTTAAACAATTTAATTATAGCTATGTGATCTCTTAAATCACTATTGGAGAATTTGAAGACATCTGTTGCTCTATAAGTCGGTAAGCCATGCATTATTTTATCAACCTCTGTAAGATAACCTCTAATTTTCCTGATTTCAAGGGTTGTCTATGACTAATTGTTTGTCTATCGCCTAATTTTTTAATTTATCTGGCTCTTTATTCTTTAAAAGTGTTATGCGCCAGCTCGTGCGTTTATTTTATTTCATATAGAAATGCAAATAGATGTACAGTGCAATATTTTCACTGACGTTATATTAAATTCGAATGTCTTAATAGCGTAGGGGTAACGTCATGAAGTTTTAAATGACAGATTCTGAGGTGAAATTGAAACCTCGTGGGTTCGAATCCCAGCCGCGCTGATCTGAGAGTAAAGTCTCGGACATTCACTGGACTGGTTATACGGAAAATGGTTTATATTGCCTAACGGATTAAAAATGTAGTAGTAAAAAGTGATAGATATCAACATCAATACTTTTTTAAATTTTTTTAAATTGTAAAATAACTAATTTAAATGCTAATCTGAAGTCTGATTAAACTTTCTAAAATGACAGATCTGTTGCTCTAGCTATTGATAGACTTGAAATGTTTGTAAATAAAATCAGCAAATGAAATACGAAATACTGACATTTGTTTTATATTTTTATTTTGTTTTTAGAAATTCTCTTAATTAGGAAATTTACTGATTATAATTAAGCAATTTCACGCTAATCTAGTGTATTACAATATAGTATATAGTCTAATAATATAGTATATATAATAAGAATATAATATATAGAAGTCTAAATATTAGAATGCGTTTGGTTGATCTAGTATCGGAGTTGTTGAAGGTTTCAGAGAAGGCTGCGGATCTAGCTCGTACTGTGCGGTCAGAGCAGGCTCTGTTTGAACTACTGGTAGAAGAGAAGAAGGGCGAGGAGCAGAATAAAAGATTCGTTCATGATTTCAAAACGCTCGCAGATGTACTGGTGCAAGAGACCGTTAGAAATGATGTGGGATCGAAGGTAAAAATAATTTCTGATCTACAGATTTAGTAGAAAGTGAAAATTTGCTTATACGTGATTAAAAATATTGGTGTTGCAAGTCTTAACGACTTCCTGAACCAGTATAATTAAGTTAAGTTAAATAATTAAATGTTGGACTGATTATCTGGATTTTGGAATTTGCACCGTTTTTGGACCTTCTTTTTGCTCGCCGGCTTGATTTTGTCTCAATAGTGCTCGTTTTTGTCATTGATGACTGTAGCACTCTAATTGTTGTTGTTATTATTATTATTAAAGTATTTAATTGTCTGATATTGCAATTTTGTCTTAAAGTTAATTTTAATTTTTATGTCAATCAGTTGAATTATTCATATTAGGTTGGTAACGCCTCTTCATTATTAAATTTCAATTTTTGTAGGAATAAATGTTGAACAACTATCTATATTTTAATTACTTGTATAGACAGTATATCTAGTTATTGTAACTGGATCAATATCTGCAGCTTAGATTAAAAGTAGAATCGATGAACAGAAACTAATCAAGAACTAAACCAGCTAGAACTCTAATCCAGGGAGTCTGCATATCAAATGTTAAAAAATCATTAAAACCCTTAGAAAAACGATACAGTACATGGTGTAATGATCTAGTGCCAAATGATTTATGACCAGCATGGGAAACGTCTTTTTCTTTTATTTCATATTTTTGAAGTGATTTTTGGATTTGGATTTAGTTCAGTAGTGCTCGATGTAGTCATTAACGACAGCGGGACTAATTATTGTTGTCTTTGTCGTCTTAAACAGCTTTATCTAACTCTAACAGCTCAACCTATCTATAATTTTAGCAAGTAGATAGATACTTCGTCGTGTTAAACTATAGAATATATTGTTGCAGTTCACTGGACTGAGAGAGAGAATTGACGGAGAGGAAAGCAATCATTTTATGAATACTCTCGGCGAAGAAGTGACCATCTGTGTGCAAGAGAGCGAGAACAAAACGGCCGATCTGCTAGGTTGAGTTTTGACTTTAGCTTATTAAAAAATTTACTGTATTCTAGTAACTTTAGATAATTTAGTAAATCGTCCCTGACATCATCCTTGGATGAGGAAATGGATGTTAAACCTTTATTATTATTATTATTAATAAATATGTAATTTAATTTATTTTCCTCTGATAATTACAAATTTTCTGTGTCTAACTCACAATAAGTTGAGTTATTAGTAACAATAAGTGAACAAGTTAAGTCAAAGACATAATACGTATGATGGTTGAAGACTTAAGGTTTAGCAGTTGTTTAGCAATTGTAAACCCGCAGCAAAACGCTGCGGGTTTACAATTGCTACAATTTCATGTTAATTACGATTTGCACATGTGTGACTTTCAGAATCTCTGCATAATATTTTAAAAATATTTTGTAAGATTTTCATTGATTTAACATTCCGTTTGCATGTCCATTGCATCTCATTTAGACCTTTGGCATCGCGTAGTACTAAATCTGTGTATTGGACACATTAACTTAATATATGTTTTTATAATGTCACACATTGTTAAATTATTTAATTAATTTTTAATTATAATTCTGAGATTAATAATTATGCTCCGTGAGGTATTACGGTCAGTAGCAGCTACTAAGAATGACAAATACATATACCTTTCATAAATTTAATTTATCTTTGAAAAATACTTTTCCACTCATTTAAATTTTTGTAGCAATTTCTGAAGCCTTGGCACTCACCAGGGGAGTCTCAAATAGGGGATTGACTGATGATATGATATAGGACGGAGAGGATTTGAGACAGTCTATTCGTATCCCGACACTAGTTAAATTGGGATTCAAGGGAAGATGATGATGATGATGATGAAGATGACGATGATGATGATGGGAAGATGTTGATGATGATGATGATGAAAGGAAGATGTTGGTGATGATGAAGGGAAGATGTTGATGATGATGATGATCTTTGACTAATACATGTGTAGTACTAACAGGCTGGGATATTTACTGAATGATTTTCATAATTGGATGACTGATTGGTGCTCAGGTAAAGTTCTTGATGGTAATGCAAAGGCTGCATCCATATTGGCTGAAGTTGTTCACAGGGAAATGCCTAACCTGACCAATCAGGAGCTAGGGAATATTCCTGATGTTGAAATTGCCGAGGGGGACGTTGGGATATGGATTGATCCAATTGGTTAGTTATAAAGGTATTTTATTGTTTGTAATTTGTTATTTTAGTTACTCTTTCTTACAGATTAGTAAGAACATGGGTATTTGAATATTATTTTATATTATAATTCTGTTTATACTGTTTGATTTGTTTGCTGTTATTTTTCTTCCTGTCATATGTTGACGAATAAAGAAGTAGCTATATAATTATTTTCTGTATATTTCAAGAGAAAATATCATCGGCTTATTGCAAGACAGTCATAACTCGATTTTTGGTCATAATACATTTTTTGTGTCGCTGGAAGGTCTTTTCAATGTGCATTGCGCTGTGGTACTTCTGTATTCGGCTAGCAATTCAATTTTGCTCTGGAGTCTGGAAACCTAGAATGTCTCAATAGCGTAGGGGTAACGTCATGAAGTTTTAAATGACAGATCCTGAGGTGAATTGAACCCTCGTGGGTTCGAATCCCAGCCGCGCCGATCTGAGAGTAAAATCTCGGACATTCACTGGACTGGTTATACGGAAAATGGTTTATATTGCCTAACGGATTTAACATGCGGTATTAAAAGTGATAGATATCAACATAGATGATCATTTCACTATAATGTGTGTTATTATTAACCAAAAAATTACTTAGGAATACTCTATTTTTTACAAATAGAGGTGTTTCATATCTTCTTTATACTTATATGTTTACCTAAAAGTCCACACAATATCTAGAAATATCAGAATAATTATATATTTAATTTGTCTACAAATGCTGGGTATTTGTCTACATGATTACTTAATCGTGCAACGTCTCTCCCGAAAGATTTTGTTATAGAGATACTTTCACCAATCAATTGAGATCTTTCACCAAACACATTCCATCCTCAAAACAAGGCAAGCAGATGATATTTAATTAAATCTGAAAAGCATTAATATAAAAACATTTTCATTTGACTGATAGTAAATTGAGAAATGATGAGCAGCAAAATAAATTTTCTCTCATTTCTTGGTGCAAGACAGAATAACATTCGTACATTCAATGAGTCACTGTTGGGACTAGCTGTCTGTTGCTTATAAAAAAACTCTGTTGCTTATAAAAAACTGATTGATTGATTGATTGACTGACTGAATGATTTATTGACTGACTAGCAGATTGATTGAATGATTGATTGGTTTATTGACTGACCAGAGGATTGATTGATTGATTGATTTATTGACTGACCAGAGGATTGATTGATTGATTGATTGCTGTAGACTCGACAGCTCGGTACATTCTGAGAGGGATGGAGGGGTACGGAGCACACATTGATTGATTGATTGACTGAATGATTGATTGATTGATTGATTGCTATAGACTCGACAGCTCAGTACATTCAGGGTGGGATGGAGGGGGTATCAGAGGCAGGGGTGCACTCAGAGGGGCTGAGGTGTGTTGTTGTTATCATCGGCGCCTATAGGCTTGACTCTGGGCTACCAATAGTAGGCGTGGTCAACCAGCCTTTTGTCAGCCTTGATGAGTCATGCAATAGGTCAGTATATAATGGTCGTGGTTAATCTGCTTTATTTTTCATTGTGCTGTCGTGTTATGATTAACTGTTTCATTGTATGGCGTGTAATTATAAGTCAAATTTGAAAAATACTAAATTTATCATACTATTATTGTATTATTGGACATTTGCTAAGACTGAATGAAAATACTCCAATTGGAGCAGCTTTAAAATATAGACTTCGTAATAATAAAATGAGGGTAGGAATGGGAAATAAATACACTTTAATTAAACAATATAATAATGATATACGTCAATTGGATACTAAATTCAGTCTTACGCAGGGTGATATTTATGACTTGCACAGGATCGTGATAAGTGGAGGCAGAGGGTTGAGGAGGCTGCTCTGGTATCCACCGAGTGACGTTGTGCAGGGTGCAGTAGTAGTAATTAAAACGGAGAGATTTACAGATAAACAAAGATAAAACAGAGAAAATAATTATACCAAACACAATAGATGATATGCAATGGCAAAATACTAAATACTTAGGTAGTATTCTAGAATCAGAAAAAGATTTAAATCAAAGGAAAAAATTAACAATGATGGCATTTAATAAAAAATAAATCTAAGCTAGGAAATGAAAAAATTAAGCTTTAAAATAAGAATTAAAATATTTAATATATATATCAAACCTATCTTTATATATAATAGTGAATTATAGATAATAACCAAATGCATGGAAAGTAATATAGATATATTTCAAAGAAAACTATTGAGAATCATATTAAACATAAAATATCCACACATAATTAGCAATACGGATCTATATGACAGAACACAAGAAAAACCCTGGAGTGAATTAATAAAATTCAAAAGACTCAGTTGGATTGGACATATGCTAAGATTGGATGAAAATACTCCAGTAAGAAAAGCTCTAAATTATAGAATAAAAAATAATAAAATGAAACTAGGTATGGGAAATGAATATACTTTAATAAAACAGTATAATAAAGATATACACTGTGTTTTTGATAACTGATATCCCAAATTATTTTACCAATAAAGTCGTAAGAAGTTGACCGATGTTCTTGAAATTTACAGCACTTGACCAGCAGCCAATTCTACAAAACAGATAGAAATTCAGTTTTAATATCTTTTATACCATGAAAGTTATAGTTTTACGAATAGCAGTGGGGTCAGATAAGATATTTCCAGTACAGGATTACAGGCGTGTTACGTGCAGCGTAAAATTATCGCTATAAAAATAATAGCGAACGCGTCACAAAATTTCAGCTAATGCTATTTTGAAGAGCAATCACTTCTTTGCAAAATGACGTAAAATACGTGCTGATATGTTCTTAATTGACAGAGTTATTGAACGTTTAATGCATGCTTTGCATATCTGGGTACAACTGCCAGTGGCTGCGGCGTCCTCTAGCGCCACAGTTAAAATAACTATTCGGTTATTCTCTTCATGCAATGCATGCATAAAACGTTCAATAACTTTGCCAAGTAAGAACGTATCAGCGCTTATTTTACGTCGTTTTGAAAGGAAATGATTGCTCTTCAAAATAGTATTAGCAGAAATTTTATATTGCGTGTTAGCTAGTATTTTTATAGAGATAATCTGCGCCAAATGTAACACGCCCGTAATCCTGTATTGGAAATATCTTATCTGACCTCACTCATATTCGTGAAACTAAAACTTTCATGTTATTAAAGATATTCAAACGAAATTTCTCTTTGTTTTGTAGAATTGGCTGCTGGTCAAGTGCCGTAAATTTTAAGAACCTCGGTCAACTCCTTACGACTTTATTGTGCAAATAATTTGGGGTATCAGTTATAAAAAACACAGTGTAGAACAAATAGACACTAAATATAACCTAGCACAGAGTGATGTGCATGATCTTGCCTAGGACCGGTATCAGTGGAGACAGATGGTAAATGAGGCTGCTCTGGTGTCCACAAAGTGACGTTACGCAGAGAAAAGAAGAAGAAGAAGAAGTATTGTAAGATTAGTCATTTGTTGTATTTGATTAGCATATACAACAAGAGTCACAACTATGATTGTAGATATTGTTAAACTCTGCTGTTTACCAGGTGGACCGGCAGAAATGTACGGGGTTATGATTAATTATTTCATTGTATGATGTGTAATTATAAGTCAAATTTGAGAAATACTAAATATATCGTGCAATAATAAGCTCGAAGAAGACTTGAAGGCTGCTGGAGTTAGCATTTATGGAAGAACAGAAGAAAGAAAAAGAATGAAAATCGAGGAAATGGCAAAGAATAGAGTTTTGTGGAAGAACATCATAGAGAAATCTTTGGCTGGAACCAGCCCCAGGATGATCACATGACATGCCATGAAATTACTGTAGGTGATTTATTGTATTTGATTAGAAAGCATAATAAGAGTCGTAACTATGAAGTAATAGTAGATATTTTTAATGCTTTTCTCAAATTCTTATCGATTGATTGATTGATTTTCCAGATGGACAGGCAGAAGTGTATGGGGTGTCTCTATGGACTCGCATTTGTGTCACGGACCTCTACACCTCCCTGCTGATGAGCGCCCTGAGCTACCCGTGACCTCTAGGTCTGTCGTGCTCAGCTCCAGCGAGCGAGAATCGATCCAGCAACGACTGCGAGTGAGCTACCAGCTGATCTATGCAGCCGGTGCAGGATATAAGATCCTGAATGTCTTGGATGGACTGGTTTGTGGGTATGTTCTTAGCAAGGGTACCACGTTTAAATGGGACACGTGTGCCCCTCACGCCATACTTCTGTCACTTGGCGGCGGGGTGGTCGACTATGGACAGATCTTTGACCAGGTGAAAGAGTTAGAGTCAGGCTGGGGCATGGATGATTTGGCACGGCTTGCTAAAGGTTGTCAGATAGTGTACAATAGAGAGAATGAGATAGAGGGTTTGGAGCGTTGGAGTAATAGCAGAGGTGTCATTGCGTATCGTTGTATTCAAGATCTGTGTGATATCGTTAAGTGCCTTGCTTAGGTGTTGATACCTATAAATAATTATAATTAGACCAGGTGACCTTCTGACCCTCTGGTGCTGATATTAAACGCTGTGGAAGTATTTTTCAGAGCAACGTATGATAACAATCTGGTAAAAAATATTTACATTAGCGGAGGATTTCCATCATCTTTGATAGACTTTACGCTATTCTCTTTCACGGCTGTTTTAAACTAGACTATCTCGAGTAGCTGGGAAGCAATTCAAAGCCTTCTGTGTATCAAAACCCAGAATGATAATAATAATAATAATATTAATAAAGGTTTAATGTCCATTTCTTCATCCAGGGATGATTTCAGGGACGTCCCCACAGCACACATCACTGCAGATCAATTCACCCAATCATCAATCTGCAAAAGAAATGTGCTGAGGAGAAGTAAGGCCCTAAACGAAAGCCGGTCAGGTGATCAAAAGTGGTCAGGGTAGATTGATTAAATCTACGATGGGAAAAGGTAAGGTGATGCATAAATCCGGGTTTATCCTGACCCTAGTTGAACTGGGATTAAGGGATGCTGATGATGATAATAATGAAGATGATGATGATGATAAAGATGATGATGTAGCTGCTTCACGTGTAAGACTGCTTAATGTTGTTACTGATGCGCTTTTGACACTGGATATACTCATTAAACTAGACCTTGTTATTTGCTGCGAAATTGGATAACATTAACGGGCACTAATTTAATTATCGTAAATTAAATTTTTTGTCAAACTTGTCAATTTTAATGCAATTTGGAATCTTTTGGAACTTTTTTAAATCTTTATCGTACATATTTATGTTGTTATAGTATTCAGCCTGTAAGTATCTACAGTTAGTGTTCTTTGATTAATGGTTGTCTAGTTTTATAGTGCTTGATATCATTGCAGACATGTTTAGCTCTCTCTTGTTGTCTCATTGTTGTGATATATAGATGTGGTTATTTTATAAAGACGTGTAGTTGCGTGTTTTAGTATTATCTGTAGCTTCTCTGTAGCCATTTTGTATTACATTCTAGATAGTAGCCTTTTTGTATTACATTCTATAGGCAGATTCCATACATGACCATCTACTAAATGCTAACAGTCAGGTTTTTCTAGTATAGTAAACGCTGCTCTATATAGAGGCTATATAGAGGTTATATAGAGGCTATATAGAGGCTATATAGAGTCTACATAGAGGCAATATGGAGGCTATATAGAGGCTATGTAGAGGCTATATAGAGGCTATTTAGAGGCAATGTAGAGGCAATATTGAGGTTATATAGAGGCTATATAGAGGCTATATAGAGGCTACATAGAGGCAATATAGAGGCTATGTAGAGGCTATGTAGAGGCTATATAGAGGCTATTTAAGGGCAGTGTAGAGGCAATATATTGAGGCTATATAGAGGGACCTTGGTTTGCATTCTCTTACTTTGCTTCATTACCAATCAATTCAAATGGTTTTTATAATCTTAAAACCATTCAGTGATTAACACTGATGTGCGGGCTAATTTTGTATTTATTTTATTTCTATTTATTTAGAGATTTGTTGTTTGAGACGTCCCTGACGTTTCTTTCTAAAGAGAAACTGAAGTTATATATACTCATTGATCGGTTGATTGGAGTTAATTAACAGGTTTTATAAGTCTGTGTGAAATCGGATGAGCTTTTCTACTAGAAAATTCCATTATAGTGCAAGTAATATGTCCTGAAGTTTAGTAGTATTATCGTTTTATTACGCCTTGTTGTCTTTGTTAAATTTAATTAAATAATATTTTATTTGTTATTTACGTTAACTTTATATTTATAACCGTGTCGTTGTTATAAACTTACTTGTTTTTCCGTGTCGTTGTTATAAACTTACTTGTTTTTCCGTGTCGTTGTTATAAACTTACTTGTTTTTTATACTAATTGAAAGATTCATTGTTGTCTATTGAGTCAGCATTGCATAGTGTTTTATTTAAGTTAGAAAACTGATGTCAGGCTGAATATTCCACAGCTATTTTACGATATCATTTTAGTTAGAATTGCTCTTTGAAATGAGACACATTTTTTATGGAGTTGGCGTTTTTTAGATCAACGTTTAGTATAAACGTAAAACGTTTTTTAGATCAACGTTTAGTGTAAACATGAGTCTTAAACAAGCTTATAATTGCTTCCTGATTCTGTAATGTAATGTTATGTTATAAGATCTTGTCAATTTTGCTACGGTTGTCTTTGACTCATTTGTTGAAAATATTTATCATTCTCTGCATGCTATGCACTAGTCATGGGTTAATCATTGAGAAATTTATTCTGTATGTCTTTACGAGTATTCCTCATTGTTTTATATTCTGAGACTATGTGTCGTGTGTTGAAATAATGCAAAAAATATGCTGACTTTCTGTGAAAAATATGTATAAATTATCGCATATTTATTATACATCAACTGCGTGTAGCATTAACATAAATCTGAAGAGAATAAAGATAGTTACAGTAGTCTAATCTAATGACGTTGAGAAACAAAGAATAGACTAACCGTTAACTGCACGTTTTGCAAGAGCAAATGAGCAAACATTTAGGAAAACAAAAGGAAACCACCTCAGAAATAGTTTTTAAATTTTTTAACAAAATATAATTTACTTTAAAAAATATGTAACATTAAAGGCTATTTCTTGTTGTCATTTCATCTTGTTTTGAATTTACTGTTGACTTGACTGGGATCGTATGTTTTTTATTATTTTATACTTCATTTGGATCACATCGGCCTTTGCTTTCCTATGAGCAGTTCCATAGGCAGTTGAAGACCTATCTTTTCCATCTCTCTTTTTCATCCAGTGTCCATGAGCAGCGACCTGCGCCTAAACCTCCTTTTCTTTAATTCCCTTTACTTTGGACTGATTTTCTGGATTTTGGAATTTGCACCGGTTTTTGACCTTCTTTTTGGCTATAGCACTCTAATTGTTGTTATTATTATTATAAATTCGCTTTAATTTTATAAATTTTTTGTATTTTGTATTGTAATTTTTTAAAGTATTTTTTACTAAATATAATTTACTTTTGAAAATATATAACTGTAAATGCTATTTCTTGTTTTCAATTCAACTTATTTAAACATAGTTCTCCCTCTCTCTCTCTCTCTCTCTCTCTCTCTTATTTTGAATTCACTGTTGACTTGACTGGGATCGCGTGTTTATAGGCGCCGGGTCACACTTGGCTTATCGCTTCCCAATACATAGTAAGCCGCCTCGCTATTACAATTTGAAAGAATGCAATTAATAAATTATGTTTAAAGTAATTCTATAATTATATACTATTTTTATTACTACTTAATTACAATAATTACATTTCTATTATATACTTAAATTATGTCAGGGACAGCCTGTACTAGCCGATAGAGAGTTATTGCCAATGGTTTGTAGCCAGATTTATCTACACCGGTTACACTTAGAGTTATTCTTGGGCTTGTTTTAATTGCATCACTCATTATGTGTGTTTCAATTTTCTGCACCTATTGGATGATTTACTTCCAATGGTTCTATTCATTTTGTATTTGTAGCTGATTGTACTTCTGTTGTAATCGTTTGAAATTAAACCTACCTCTCTCTCTCTCTCTCTCTCTCTCTCTCTCTCTCTCTCTATCTATCTACATCGGTTATGCTTAGCTTTGTGTAGATTTAGACATACTACTAGATTTTAGAAGGCTTATTATAAGTATCGCGATTTCTATTTATCTATTCATTGCTATTGTTAAGAGCTGCTCCGACGTTATAATGAAAGAAAAATATTGGACTCAAAAAGAATACTGGCTGTGCAACCCAAATTTAATTTAAAAAATTAGAATTAATGATTGTTATTGATGAGTCACTATCGTTGATTTTAATTTATCCTTTTAAAAATTAATTAAATGAAGTTGCGTAGCTATTATTCCTCTGTGTCCATTTTCTTAACTGCTCTACAAAATTTGGTCTGTTAGAAGTAGTAATTACATACAAAGTGATTGTTGTTAACTCACTCTCACACTCCTGAGACCAAGAAATGGACTCAAAACATGAAGAATAGATTACATTGTTGTTGTAAGACTTTCTATATTGTTGTTATAACATGTTGTCATTATTGTTGTAAAATTATGAATTTATTGCTGTTGTTAACGCAAGAGCTTAGTCACAAATAGAACTGACCATTTTTTTTACTTCAAGTCGAAGTGTTGAGTATTTCTCATTTACTAACAGTACTAAATAAAGTTTCAACAGAATAATAATAATAATAATAAAGGTTTAACGTCCGTTTCCTCAAATAAGGATGATGTCAGGGACGGACATGTAAAGAAACTTCCAATGGCTATTAATAAATATTAAAGTGCTACATCTTACGCAGAGTAGGGCAACCTCAAACAATCTGCTGCGTGTACGTAAGAGGCGACCAAGGCAGGAGCTGAGGATGGCAAGAGGGGACCCACCTCACCATGAAATATTTCCCCCAGGATTAAATGGTAATTAGTTCATTTAATTGAGGAAGGCAACGGGAAACCACCTCAGAAGCCATACTTCTCCCAAGCTATAGGCTACATATGGTATGGATAAGGCATAGACTTTGTGAAGGGATTAACTTGTTGACCTAAGGAGTGCTCTTATGGAGAGAGAAAGCAGACTTTGAGTATGACTATGTACATGGGACCTGCCACTTGGCAGTGCACTGAGGAGAAGAGGGAGTGTTGATTAGAAGCCATAGCGCTATGAGGTCTATCACACCGGTACGGATCGAGAAAAATGACGTCAGATCTCTATAAACATTACTCTCACTCAGAGACAGATATTCACAGCAATGGTCGATGAGTGAAAACTGAAATACACTAGTTATATGATGAATGAGTGAAAATGTCTGCGAATAAAAATATTAGAGAAGGAATTTAAGTTCTGGTTCTGCTAGCATCACTCGCTCAGCCCTTGATGACAGCAATGGGTCTGAGCTTAATGCACTTCTGACTAATACCTGCTGCGTGACCTGATCAATCAATCAATCAATCAATCAATTACAATAATCAATCAATTAAATAGAGCAATCAATCAAATGCAATAGTTAATCAATTACAACTATCATTCAATCAATTATAACTATCAATCTAATACGACAATCAATCAATTATTACAATCAATCAATTCAAACCATCAATCTAATTTAACAATCAATCAATTATAACTATTAATCAATTATAACCATCAATCTAATACAACAATCAATCTAATACAACAATCAATGAAATACTACAATCAATGAAATACTACAATCAATGAAATACTACAATCAATGAAATACTACAATCAATGAAATACTACAATCAATGAAATACTACAATCAATGAAATACTACAATCAATGAAATACTACAATCAATGAAATACTACAATCAATGAAATACTACAATCAATGAAATACTACAATCAATGAAATACTACAATCAATTAAATACAACAATCAATTAAATATAACAATCAATCAGTTAATCAATCAATTTATCAAATTTATAAATAAATTAAAATAAAAAGATATAAATAAATTTATCAAATAAATCAATCAATCAAAAGTCAATCAGATCAATCAGTCAAGATCTCAGTGGAAAAGTATACCAGAGAATTAAGATCTTAATTAAATAATTTGTATTAAATTGACAAATAGTTTGAAAAATCAAATGTTAGAACCAAACCTTATATTGCACGGGTAGCCACAACTTTTTTTTTTTACCATGCAATATTTTAGACTGCTGCAGGTTCAACAATTACTCAATACATATTCAAAATTATTAGACCAACAGGCGCTATAACTGCCTCAGTAGGCTGGAGTCAGTGGCGATGTCGGTAAGATACTCGACCGCAGATCAGTATGTTCGGGTTTCAAATCCTGGGCTCGCCCGTCACTGACATCGCTTTCGAGTGAGGAAACTGACGTTAACCTTAGCTTTACCAGTACAGCTACATTGAAGTTAATAACTTGACATAGAAAAACTGATTGGTTAATTGATTGATAGAACTATGGATTGATAGAACTATTGATTGATAGAACTATTGATTGATCGAACTATTGATTGATAGAGCTATTGATTGATAGAAATATTGATTGATAGATCTATTGATTGATAGAACTATTGATTGATAGAGCTATTGATTGATAGATTGATCGACTTTTTTCGTTTCATACTGTTTATATATTCATCTCAGCACAGACTATACAAACAATAGGAATGTGTATGTAGCCTCTTTCGTACTAGTATTCAATTTTGTTATCTACCATAATAGAGCCAGAGCTCTGTGCGGTAAAACCATAATTATACGATACTTTTAACGATTCTTCTAGTTTTATATGAATGATGATTGCTGTTTGATTGATCGATTGATTGATTGATTGACTCACAAGTATCGACCACGTCAGTGACATTCTTATAGGACTCGGGAGCCTATACAGACAATCAAACACAAGTCAAAGATCTACAATAATAAGATCACTACTACAGTTAGTTACGGATACTTAGACCACCACTGCAATTAGTTATAGTTACTTAGATTACTACTGCAATTAGTTAAACATACTTAGATCACTACTGCAATTAGTTAAACATACTTAGACCACTACTGAAATTAGAGATACTTAGACCACTACTGCAATTAGTAATAGATACTTAGACCACTACTGCAGTTAGTTACTCCGATTCAGCTCAGTAATATAATTAGACCAAGATACAATCAGTTCATATAATTGACTTACTTACTAATGAAATACTAGTAAATGAATTACTGGTAAATGAATAGCAGGTCAATGAATTACTTATGAATTAATTGCAATCAATCAATCAGTTTAAAGCTGGTAAAGCTAAGGTTAACGTCAGTTTCCTCACTCGAAAGCGATGTAGGCTTACGTCAGTGACAGGCGAGCCCAGGATTTGAACCCCGCACATACTGATCCGCGGTCGAATATCTTATTGACAGAGAGCAGTGCTACTTGATTATCCACCACACTAAATAGAATGTCTTAATAGCATAGGGGTAACGTCATGAAGTTTTAAATGACAGATCCTGAGGTGAATTGAACTCTCATGTGTTCGAATCCCAGCCACGCTGATCTGAGAGTAAAATCTTGGACATTCACTGGACTGGTTATACGGAAAACGGTATATATTGCCTAACGGATTAAATATGCGATATTAAAAAGTGATAGATATCAATATAGTTGATCATTTGTTTACTTTTAAAGGAAAGGAAATTCGTTAAACAGATAAGAGGAATAAAACAATTCATTGAACAGATAAAGAGGAATTAAGAACAGTGGTAGAAAGAGAAGGGACAGGAGGGGGTACCTCTTCCATGACAAGCTTAGGAGAGGCGACTCTGATGGAAATGCCCTTCTGTTCCAGTGCCGCCAGCACATCCATGTACTCCAAGTTACGTCTAGACTTAGCTCTTGACAGCGCTCTGCCCTGATTAATCATCAATCAATCAATCAGTCAATCAGTCAATCCGTCAATCAATCTGTCAGTCAGTTAGTCAATCAAATCAATTAATCCATCAGTCGATCAATCAATCAGTCAGTCAATAGTCAGTCAATCAATCAATCAATCAATCAATAAATCAATCAGTCAGTCAATTGATCGATCAAACCATGCATCAATCAATCAATCAATCAATCCGCCAGTCTGACAATCGTTCAATAAAACTGTTCATCAATCAGTAAATCAGTAGATAAGTCCATCAAATCAACCAATCAACAATCAGTAATTGTCCAGAATAATCCACATACAATTACGTCTAGACTTATTTCAGAACAATACACTCAAACAGGCCACCACTCTAACGGTTAGCGATGGGCATTTCAAAATAGAAAAGTATTTTGCCCATCACTACAGTTATGCTATATGCCCTTGCAAACTCTAAAGCAAATAATTTGAAAAGAAAAGAGGTATACAATTTAAGATGAGAAATTTTCTAATGAATAAACCAGGCGAATAGGGAACAAGCAGACAGTTATTGGCGTGAAGATGATGATCGAAAAATCTGGTAAAGCTAAGGTTAACGTTAGTTTCCTCACTCGAAAGCTATGTCAGTGACGGGCGAGCCCAGGATTTGAACCCCGCACATACTGATCCGCAGTCGAGTATCTTACCGACCGCGAAAGCTTATCAGAAGTTACAAAACAGGTAAAAACAGGACTTCCATGATGTCTATAATAATCGATAGTCTGCTTTAATACTTGAGTACATAATCCTGTTGAATGTCCAGACTTAAACCCAAACTGAAAATTATCATATACATATATATATATATATATATATATATATATATATATATATATATATATATATATAATAAAATAGTTTCTGAGTTGATTTCCCTTTGCCTTCTTCTGTTCCAGCTTAGTCGCCTCGTATGACACGTGCAGTTTACAGTTTGTCTATTCTCCAAAGGCCCAAACACAACACGAGAGAACAAGTCAACTATCAATAATAATAAATAATAATAATAATAATATATATATTATAAGAGAACTATGGAATCAGACAAAACTATTATCATAAACTTTAAACTCACCGCCCCATGACAGGTGGAGCCAAACGTCTCACACATCCCAGTCTCAGTGCCCGTCAGTACATAGCTACACGTACCCATAGTACCTCCTATGAGTACTGGCTGTCCTGTCAACTGTAGCAATCAATCAATCAATCAATCAATCAATCAATCACAGCTACAAGTACCCATAGTACCACCTATGAGTACTGGCTGTCCTCTCAACTGTAGCAATCAATCAATCAATCAATCAATCAATCAATCATAGCTACACGTACCCATAGTACCTCCTATAAGTACTGGCTGTCCTCTCAACTGTAGCAATCAATCAATCAATCAATCAATAAAACATTGCTACACGTACCCATAGTACCTCCTATGAGTACTGGCTGTCCTTTCAACTGTAGCAATCAATCAATCAATCAATCAATCAAACTATCTATCTATCTATCAATCTATCAATCAATTAATCAATCAAACTATCTATCTATCTATCTATCTATCTATCTATCAATCAATCAAACTATCTATCTATCTATCTATCTATCTATCTATCAATCAAACTATCTATCTATCTATCTATCTATCTATCTATCTATCAACTCGAACGCGATGTCAGTGACGGGCGTACCCAGGATCTGAACCCCGCATATACTGATCAGCGGTCAAGTATCTTACCAACATCACCACTGGCACCGGCCATAGTCATAGTCTATGATAACTTGCAGCAATACACTGCCACAGTTTCTTAGCAGCTCAAAATTAATTTAATTTAATTAATTTTAAAATTAATTTAAGTGCTAGATATGGTCGGGGGCAACTTGATAATTGACGGGTATAGGTGCTGTATAGAGGAGCTTGATAGTCAATAGGTAAAAGTGCCAGATGTCATCATGAACAACCTGATAGTCGACAGAGATATAATAGTACTAATAATAAAGTTTTAACATCTGTTTTCTCATACAAGGATGATGTCAGGGACGCCCCCCATCACATGTCACTACAAAACGATTCACCCCAAATGATCTGAAAAACCATATGCTTAAGAGAAAGGAAAGATCCTAAACGGTGCCGGTGTGGTGATCAAAAAACGGTCAGGCAAGATGAAAAAAGTCTATGGTGGGAAGAGATGTGTTTCAACCTACAACGGAAAGTGGAAGTAGTAGAATAAATAAGTGCTAGATATAGTCATGAACAACCTGATAGTCGACGGGTATTAGAGGATGATGAGGGGGGAAGGCTCTGGTAGCGCCCTTCCTATGAACCAACAGCGTCTTCTGTTTACCATCAACGAAATGTTCCTCCATCTTAGCGACATTGTGAGATACGTCATAAATCACGTGCATGTCTAGATCATCAGGTGTAGAGTTGAACATCTTAGCAAACGACTGTATCAATCGATCAATCAATCAATCAATCAGTCATTCAATCAATCAATTAAAAAGTCAATCAATCATTCAATCATCTTAGCAACGTTGTGTGACACGTATATCACGTGCATGTCTAGATCATCAGGTGTAGAGTTGAACATCTTAGCAAACGACTGCATCAATCAATCAATCAATCAATCAATCAATCAATCAATCAAAAGACAGCTAAATATTTAATCATTCAACTAGTTAGTTAATTAATTAAATCTCAGATATCGAGACTGCTTTGACATTGAATATTTCAAATGCTTATTTATTTAATAAATACCAAATTTTAAGAGATTTTGAGCACGAAAAAATAACGTTTATAACTCAGTAGATAAATGTTTTGTTGTTATATATTCATCATCATCGTCATCTTCTATTTAATCCCAGTTTAATTAGGGTCGGGATACGAATAGACTGTCTCCATTCCTCTCCGTCCCATATCGTATCATCAGTCAATCATCTATAAACTCTTCAATTCGCTGTAGAAAATTCTATAGAAATTTCTGGAGCCAAGGCGCTCACCAACCCGTATGCTCTTTCTGTCGTATTACTGTTATTTTAAAAGCTAGTAAAGCTAGTGTTAACGTCAGTTTCCTCACTCGAAAGCGATGTCAGTGACGGGTGGGGCCCAGGATTTGAACCACGCACATACTAATCTGCGGTCGAACATCTTACCGACATATCTTATCGCCACAGGCTCCAGCCTGTTTCTTACTATTACTTATAATATAAGGGAATATTACTTTAATATTTATCAAGCTCCATTTATTGTTATTTATTATTTGGTCATGTGACAGACTCACCTGACGGCAGAGAAAGGTCATGCTGCTCCTATTGACCCACGCGTAGTTAGCGGCCGCTGCCATACCCTTGAGATAATCCTGCCCCTCTACACTGTTGATACGTGCACAGGCTAGCTGTCTGTCGTTAACCTCTATCTTATCTCTCTTCATCGCCTTCTCCATAGCCACCAGTGCGTCTATCAATCAATCAAGCAGTTAATAGATCAGTCAATCAATCAATCAATCAACCACTTAATAGATCAGTTAATCATCAGTCAATCAATCAGTCAATAAATCAGTCAATCATCAATCAATCAAACAGTTAATAGATCAGTCAATCATCAATTAATAACCAGTCAGCATATAATTCAGTAAGCCATTCAATCTGTCATCAATCAGTCAGCAAATCGACTAATTGATCAGTCAATCATCAGTCCATCAGTCAGTCAATAATTCACTCAGTCAAAAATGCATTCAATCAATCATTCAGTCAATCAATCAGTCAGTCAATCCATCACTCAGTCAGTCAATAAAACAATTACAGGACAAAACTTCTACAACTATTATACGGTAATTGCTAATTGTTAATTAATAACTATAAATAAATAAATATAAAAATATAACAGCAAGGTAACAAATACATTCTCACATATATAACAATACATATATGACGTCCCTGACATCATCCTTGTATGAGGAAACGGACGTTAAACCTTTATTATTATTATTATTATTCTTACTATTATTATTATTATTATTACTGCAAAATTTGATGCCCCTTTGAATAATATTTACTATGAAAGTAATTATTATTATTATTATTATTTTTTCTTTTTTTTAAAATGCCCTGGGCTGTAAAGGGCCCTGGGCTAAAAAATAAGATAAAAGAAACCTTATTTAATTAAAAGTTTTTAAAAAAAGCGATTAAAATAATTCCTCTGCACTCTGGGAAGCCGCTTTAGCTAAAGTGCCACTGAAGCAGACTGCATTGAATCGCTGGAGAGTAATAGACAGTCGCTGCCACAGAAAAGATTTTTCGCGCTTATCACCAGTAATGGCGCTGGTCCTCCTGCCTATTTCGTCAATAAAGTCTGATGCGAGAGAGTTGATGGGCCCCAGGGTCTCGAAGGCAATGGGCATGAAGATATAGTTGCCAGAGATTTCGGCATACTTCAGAGTTTTCCTATTAGCCGCGGCCTCTGCTGCAGCACCAGCAGCAGCGCAAGATAGGCCGAGATTGCTTATTGAAAAAGTGTCCGTAACAGTGACGTCCCAGCTAACACACTTCCCCTCTGCCCATGGGATTTGAGAGACACCGTCTGGACGTTTACCATCAGTGCGGATCAATCCCAGGGGCTCTTTAATGGCTGGGATATTCGCTCGACTCAGAGCGCGCCAGATCAAGTCGTTTATGAACTGATGTCTGCTGATTCTGCCGGCATTACGCTTGCACGACAGGCCGTGAATGCCTAACGCATTGACTGAGACACCACAAATGCAGTTGTGTGGCTCACATAAGGTAGTGCCCAGACGAAGACCGGCCGCGACTCTGACTGCTTCGTCGTCCAGACGGAGGCCGCATGATGAGATTATTATTATTATTATTATTATTATTTTTTTTTTTGTTTTTTTTTTTTTTTTTTTTTTCTTTTTTACCCCGGTGTAAAGAACCTGGGGTTTGATAAAAACGATTCAAGCAATACATGCTGAATCGCCGCCCGGCTACTCGAGGTCATCAATCGGCTTAAAAGAATTGCTGAAGCAGACTGCATTAAATCTTTGCAAAGTCATGGAAAGCATGACTTATTATTATTATTATTATTATTATTATTATGCAAGCATACATAATTTTTTAACGTCAATAAAAATATCAATAAACACCAAAGTGAATGATAAATTCTTTAGCTGTTGTCTATATTAACGACCGACTCACAAAATTGTATTAACATTAAATACAAACTTATCACAGTAGGCATAGGGGCCCACCTCGTCATAAGCAGAATTCCATAGAATAATGGTATATCAAAAGGAATGTTATTGGTGATTTAAAGATCCACTCATATGTAGACATGAAGAGGAAAACGGAAGATAGAGATGAGTAGAGGCGTTATATATCATGGACCTGCCAGTACGCAGTGTACTAAGAGACAGAGAGAGGGAGAGAGAGAGATCACAGTAGAAGACCCTACCAGTGGCCACTTGATGTCCCAGGCCTCTACTGCCACAGTGTATCATCACGCAGACTTGACCTTTCTGCTCTATACCCATACGTCGAGCATTGAAATCATTATAGATCTCGTCCACCACCTGAATCTCTGCATAGTGATTGCCTGCACCCAGTGTGCCCAACTGTATCAATCAATCAATCAATCTATCTATCAATCGCTCAACTATTCAGTCAATCAACTAATCAATCAATTAATCAATCAATCAATCAGTCAATCAATCAATCAATCAGACAATCAATAAAAGTGAATTAGTCAATCAACTAATCAATCAATCAATCAGTCAATTAATCAATCAATCAGACAATCAATAAAAGTGAATTAGTCAATCAACTAATCAATCAATCAATCAGTCAATCAATCAATCAATCAGACAATCAATAAAAGTGAATTAGTCAATCAACTAATCAATCAATCAATCAGTCAATCAATCAATCAATCAATCAGACAATATTACTGATCAGAAAGTAATATTTAATAATAAAACACATGAACTTTACATTATATTCAATTTCATCTATTATTTGCATCCCTCACCAGTAATCAAATTGAAACTTGAATGAATTGAATCTGATAATATACAAGGAGCCAAATTTATGAGTTTCATGCAATTTATCGAGTTTGTTGGGTTTGTCCTACGATGTGCTCTATATCTGAGATAAGATGGCTGGAGCAAGAGACGATATCGGTAAGATACTCGACCGCAGATCAGTATGTGCGGAGTTCAAATCCTGGGCTCTCCCGTCACTTATATCGCTTTCGAGTGAGGAAACTGACGTTAACATCAGCTTTACCTGATTTTATCAGTTTTATGACTTTAATAGCACCGATAAACTACCTGAGGGAGTCCTCGTTTCTTTGCCCTTGAGCTGACTTTGGAGGGGTCCGCCTGCAGCATCCTACCATACTCTTCACAATGTTCCTTGTCCTCAGCCCATATGTAGCCTTGACAACAACAACAATATAGCAGCCTTAGCAACAACAACAACATAACTATACAACAACAACAACATCCTACCATACTCCTCACAATGTTCCTTATCCACAGCCCATATGCAGCCTTGACAACAACAACATATCAGCCTTAACAACAACAACAACATAACCATACAACAACAACAACATAGCAGCCTTAACAACAACAACAACATACCATATGTAGACTTTAACAACAACAATAACATAGCAACCTTAGCAACAACAACAACATAACTGCTCTAGCAATATACAATATCAAAACCTAACAAGTAAACACGCAATGTAGTGAAATAATCAACTGTGTTTATATCTATCACTTTTAATACCACGTGTTTAAACCATTGGGCAATTTAGTCCATTTTCCATATAACCAGTCCAGTGAATGTCCGAGATTTTACTCTCAGATCAGCGCAGCTGGGATTCGAACACACGAGAGTTCAATTCACCTCAGGATCTGTAGTCTAAAACTTCATGATGTTACCTGACGCCTCTAACCACTGCGCTATTGAGACATTCAATGGTATAACATAAACAAATAAAAAAATCAGCAAAACCTCAACCAGCAAGTAGGATCTTTAATTAAATCCAAAGCTCTACTCAGACATCAGCTAACTTTTGCTATCTATTACATAATACTGTACCACAGAGCTCAGGCTCTTTATACTAAGCATTATCATACTGGATGTTTGTTTATTTTATTACAACGATGTGTGTGTTCGTATCTACAACATTTGTGTCGAGAAACACAAAGAAATAGTTTGAAATTAAAATAAAAACAGAAGAAATAGAAATCCAACCCTCTCTGAGTGACCAATCCATGCCCATCTCCAGGGCTTCCTCCAGGTCCCTACAGACAAACAAACACATTCACAGGATTCGATGGAGTGAGCATTTAATCTCTCTCAAATAATCACAATCAAATAAAGTCCTAGATTGGTACGCTGATATGTGTACAGGTACGATGAACACCAGTCAAACAAGAGCGTGTAACTAAGATCTAAACACGAGATCTCGTAAAGATCTAAACACGAGATCTCGTAAAGATCTAAACACGAGATCTCGTAAAGATCTAAACACGAGATTTCGTAAAGATCTAAACATGAGATGCGATGAAGTGAATTGAAAACCTCACTTCAGAAGCACATATCTCCATGTAAGACAGAACTAATTATGTGCATTGGGGCTGAGACGGTGGCTTGTTGGCAAGTTGTTCGACAGCGGATCAGCAAATGCAGGGTTCAAATCCAGTGCTCTTCCGTCACTGATATAGGACAGGATGATGCCGTTAAACTCATGTTAAGCTTTAGACTCGTTAACTTATTGATTGATGAATACTGCTCAACAGTGAGAGAGCGGAGTAGAAAGATTTAGATTTTATGGCTGTTTGATACACTAATAATAACACAACTCTTAAACTACTATTCACCGGAAAATGATAATGATGATTTGAAACACCAATAACAGTGTGAAAACAACCTAGTAACAAAGAGAGAGAGAGAACTATGATCATTTATTTGTAATTGAATCAAAATATACACAAAGCGCATACAATGAGACAGAATATAAATAAAACAGCCGTCAGAAAGAGCACAATTGAGCTCTATCTAGCTGACTACAGGAAACACGGAAACATAGCAACATTGGATGACAAGATAGTAGATCTACCGCAGGAGATTTAGTTAACTGAACCCAGAATATCAACATGTAAACAAGACTCACTTGGCGCCCATTGGAATGATGCCCTTTGACCCCACGCCCACTGGTATATGATCAAATAGACTCTGCGCTAGCTGTTCTTTCAGCGGCAGCACGTCTTTCTCTGTCAGGTTTGTCCGCAGAAGTCTCACGCCACAGTTGATGTCAAAGCCCACGCCACCTGGTGACACGACAGCCAGCGGGTCGCTCACGTCAAAAGCCGCCATGTTGCCGATAGCGAAGCCGTAGCCAGAGTGAACATCGGGCAGACCTACGGACCTGCCTGTGAGTTATATAAATATCCTGCTCAATAAAAATTGCTTAATAATTCACTAGTAATGAATAAAAACGTGAAAAAGCTGGTAAAGTTAATGTTAACGTCAGTTTCCTCACTCAAAATCGATGTCAGTTACGGGTGAGCTAATTAAAAAGCTTTTAGTGGCTAAAAGTGAAGCAGTAGATATGTACAAAAATTAAGACAGATAGGACGGGTATTGAATAATTTCACGAAAGGTTTCCTAAGCACTGAACCAGAAGGAAGTTACAGGGTGAAGCTACAAACAAGCCTTTAGGCTACAAACAAACCTTTAGGCTAGAAATACGCCTTTAGGCTACAAACAAACCTTTAGGCTAGAAATACGCCTTTAGGGTACAAACAGGCATTTAGGCTAGAAATACGCCTTCAGGCTACAAACAGGCATTTAGGCTAGAAATACGCCTTTAGGCTACAAACAAGCCTTTAGGCTAGAAATACGCCTTTAGGCTACAAACAGGCATTTAGGCTAGAAATACGCCTTTAGGCTACAAACAGGCATTTAGGCTAGAAATATGCATTTAGGCTATAAACAAGCCTTTAGGCTACAAACAGGCCTTTAGGCTACACACAAGCCTTTAGGCTACAAACAAGTCTTTAGGCTACAAACAAGCCTTTAGGCTACAAAGAGGCCTCAAGGCTATTAAAAAAGCTGGTAAAGCTAATGTTGATGTCAGTTTCCTCACTTGAAAGCGATGTCAGTGACGGGCGAGCCCAGGATTTGAACCCCGCACATACTGATCCGCGGTCGAGTATCTTACCGACTTCGCCACTGGCTAAACAGGCTAGGCTAAAAAAGCCATCAAGGCTACAAACAGGCCTTTAGATCAATAACATACTGGGAAGAAACAAACAAACAGGGAACGAGTAAGTGTATTTAACAATCATTAAATACATCTAAAAATAGAAAAATAGCATCATCATCATCTTCCCTTAAATCCCAGTTTAACCAGGGTTGGGATACGAATAGACTTTTCTCCAGTCAATAGAAAAACATAGAAAAACATAAAAATTAAAAAAGTAGGGGCAATTTTATGCATAATAATAATAATAATAACATAATAATAATAACAACAATTAGAGTGCTACAGTCATCAATGACAACATCGAGCACTATTGAGTCAAAATCAAGCCGGCGAGCAAAATGAAAGATCTAAAAACGGTGCTAAATCCAAAATCCAGAAAATCAGAAGAAAATCATACCAACGATACCAGGTAGTGCCGCCACATTGCCAATTTGTTTCATGCCGGGGAGGAAACCCCCATACCCCCCCGCCTTACACGACTGCCTCAACTCATCAAACATCAGTTTCTCCAGCTGATCATTGGCATAGAATACGCCCTCCACCTGTCAATCAAAAAATAGAACACACCCCCTACCTGTCAATCAAAGAATAGAACATGCCCTCTACCTGTCAATCAAATAAATAAACATCAGTCACTCCAGCTGATCATTGGTATAGAACACGCCCTCTACTTGTCAATCAAATAAATAACGAAAATATAAACTCTGAATAAGGAATCCCAGCACATGTGCTACAACTGTCAGAGCCTTCACAGATCAATTAGGTGAGCAGATAAAATCTGATGTCCATTATAACTGAACACAAACCAGGCTCTATATTTTAAATTGTCTATCCTGTCTTTATGAAAGCTGGAAAAACAGCATTTATGATCTTTTTTCTCTAGGGCAAGTTTATTTCAAAATTTATTTCGGATGAATCTATTTCAACAAATGATGCCCATTTCCCAGTAAACATTAGTCAAAGCTGAGGAAGGCATAGGGGCCCACCTCATCATTAGCAGAATCCCTCAAGAATAATGGTATATCAAAAGTAATGTTATAGATGATTAAAAGTTCTACTCGTATGTGGACGTGAATAGGAAAACGGAAGATATAGAATAATGGAGGCGTTATATACCATGGACCTGCCAGTAGGCAGTGCACTAAGAGAGAGAGAGAAGCTATTTCAAGGACATGCACTTCAGTTGAGTTCCTGGCATCAGCATTTTAGATTAATTACGAAACAGAAGTTAAAATTTTAAAAATGTATTACATTTTTATAATATAGAATCTCTACGAACGTTCATGTTAGGCACAAAGCCTTTCTTGATCCTCCAGCATACAGGAGTAATCCTCTCCAGGTATTCCATCTCTTCAGCGTACGTTCTTACCATTTCTACAGATCTAACGGAACTTTACCGAGCAAATATCTACAAGGAGTTACACAAAGTTACTGAAAGAAAATAGCAAAGAAAATGACAGACACATTTAACAGACACATTTAGAGACGATAAGAAAGACATCACCAGTATTTACCAGAACTGCTACCATCTTTCGTTATTCCAATTATTACTCAAACTTAGGTTGCAGGAATAAGGGAAGAAAGCCAAGGGCTTATTTCAATCCCCAATCATACATGATTACAACATCCAGCTTATTTTTAAAACTATTCACCAACATCGCATTCACAACCTCCTTACTCAAAGAATTCCACCCATCGATCACCCTTTGAGAAAAAGAAAACTTTCCATTAATGCATATAAGTGCAATGTTGATTTACATCCAGTGCCCAACTGACAGTGCTTTATTAAATCTGTGTTCTAGATATTAAACATATTTTGAAAAGATTTAGTCCAAGGACTATTTAGAAATATTAACTCTGCTTTATCTAATGCACAAGTTAAGCTTGGTAGCAATGGTCGATATTAGTTTCAGAGTTACAGGCTCCCTGCTCATTGTTAGAAGTTCTTAATTTAGCCAAAATTGCATGCCTTGCTATTAAAAATAAGCTCATAATTAGAGAATGTAAACTTCTTATCATTAATTAATGATTTCTATGACCTATTGCTGCTTTCATTAATCACCATTAATTTTCAATACGAACAAGCACTACAATTTGAAACTTGTCCCAATTATATTATGGATCAATTTCAACTGTAAACATTTAAGCAGACTTTCGGGTATATATAGGCATAACATTATGTCTTATGGAATATAATTCGGCTGTAGAAGAATATAATATTGTATATATGCATGTACCTGACCTGCATATATCGCTTCTACATTACATTTATAAATTGGAGAAATAGGAATACAGTTCTAATTCCGACTGGCATTGAGTTTGAAATCCAATTCTGCCGAATTAAAGCAATTAAATATGAAATGCGTTACCCCTACAATATAAAGATGCACTAATCAGCAAAGGTGAAAGAAATGACAGGAACATATTGGCAGCAATTGCAGGAATTCAAAAAGTCAATATATTTTTCCGTAATCCATGATAAAACTCTGAAAAAGCTGCGTACGTTCAAGTTTTAATCTTTTTTTGTATTTTTTCTCAATAAAACCATTCATGAAACTATGACTCTGATTTTTCTGCAGTCTTGGTCAAGGGGACAAAACTGTAAACTTAGAGGTTTAGTCAAATATTCATATACCGGTTCTATAGGTGTTCCAGATTTTCTATAGAAAGGCTTGGGGATTAGTGTCTTCAAAGCACCTAAGGGTCAGACATTAAAATTTCATGAAGGCGCCTACCGCACTAAAATCAACTTAGTTACCTGCCGATAAATTAGACAATTTATATAAAATAATAAAAGATAAAAATTTATTGAATTATAAAATTACACGCCTCACAGCTGATTGCAAAACCTCCCGAAATAGTAAACAAATCATCTTCTTTTTACTTCTTTATAACAACTAAAAACAGATTCTAGTGAAGTACAGTACATGTATGGTTAGTAATTTGTAACGATATAAATCACTTTTAATAACACTTACATGTTTAAATCGTTAATATCCACGATATAAATGTAGGGCCTAATAGTTTAATTAATTGATTACATTCTGTAATCTTTAAATATAATTCTATGATCAATGGTAGATGAATGTCGTGGTCAGAGATCTTTAAATCTTCGGATCTCTGTTTTTCTTTATTCTATGGTCGTGATGGACCTACAGTACTTCAACTTAACGCACTTGTCGCTCCAGTTTTAGGAACCCACAGAGTCTGTTTGGAACAAAGATTCTATGGTTTGGAGCATTGTTCACTTTGTCTGAGAACTGGATCAACACTCAAACTAGTCCGACTGCTGGTTTGGTTGGTCGGTCAGTTGATCAACCACGACAATGATGATGGTCGGGTATCAGGATACTACGTTATACCCTAGACGTCTTCAAGAATGAAGATAAACCATGCATCGTGCTTCTGACCTTAACATTAAACCGGCGTAAAACCGAATAAGCAACAGATCGTATTTCCATTCTACTTATCATAAGGATATATAATCACAATTTGAGAATACATAAAACCTATAATATCTATAATCAGAAATTTGATTATAGGATTTCTCTCTCTCTCTCTCTCTCTCTGGAGATCTGCAGGGCAGGTTCAAGGCATATATTCATAACCAGATTAAGCTTTCACGCTCCGCATAGACAGTGAAGCGTAATAGTTGTAAGCATTTACGAGCAACCCTATAGGTCTATAGGGTCTGTTAGAGCTAAAAGCTAAGGTTAACGTCAGTTTCCTCGCTCGAAAGCGATGTCAGTGACGGACGAGCCCAGGATTTGAACCCCGCACCTACTGATCCGCGGTCTAGTATCTTACCGATATAGCCATTGGCTCCAGCCCATATAGTCTAGTTAAGCTACTTCTATAGTTAGAGCAAAAATTTAACTAAAATTTCTTACTTAACTTTAGGTCTTTATTTAATAATTTAACTGCTTTTTCCAGACATTGCTACAAAATCTTCCGATCCTGACTCTAGTTGAACAGGGATTCAAGGGAAGTTACAGGCCCCCTAATGACGATGATGATGATGATGATGACGATAATGATGAGTACAGTTACAGCTACTACAATTCAAGAGATTGTAATCCATTGACAGTATTCCCAAAAGTCCCAACTTAATCAACGAGATTTGCAGAAGAATTTCTGGGATTTAAAGTAGAAGCCTAATAAGGCCCTATCAGATGGAATTATAGAAACATCTGAGATTTCTGTAAAAGTAACTTTTTGATAATTATGCCCTACACACGATCAATAAATTAAAAGTAGGTCTACGCCTTAACTTATATCGGCTGTTATACGGAGCACCGGGTCAGTTTGTAGTGTGTTTAACATCAAGGTTCAGAAGCACAAGGCTTCTCTTCAAGACGATTCGACACACTCGAGCTACCGTCACAAAGATTAAGGCAACAGTAAGTTACCGTTAGTAATAATAACTAACAAGTTAACTGTCAGTTATAATGTCAGGTTAATGTCAGGTATATAGCACCGGGTCAGGAAGCACAGATGCTTGTTTAAGGCATTTAAGACAAAAAACATAACGGTATTATGTAGACAGTTATGAATCGCATTGGATACAAACAAGAACGAATAATTCATATAAATTAGATGAATATAGTCATTTAAATGATTCTATAGCTACAAACGGCAGAACTCAAGCACAAATATAAATTAGATGGAATAAATAAAAACTACTACAGTTTCGCTTAATTAGAACTACTTTATAATATATGGGCCTAGTAGTCTACTATAGTATTTAGAACTATTATAGCATCTATAAGTACTATAGTATGCCTACTTAGAATCAATCAATCAATCAATAAGAACTTAACGTCCGGTTCCTAGCCATACGGCAAAGTCAGGGACGTTAAAACCTACTATAGCACTTAGATCTACTATACAGTAGTTAGAATCCTCTATAGGAACCTATTCTGGACATCTTCAAAGTTCAAATTCTATATTAGTTCGACTGCAAAAGTTACAAAATAAACAGCCTGAAACGGATGTAGGCCGTATCAAACTTTTAAAACGTTTTATCGTTTGCTATAACTTAATATCTAAATCAGATTTGGCTGAACATTCGAATTGAAAATCGACGAGGCTGTTATATTGCAAAGTAACTAATGCGTAATATACAATCAGCCAACATCGTAATTTACTGCAGTAATAATTTAAAACGCTATGAATCATGCAGAGAAGTTAGAATAAATTAAACAGTAGATCTATTAATAGCATAAAAACACGGCGTGCTCTAAATAGCGAACAAATTAATAAATAAAAGCTTTGTGAGATCAGTGCGAGGTTTGCAGGAGTAAAATACGTACCCGACATCTACTTCAGATAAAAAACTAACGTTAAATTATGAGTGCAGTGGTGTAGCAGGCTGCCTGGATAGACTGTGGAATAGATCATTGTCAACATTTAAACATCTCAGTGACATTGTGAAGTTAACTTGTCAGTGACAATACGGAAATTTATCAGTGGCATTGTGGCGTCAATTTGTCAGTAACATCGTGACGTCAGTTTAACAGTGACACTGTGACGTCAGTTAATCAGTGACATTGTGACGTCAGTTTATCAGTGACATCGTGAGGTCAGTTTATCAGTGACATTGTGACGTCAGTTAATCAGTGACATTGTGACGTCAGTTTATCAGTGACATCGTGACATCAATTAATCAATGACATTGTGACGTCAGTTAATCAGTGACATTGTGACGTCAATTTATCAGTGACATCGTGACGTCAGTTTATCAGTGACATTGTGACGTCAGTTTATCAGTGACATCGTGACGTAAGTTTATCAGTGACACTGTGACGTTAGTTTATCAGTGACATTGTGACGTCAGTTTATCAGTGATATCATGACGTCAGTTTATCAGTGATATCATGACGTCAGTTTATCAGTGATATCATGACGTCAGTTTATCAGTGATATCATGACGTCAGTTTATCAGTGATATCATGACGTCAGTTTATCAGTTATAGCGAGCAACAGTTTAGACATTAAAATCTTTTACAAAGAATCATTGAAATCATTTCTTGCTACTTCAGCTCTCAACCATTATAACACTCGACATAATAATGACCTGCCAGGAACCTGTAAAGCGGTCTCGAAGATCGGACACCGGCCATGACACCGCTCTGGAAATTGTCGTAGGTTATTATTATTATATGCTCTCCATGGAAGAGCTTTCAACATCCATACGCTTCACATCATAAAAATAGGAATAAAAAGAACACATAAAGAGGGAAATTTTGCTAAAGTCTATTTACGGAACGGCTCTCAGTGGCAGTGCTGTAGTATTTCAGACAGTTTACAACCTTCCCTACAGCACCGGGCAAAGAAGCTGTCGATAGAGCCTCTGAGACTTCTACGATCTCTCATCCGTCCCTTGTGCCGCCTTCGAGATGACCTTCTCCATGCTCCAGAATCCAGTGAAATGTCCTTAGACTCGGACTTCCTCCATGTTCCAGAGTCCAGTGAAATGTCCTTAGACTCTGACTTCCTCCATGCTCCAGAGTCCAGTGAAATGTCCTTAGACTTTGTCTTCCTCCATGCTTCAGAGTCCAGTGAAATGTCCTTAGACTCAGATGATTTATTTTTCACGGAATCAGGGTCAGAATTTGAACCCCTATTCGTGGGTTTAGAGCGATGATGCCTGATGGAGTTTGTGTTGATTTCTTGTGTAGATGTAATAGCTGATTGGTTAGCATACTCGTCTTCCAGCTGTACAAGTAGCAGGTATAGGCTGTTTAGCCGTTCCTCTGATATACCTGCGTGAATATTTGAAATCAATCAACGCGTTGTGAATTAGAAAATCAATATTTGCAACAATTAGGCCTAACTGAATTACTTTATAAATTAATTTCATAAATTACTAGAAGTTTATTATCACATTCTAGCTAGAGCCACTGGCTAGAGTCAGTGGTGAAGTCTGTAAGATACTTGACCGAGGATCAGTATTTGCGGGGTTCAAATCCTGGGCTCGTACGTCACTGACATCGCTTGCGAGTGAGGAAACTGACGTTAAACTTAGCTTTACCACTCACACAAAGCTGTTCATTATCTAATTTCCAATCTCAAGAACATCCAGTTTAGGAAAACCCATTGAAGTCAAAGATGTCAAAATTAATGCCTACTTCTGACATTTGATAACAGCCTAATCCTGCAAAATTCATTAATCATCATCATCTCCTTCGCCACTAGCCCCAAATCTGGAGCCAGTGGCGATGTCTGTTAGGTACCAGAACGCGGATCAGTATGTGCGGGATTCAAATTCTGGGCTCGCCCGTCACCGACATCGCTTTGAGTGAGGAAACTGACGTTAACATTAGCTTTACTTTTTTTACCAAATACACAAGTTTTCCAGTTACCTGAAGTTAACACAGCTGAATCCGGAATTGATCGTTTAGCCATTCCACAGACCTGGAAGAACTGGACAAGGACTTGATGGGACCTTCCGCAGAGTTTGAACTTCCTGTTCAGCATCTCCTCGCTTAGTCCAAGCACTGACGTCATCAGAAGTGACGTCATCAGCAGTGACGTCATGAGATACATCATCAGTGACGCAGCACTGCGGCGGGACGGTAGTTCCATTGTGGGCGGAGCTTGTGATGATTGACTTGAGAAGTCCTTCCCTCTCTTCTCAACCAATGGCGATTGAGAGTTACACCAACAAATAGTTAATAGTTAATTATATTTAATTATAGGATTTACTCGTCAGAAGTCTTCGGGGAGATATGATTTTAGATTGTCTGAATTCTTGAAGATTAAAAAGCCGTGTAAATAACAATCCATAAAGTTTATGAAATTTCTTTCAACCTAGATATTCTCTGTATCCATCCAATCACTGCCTGCAAGAATAGACTTGTTAAATTTCTATAGGCTTTATCTGAGAGATAACGTTATGTTGCAGGTAATATTCTGTAAGCATACAAATTAAATTGAATTAAATTGGTGATTTTGTGCTGTAGAATAAAATAAAATAGATTCTTAGTAACATTAAAAATATCGACATATTAATAAAACACTAACACACGTACATATAGTGAATAACATATGACAGGTAATAATAATAATAATAATAATAATAATTGTATTTGCACTCCAGCGTTTTAATGCTGTATGCGTTCGTGGCACATTGGCGAATGCGGCCTCCCAGAGCGTAGAGGAACTATTTTAAATATTTTTCATCTTTCTTGTAATTAAATAAAGTCTTATTTATCTTATAATAATAATAATAATAATAATAATAATATTTAAATGACTTAATATGGCGAGCACTTTCAAGAGCAGGCATCCATTCCTCTAAGGAACCAAGTGGGTTGTCCAGATCAGACGGCAAGCGTCCGGACGGCTTGACTTTAGTGCCCTGATGCAACGGTAAATGTGCTGTATGAGACACCACGGTCATTGACGCTATGGCAAACTCCTACCTGAATACGACTTCAGTCACAGCCGGTGGAGCTGCTGTTCATGCCGCCTCTAGGAAGTTGGATAAATACCGTGATCTGTCCTTAGGATATGAAGTTGTTCCGGTGGCTATTGAAACCATGGTCCCTATGAATCCCGAAGGAGCTGACTTTATTAATGGCATAGGCAGACTTATTAATTCTTTAAAGCCGTTTGATGATCTCGAGTAGCCGGGCGGTGATTCAGCACGTATTGCATGAATCGTTTTTATCAAACCCCAGGTTCTTTACACCGGGGTAAAAAATAATAATAATAATAATAACAACAACAATTAGAGTGCTACAGTCATCAATGACTACCTAGAGCGCAATTGAGACAAAATCAAGCCGGCGAGCAAAAAGAAGGTTCAAGAAACGGTGCAAATTTTAAAATCCAGAAAATCAGTCCAAAGTGTCATGTAGGATATAGCAATATAACAATATCAATATAGAGTAGGTGGGAGTCATCTGTCTCTCTCTCCCTCTCCCTCTCTCTCCCTCCCTCTTTCTCCCTCTCTCTCTCGTGTTCTTTCAAATGGCGGGTCCAAAATTATAAATTCCTACCACAGTCTGCTCTCACTCTCCACAGGAGCTCTCCTACGATCAACTAGTCAATAATTTCACAAAAAAATAGGCCTTAGCCTTACGTTAATATAGTCCATATCTTTGGAATATTGCTTTTGAGGTGATTTTCTATTGCCTTCCTTAGTTCATTCGTAGTCGCCTCTCACGACACTTGCAGCTTGCCGTTGGTCAAGATTCGGGCAGCGAAGAAGAGCAAATAGTTTGGTTAAAGGCTTGAACAATAACAACAATTACAACAATAGCAATAACAACATTGAAAATAACACACTCGAAAGATTCACAACACAATAGTTTTTCTGTATTTGTCGCCTCTGCTAAATTTCACAGTTAAATATACAAATATATTTATTTGCTCATGGGTGTAGCTACACGAAATTAAAAACTCGATCTACGTGCGCGTCAACCCTGTATAGACCTACGTGTGTTTCTAAATTCCCCATGTGGTTAATAACAAAACGTTATTAACCAATACATTAATAATAACGTTAATTGGCTGGAGCCAGTGGCGAAGTCGGCTGGATACTCGACCGCGGATTAGTAGTGCGGGGTTTAAATCCTGGGCTCGCTCGTAACTGACATCGCTTTTCAGCGAGGAAACTTACGTTAACACCAGCTTTACCAGCTTCTTACATTAAACAAATCAAATGATTAGATGCCTAGCATTGACTGAAGTTGAAATTATGTAGGCCTAAATACTGAGATTTTGTTATAAAAATGAACTTAATATTTCTAACAATTACATATAATAAACCGAGTTTTTGTTATAAAAATGAACTAAATATTTTTAACAATTACATATAATAATACATAACGTTTAATTTTGCTAAAGCACCAGGCTGCTTGCGAACACTGGTCTACATAGTACAAAGAGGAAAAGCCTCCAATGCCTTAACTGTCAAGCCTTGCTGGCATCGCAGGCAACTACATGTATTAACGTGGACTTAATTAGCCTACGTAGGCTATTGTCACTGGATCAATTAGTGCGATGGACTTTGAAGCCGGTTTCACTTTACAACGATTTAATTGACAAATTCTGGAGAAACGATTTCGCCGTCTTAGACCTAAATTTCAGAAAATTGACTGTAATATAACGCACATTTATACCAATAAATACAGTCAATAAGTAACATTACTATATTGTGTATTAATATACATGTATTAATATACATGTATTAATATACATGTATTAATATACATGTATTAATATACATGTATTAATATACATGTATTAATATACATGTATTAATATACATGTATTAATATTAATATTATAATATTGCACGCGTCGTAGAAGGCGACTGAAGCACTAAGATCCAAACCATTGCAACGTCAGAAAAGGGCATTCGGTTGGTGTTCCAGAAATTGCTGCAAAATTTAAACGAATGGAATATCCCGACCAGGAGTTTAACTAGATAAACTGGGATTCAAGGGAAGAAGAAGAAGGTGATGATGATGATTGATATTATAATATTAATATATTGAATTATATTAATATTATTTATAACACCGAACTCCATACAGTGAGGCAATAAGAGTCATTAATTGTGTGCAGGAACGAGGGAAGATGATGATCTTCGTCGAGTATCTTACCGACATCGCCGCTGATTGAAGTCAGATAGGCGATGTCGGTAAGATATTCGACCGCGGATCAGTACGTGCGGGTTCAAATCCATGGCTCGCCCGTCACTAACTACTACCTATTACCTATGGGACAATATTTACAACGTTCACTGTGATAAATAACAGACGCTAAAGTATCTTTGGTTTAAAGACTATAAACTGAAAGTGGCTGCTCCTGGGTTGTCAGCTGATCACATTGAAAATGTACCAATTTATAAAAAAAACTTTTTAGAAAATGAAATCGTCTCATTGTAAAGAAATAGTTAATAAGAATAGCAAAAGAGTATAAGCGAGTCCAAAAATAGTTGATTTATTTGCCCATAAACTATCTAAACTGTCCCAAACAATAAACTAGGGTTAGGTTACATTGTACTAGGGATATGGTACGACAAAATAGGGATAGGGTACATTGTACTAGGGATAGGGTACATTGTACTAGGGATAGGGTACATTGTACTAGGGATAGGGTACATTATACTAGGGGTAGGGTATATTGTACTAGGGATAGGGTACATTGTACTAGGGGTAGGATACATTGTACTAGGGATAGGATACATTGTACTAGGGATAGGATACATTGTATTATGGATAGGGTACATTGTACTAGGGATAAGGTACATTATACTAGGGGTAGGGTACATTGTACTAGGGATAGGATACATTGTACTAGGGATAGGATACATTGTATTATGGATAGGGTACATTGTACTAGGGATAAGGTACATTATACTAGGGGTAGGGTATATTGTACTAGGGATAGGGTACATTGTACTAGGGGTAGGATACATTGTACTAGGGATAGGATACATTGTATTATGGATAGGGTACATTGTACTAGGGAAAGGATACATTGTATTATGGATAGGGTACATTGTACTAGGGATAGGATACATTGTATTATGGATAGGGTACATTGTACTTAGGATAGTGTACCTTGCACTAGGGATAGGGTACATTGTACTATGGATAGGATACATTGTACTAGGGATAAGGTACATTATACTAGGGATAGGATACATTGTACTATGGATAGGATACATTGTACTTAGGATAGTGCACCTTGCACTAGGGATAGGATACATTGTACTAAGGTTAGAATCGACTCAGGCGTTACAAAGATTTATTTTTATAGGAGCTGGTAACACTGAGTTGACCTTGACAATGTGATATCATATAATTATATAGTTTAACTTACAACCCTAACTTAATCTCACAGCGCATAACTTTAGCTGTTATAGTAAAACTTACCGCACGTGTATATACACTAAATTGAATAATTAATACTGTACTAAGCCTAAAACACGTATACATTTAGGGCAAACTGTATGCTAGACTCTGATTGGTCAGACTGTGTTCGGGGTTTTGATTGGTTGGTTCTGTGGCACACCTCTATTGTTGTAAACATCGGCCGACCAGACCAGACAGGTAGACCAGTAAAGTCTACGTCAAAGAGAGTCTCTTCAACACCAAGAGTCTGCAGGTTTCTAAAATCGGTTTAGAAAATTATTCAGAGGTGTAACGCCCCTAGAGTGCTTTCCCACCCACAAAACCCCTTAGAAAAGTTGTATGGGGTAATTGTCAATGACTAAATCATACGTAATCGGCATACATTAGTTGTAACATTAGAATATACATGTATAACTGTTCAATATACTGAGATTAGTAGCCTATATCATAATTGCTCAGTCGCAGGGGCACAACCCACAGATGCCCTTTTACTAGGGCATCTGCATGCCCTTTTACTATGCATCAGCTATAAATCAATATAAAGAAAAACAGATACATTCCTAACCCATCGCAGGTCGGCTGTACTCAGCGTTTTACATTCTGATTGGTCGGCGGGTCGCACACCTTCTTTTATAGTAAAAGTTTTCTATGAATCGACGGCACTTAAAACACTCGCAGTGTGTGGGCTGATTCATTCACACCTCACACGCATTCGTTCCAGTTTAACATGAACATGAGGCAATGAGATGATGCAAATTTCGCCTAGGACACGCAAATGACCTTGAGCAAGGTCATTTAAAGGTACCCTCAGTTTGTTTCAGTCTAGAGTGGGTTTAGGTTTATCAATATCGTGCTCCTAATGGAGCGAGACAGAGCAATGTGAGTAGGAATATGTAGTTTAGACCTGCCACTTGACAGTACACTAGAAAGCGACAGGGAGAGAAGACTTTCTATTAACTGTAAATAGCTAATGTTAACCTCAGTTTCCTAACTCGAAAGCGATATCAGTGACGGGAGAGGCCAGGATTTGCACCCCGCATATACTGATCCGTGGTCGAGTATCTTACCGACTTCGCCACTGACTCCAGCCACCCAATTGTGGATCAGCTGATGAGCTACTGCTGATGTCAGGGACGTCTCTATCACTCACTCTATTGATTGAATGATTGATTGATTGACTGACTGATTGATTGATAAACACCTGACCTGTTTAACTCCACCTGATCATTGAGCGCCCCCTCTAGCTCCACTCCCATCCAGCAGCTTTAGAAGTTTCTATTGGCTGGATTAGTGACAGGATTGACTAGACTATTGGCTGCGGGTCAGTAGATAAGGGGTTCTAATTCTAGACTAGCCCGTCACTGGTGTGTATAGTGAGAGAGAGAGAGAGAGAGAGAGAAAGAGAGAGAGAGTGAGAGAGAGAGACAACGTATAAACAACATTTAAACTTTTAATCTAGGATAACGACATATCAATAGTATAATACTCCAGGCGCTCTACAGACTTAAACTCTAGGCTGTATATGCCTAAACTCTAGGCTGTATAGGCCTAAACTCTAAGCTCTACAGGCCTAAACTCGAGACTCTATATGCCCCTAAATTCTAGGCTCTAATGGCCTAAAGTAATGGCTCTATAGGCCTCAGTTACGACCTATATAGTCTAAGACTATAATATCTATAGGCATAGGCCTCCATATATCATAATTTATTAGACATGACACAAGAAAATAATCAGCTTGTTTTAAATAACTTCACATACTCCTAAATAGACAGGCATTCATATCACATGTTAACTTATATGCGTACATTAACATCAGTAAATGTAGCAAACAATCCCACAGCCATTCTCTGTACAGACGCTTATAAATTATAATTTACTAAATTCTGTTGGAACACACAAGAATGGTATAGGGATTGGCTTCACATAACAGTGATTAATAGTACATCATTCTCTCACAGCACTGCCAAACGGCAGGTCCTTGACATATGGTTTAGGACCTTACTTCTCCTCAGCAAATTTCCTTTGTAGATTGGTCTGGCTGAATTGATCTTAGTGAAGTGTTCTGTGGGGACGTCCCTGACATCATCCCTGGATAAGGAAACGGACGTTATAATTCTCCGATACATTCTATCCACAGCGTACCTTTTCATCTTCAAACATAAACGTGTTTAGGAAATAACTAGCAAACCTCAGTCTTACTCTAACACTTTCACATGCATTTTTTCTTCTTATATTCAAAGTAATAAAAAACAAAGAAAATGTGGAATTTGAGACGGAGAACGAAGGGAGGGGGGGGGGTGTGAGTTGACATACCAGCCACCAAAATGTACATAATAATACTATGAGTAACACAGCAAAGAAAAAACAGAGAACACTTCTGACTCTAACAATGAGAACTAGAATTAATTAAAGCAGCAATTCTTAGTAGACCTTGCATACTGCCAGTAATAAGAAGATGCAAGAGTTGAGGAAGGCAAAGGGAAACCATCTCAGAATCCTATTGAATATAGTTTCTTCTTCAACCATGCGGAGAGAGTTGATTAACAAAGCGGGTATCATATCTCAATGACGTAATCAATGAGAGAGAGAGAGATACATGTTTGTTATTATAGTTCAAACTATAAAACACCAAATGCACTGACACCAAACCAAAACTAGAGAAACATAAGAAAGAAAAGACAAAAATAAAACAAAACATCAGATATTTCGTATAAACATGAACAACAGCCGTCAGGGAAGTTAAAATACATCCTATCTAGCTGACCACTGTCAAAAGACTGCATTAATTTACAGAAAAACAAATAAAACAACCGTCAGAAAGAAACATAATTGTACTCTATCTAGCTTACTTTCATCGAAATAACGCTGTAAATTCATATAGGGTGAAAATTTAACTTAGGGATTCAAACAAAAAGTATAGGCACGACTAAAATGTTTGGATAAACCTTGAACGAGAAGAGGTTATTATTGATCTCGATGCAGAGCTCTTTGATAACCGCGTAAGCATCATGTAATAACCAGCTATATGTATGATAATGTGTCTAGGACCTGCGGCTGAACAGATCACTATAAATAATTTGAGAGATTCAATATTCAACGAAATTCAATAAACAGCTATTTGTAACAAATGCATTTAAAACAAATCTTTTCTAAAGGACATAAATAAATTAAAATAATTCAGTTATATAATAGTCGCACTAGTCACTGTTAGACCATGGACTTCTAGATAATTAATATATAATGTATCCTGCTATATATATAAAGGTGTCCATGGTTAGAGCTGTCCAACACTTCGTACATTGGACAAAATTATACTGTTTCACTCATTTCACCGATTTTATAAATATGAATTAAACATAGCGAACAGAAACCTCATATCTAATTCCATTATGAGTGGACAACAAAGACATGCAAACATCGCCGTGACTCTCTCTAGTGGTTTATATATAATAGAAAACTGAAGAAAATGAAAGAAATCAATTACACTAAGAAATTTTAAACCAACAAAAGAACAAAAAGGTAAAAATTAACTACAAGAAATAAACAATATAAGAGAATTATTCTAAATGAATAAGTGAATAAAAGAATGATTGACTGATTGAATGAGAGCTTCATTTTATAGACCAGTACAACTTAAACAATAAGAGGCGCATTTATATAAGAACAGCACTGTTAGACAATGCGCGACATATCTAACGCTATGGTGGTCTATGAGCGACAACAAATCTCTAACATCCATGGTAACAGTTTATAATAATAACAAATGAAACAAGACGACTGCAAACAAAACAGAATGATAAAACTTGAGACCAAACCGGAAAACGTAAAATAACCTCCCAGCCAATGACACTAAAGGGTTAAGGAGTAATTTCAGCACAAATATCATATATTTGAAACAGAAAACGAAAGTTAAACATTCTTAATATTTGCTGAGTCTGAGAATGTTAATTGTTATATACAACAGGCTTTGCGACACTTTGAACCTAGAGAGTATGGTATGAGTATGTTAATTATAAGTATGTATCATATAAAGTATCATATAAGTATGTTTCATTTCAGGTACAATCAGCTACAAATACAAAATGAATATAACCATTGTAAGTAAGTCATCCAATAGGTGCAGAAAATTGAAACACACATAATGAGTGATGCAATTAAAACAAGCCCAATAATATTCAATCGGTCCCTAGTGAGAGCATTGCTCTATCTAGCTAGTCGTCGAGATGGTATGGGAAAGTGCTTCTATCAGACTACTTTACCAGTTCTTGAATAAAAGAGATTTATATAAATCTCGAGATGTTGAAGATATAGAGATCTCACAATGCTTAGAAGATAATTTAATATAATAATTTCAATATTATTTAATTAATAATTTAATAAGACAATTTAAAGTTGCGCGTACAACTCGTGAGAGAGTTGATGACGTGGCTCTTTGAGTTACAGATCAATATCTCCAGCACAAGATCTCGATTTCCGTCACGGCGTTCAGGAAATCTCAAAGGAGAGCTGAGAGAAGAGAACAAGCTCGTAATTACTCTTAAGCACCGCTAATTTTCCTGTCTAATGTTCAAAGCCAATTTAACTAATAGCAAGCCTCGAGTAGAATCTTCAAAACACCATTTGTTAACTTCATTAAATTATTTATAATCCACAATTCACAGGCAACAAACTAATTAAAACGGTAATAAGATTACCTTAATCTTTGTGACGGTAGCTCGAGTGTGTCGAGTCATCTTGAAGAGAAGCCTTGTGCTTCTGAATCTTGACGTTAAACACACTACAACCTACCTAACAAACTAATGAAACGTGCTTCAAGAATATATAAATAATAAGATATGACAGGAAACCAAACAACATAAATGTTACTAAACTCCAATCAACTCTGACCACAATTCAACCAGTACGCCTTACAATGCAACAGACTTCACAATTGGCAGGTGCTAGTGGTGATGTCGGTAAGATACTCGACCGCGGATCAGTATGTGCGGGGTTCAAATCTTGGGCTCTCCCGTCACTGATATCGCTTTCGAGTGAGGAAATTGATGTTAACATTAGCTTTACCAGCTTTACCAATCGTTGAGATATAACAACAACAGCAACAGACTTAAATCAGGAGATAAGGAAATACAGTGAAGATTTAACGTCCGTGTTTTGACCTGCATGTGAGGTCAGTCAGGTACATGTAAAGTCGTAGTGTCTACAAAAAACTCAGATCACATATGACTGGTCTTTGAGACTGCTTTACAAGATCCTATAACATTTTTCTATGAATTATATTTTGCACTATTGAAGATCCTATAATGTTTTTTCTACGAATTATATTTTGCACTATTAAAGATTTTTTAGAAAATCAATAAATAAGTAAAAAATTAATTAGAAAATAAATTAATATACACTATAGAGCCGAAGTAAAATAAGTATCGTTAAAGGTGCAACAAAAGCAAATTTACACATACCTGAGTTATAAAATTTCAATTCAATATTTCAGTGCTACTATCGTTAAAGACAACATCGAGCAACCTTTACAACAGCATACACACACACTGGCTTCACCGGGGTTTGAAACTGAATCTAAGTTAATTACTCAAACAATAGGCCAAGAAAATACAGATACAGACCTTTCAACAAGTTAATCTATGTATGTATGCATGTATATATATATATATATATATATATATATATATATATATATATATATATATATACATATATATATATATATATATATACATACACACACACACACACACACACACACACACACACACATATATATATATATATATATATATATATATATGTCAAAGGCCACAGTTTACAAGTTTGGTGAGGTGGCTAGACCTTTAATCACATCATAGTCTGCATGCAGCCTTTGACACATAGAGATCAATGTACCTACATGTATATATTTAATCACAGTAAAAATAACACATCAAGTCCCATTCCATGCTCGGTAAGGGGGGGGGGATCATGTGAGAATAAACCACACAAATATTGCAACTGATCGCAGAAATCTCCTACTGAAAATAATGAGAGAAAGCTTCTACAACCACAAGTCAGAATATTTGTTTAAATACAGTAGCATACATTAGTAGCGATAATTGTTAAAATTAGCGATAATTGGAAAATTGTTAGCAACGAGATCATCTCACTCCAGATTTATAATATTCAGAAATGTTTTTATTATTTATCTGTAAAAGCTCTTTAAACTCTGTTTTTCTATTCTCCTCAACTTGATCACAAATAAGAGACTGAAATAGAAAAGTTAAAGAATCGTTATTTCATATCGACTTTGAAATTTCCTAATACTTGCCAATCTAACTACGAAAGCAATTCTTCTGTACTAGGGCACTCACTGAGCAGTGACAATGTATGGGAATTCATTCCTAGGACTATCAACGTTGTAGAACAATACACAAAAAAATATTGTATTACTGTAACATACAGCATAGAAGAGTTACAATTAGCCACTCGTTCTTAAATCATCATCATCTTCATTTTAACCCCAGTTTAACTAGAGTCAGGATAAGAATGGACCTTCTTTTGAAGTTTTCTCATTCGTTTAAATTTTGTAGCAATTTCTGGAGCCTAGGCACTCACCAACCGAATGCCCTTTCTGCCGTTGGTACACTCGTTCTTAAATAAATGTTTTCTTTTTACAATACTTTAATTTCCCAGACAAAACTGTACAAAATTTGCGCAAACTAAGCAGTTTCTCTTCTTCAACGAACACACACCGGTCAGTATAATACTGAGGCTGATACATACTGATAATATAAGTGCATTCACCAATAGATGATGATGATGAAGCTATGGCGCATCAGCTTAATAAGAGCCTTCATTAAATGCATTTCAACAACTCAAAATACAACACTGATAACGAAATAAGAAAAAACCAGACAGCAAAAGAAAAAAAAAACAAGCTGAGAGATCAAACTAAGACAAATACTACACAGGTCTAAGACTATACGTTACGTAAACAGCCAAGTCAATAGCAAGTTTGACATTTAAATCAGAGCCCACAAGTTCTAAACCACACCTGGCTAGAACTTCAGGCCGGCAACATTGAAATCAACAACAGTATACAAGATAAACAGTTGAATCTATAATACATATTATCCATCGTCACCATCTTCCCTTGAATTCCAGTTTACCTAGAGTCGGGATACGAATAGACTAATATATAATTATCCCCTATATATAATGTATATAATAGCAGTTAACTAATGATACCTTTCTTGAGAAATCTTTACACAATATCACAATCCACTTCAAATCAATTTCCATCAAACAGGTTTAACATTTTTCAATGGAAGTCGAGCTAAACATGTGCACAACATACGTAATGGTTTTATAGGATTAAGATCAATGAATCAATTTAACGAATGCAATATACGCTAAGCTTTACCATACACTCCCTACTCTATCAACCACTGCTTACGTGACGTGACGTAACGTAACGTCACGTTTAACTTCAATATTCTGTTTTATGTTTAAAGACTAAGCCATCAATTTAACGAATACAATATACTCCCAGTTCCACCATAGAGTCTTCCTTACTCCACGCCTCTAGCCGTGACACTAAGCTTCCAAAGCTATCATCAGCAACGGGAAACGGGTCGAGGCCGGAACCACTCAAACTGTCTACTTATCAAGCCCATTTGCCTCACCAATCTTCTTACCAGCGGCGCCCTCCTGTCCCGTGCCCCCCTGCCCCGGGCCCTCCCCTGCAGGGCCGTGATGTCCGTTGCAGGCGGCCACGAGCCCGGCGAGGTTGGGGCTGGAGTTGCCCCTGAGCAGAGTGGGGAGATCAGGGGTCGTGAGGTCTTTCTTGGACAGGTTGTACATCGAGTAGTCCGGGTTATCCGTGACCTCCGTGATGACCTCCAGGAAGTCTGGGAGGGCAAGGTCATTTCCACTCTGAGTAGTGTACGTCTCCAGTATGATCAAACCACGGCTTCTACAGTCATCAATTAGTCAATCAATCAATCAGACAATCAGTCAATCAATCAATCAGTCAATCAATCAGTCAATCAATCAATCAGAAAATCTATCAAAATCCAGTGGAAAATCAAAATAACTGAATCAATCAAATAAGCATACAGCAGTAAGTCAGACAAACAATCAATCAAAATGTTATATCTATCAATCAATTTGATCAATGAATAATAGACTGCAATCACTGTTTCTAAGTAAACGCTAATAAAAAACAAACCGTCCTAGATATATTTCTTTAAAATTGTATGTCTATAAAAATAAGCGCAAAACTGTGAATAAAATACTCAAATGATAAACAAGCAAAATGAACTTTTGCTAAATTAAAATAACAATAAATTAACGTGATCACTTAGTATACTACTGAAATATAGATCATAATAGATTTGCAGGAACCTGGAATGACATCAATACCTGGAATGACATCAATACCTGGAATGACATTTATACCTGGAATGACATTTATACCTGGAATGACATTTATACCTGTAATGACTTCAATACCTGGAATGACATCTTTCGAGGAAGAAGTCGAGCTGAAAGTACTGACTGTTCCAGACGAAGCAGCGGCGGGACTTGAATATAGTAGAGTGGGCGGAGTCTTTCTGTGCCAACAGCAGCTGTGACACATGTCAATCAAATATGATCAGCAGCTGTGACACATGTCAATCAAATATGATCAGCAGCTGTGACACATGTCAATCAAATATGATCAGCAGCTGTGACACATGTCAATCAAATATGATCAGCAGCTGTGACACATGTCAATCAAATATGATCAGCAGCTGTGACACATGTCAATCAAATATGATCAGCAGCTGTGACACATGTCAATCAAATATGATCAGCAGCTGTGACACATGTCAATCAAATATGATCAGCAGCTGTGACACATGTCAATCAAATATGATCAGCAGCTGTGACACATGTCAATCAAATATGACAGGTGTCAATCAAATATGACCAGCAGCTGTGACACGTGCAGGGAGAGCCCTCCCACTTAATTAGTAACCAGCATATAGTGCAACCAAATAAACAAAGACAATAAAAACAACGATAACAAACAACAATAGAAAGAAGGAGAGAAGTGGCTAGACTGACCTCGTACTCACGACGAGAGATCTGCATCCTGAGCTCAGGACACTCCTTGTTGATCTCAGGTCTGCGTATAGTGTGCGTGTATGTGAAGTTACCTGCACACACATGCAGCAAATAACCTCAGCTGCATCTCCAGCAACTACAGCAGCTACAAAAGCTGGTAAAATCAGTTTCCTCACTCGAAAGCGATGTCAGTGACGGGCGAGCCCAGGATTTGAGCACTGCACATACTGAACCACGGTCGAGTGTCTTACCCACATCGCTACTAGCTCCAGCCAACTGTAAGGTAACCATAAACCTAAGTAATATATTCTATATGTTATATAATATAGATTCCATCAGAATTTAAATAATCTAGCAAAAAGCGAACACAAATGCAGCAGCTGCCAATGTCAGCAGCTGCTACTGTATCTACATGTAGATAGATAAATACACTGATACACAAATGCAGCAGCTGCAGCTAATGTTAATTATAATGTCATGACAAGCTTCCCATAGGCTTTAACATTAAACCCATCTTTTTTCAATGCGCTAAAGTTTGGTGAATTTTAAAACGACAAACAAGAACACAAAAAAGCAAGAATGCAGAAGAACAAAAAGAAGAACACGACCAGAGTGCAACTATTGTCCAACACTGACGATGACAACACCGACCACTAAGAACAGGAAATAAGTTACTGACCATTCTGCCCGCGCTTTCTGATGCGAGCCTGCATGCGTTGATTAGGAGTGATGAGGTAATCGTGTCTGACAAAGAAGTCTCTGTACTGAGGAAATGCCTACAGTCAATCAATCAATCAATCAACCAGTAAATCAATCAATCAATCAATCAATCAGTCAATCAATCAATCAATCAATCAATCAATCAATCAATCATACGTTGATTAGGAGTGATTAGATAGTCGTGTCTGACCATGAAGTCTCTGTACTGCGGAAATGCCTGCAGTCAATCAATTAATCAATCAATCAATCAATCAATCAAGCGTTGATTAGGAGTGATTAGATAGTCGTGTCTGACCATGAAGTCTCTGTACTGAGGAAATGCCTGCAGTCAATCAATCAATCAATCAGTCAACCAATCAATCAATCAGTCAATCAATCAATCAATCAGTCAATCAATCAATCAATCAGTCAGTCAATCAATCAAGCGTTGATTAGGAGTGATGAGGTAGTCGTGTCTGACCATGAAGTCTCTGTACTGGGGAAATGCCTGCAGTCAATCAATCAATCAATCAATCAATCAATCATGCGTTGATTAGGAGTGATGATGTAGTCGTGTCTGACCATGAAGCCTCTATACTGAGGAAATGCCTGCAGTCAATCAATCAATCAATCAATAAATCAATCAATTAATCAGTCAATCAATTAGTCAATCAATCAATCAATCAATCCATCAATCAATCAATCCATCAGTCAATCAATCCATCAGTCAATCAATTCATCACCCCATCAACCAGCCCTTCAATCAAACATATGAACACATATATGGCTGGAGCCCGTGGCGAGGTCGGTAAGATACTCGACCGCGGATCAGTATATGGGGGGTTCAAATCCTGGGCTCACCCGTCACTAAATTGCTTTCATGTGAGGAAACTGACGTTAACCTTAGCTTTACCAGGTTTATAACTATATTCAATCAGCTACATGGTGTAGGAAATCTACCTCGAGTTTACCTGTACAAGTTAAGTGGAAGTCAAACAAACCTTTACTAGAGAATATGAGAAAAACGGGCAAAATGGAGAAAAAAAAACATGAACAGATTTTCCACCCGCAAGGTGGAATATCACTTCTTAAGATATCCAACGAATGACAGAATAAGCTTTCATTTCCTGTTATATGTAAAATTCACAGTAGCAAAAACTTTCACACACACCAGCTAGAGCTACAAAATGCTAGTAATTTAAAATAATCCGTTGCTTCCATTCTACTACACTGGACTGATTTTCTGGATTTTGGAATTTGCACCGTTTTGGGATTTTAGAAACCTTATTTTTGTTCGCCGGCTTGATTTTGTCTCAATAGTATTCGATGTTGTCACTGATGACTGTAGCACTCTAATTGTTATTATTGTTATTATTATTAGTACTACATTTTTTGTCCAGTAAAACACAAGAGAGTTTTTACAGAGTCTGGAGGCATCCTAGCTATGAGGTACTTCCTCTTTCTGCTGTCAAACGAGAGACGATCCTGAGCCTCTACACCCAATCTGTTACACACTGCCTGTACATACAATACGTTAAAATACAAACAAAACAATACGTTAAAATACATCAACACAAGACGCTAAAATACATCAACACAATACGTTAAAATACATCACAACAATACATTACTATACATCAACACAATACCTTAAAATACATCAACGCAATAGGCTAAAATACATCAACACAATACGCTAAAATACATCAACACAACACGTTAAAAGACATCAACACAATACGTCAAAATACATCACAATACAATACGATACAATATGCCTATTAGGGCTCATGCCCTTACTTGTCTATTCTTCAGTGTCCTGGAAACAACACAGAAAATATACACAATACAATACGATCAAAATACAGCTAGAAATAATCCGGTGTCCAATAGTAAGTCTTTTACATGAGCTTCAATATGCAATACATATTAAATAAATACAATACGATACAATATAATACACAATATTTGCGATGGTCTAGAGTCAATGAGACAAGGAAGTTTATTCAATACAGTCTATCATACAAAATTGCATAGAACGTTTGCAGTATATTACGTACAGCTTTTGAAAACAATAAAGGAAACAATACATCATATTTTGTACTGTCTCAATTTAATAATCTTACTATAATATTTCACATATAAAATGGAACTATTTAAGTATCACATATAAAATATAATATTAACTTTTTCCGCGTCGTGTTTCGGTTGTTTGAAGTATAGACTAGCCGGTGACTGCACGTGGTGTAGAAGGCAACTAAATCACTAAGATCCAAACCAACATCAGAAAGGGCATTCGGTTGGTGAGTGCCTAGGCTCCGGAATATTGCTAGAAATTTTATAAAACGAATGGAAGAGATTATAGAGATAATAGATTACGGATTGATTACAGATTGATGATATGGTATGCAAAAGAGAGAATGTATATTCGTATCCAGACTCTAAGCAGGGATTAAAGGGATGATGATGATGATGATTAACTGTAGCAAGTTTAAAATAATTTTGTCATTGTACGTAAACATAGCTAAGTAAACATACTAAGTAAACATGCTAAATAAACATAGCTAAGTAAACATAGCTAAGTAAACATAGCTAAGTAAATATAGCTAAGTAAACATAGCTAAGTAAACATAGCTAAGTAATTCCTCACCGCAATCATTCTGACGACTTTTCTCTCAAAGCCTGTGCTGTTGTCTATTATATCATAGTACGGGTGCCCTACCCAGGCCTGCAAAAACATCAAATAACATATCTGAAATAACATATTTGAAATAACATCAAATGGCATATTTGAAATTACATCAAATGGCATATTATAAATAACATCAAATAACATATTTGAAATAACATCAAATGGCATATTTGAAATTACATCAAATGGCATATTAGAAATAACACCAAATAACATATTTGAAATAACATATAATAGCACATTAGAAATAACTTCAAATGTCATACTCCATACAACATAATAATAATAGCGCACATTAGAGTGTAATGATCAACTGTGTTGATATATATATATCTATCACTTTAAATACCACATGTTTCAAACGTTGGACAATTTATTCCATTTTCTGTGAAACCAGTCCAGTGAATGTCCGAGATTTTACTCTCAGATCAGCACAGCTGAGAATTGAACCCACGAGAGTTCAATTCACCTCAGGATCTGTCATTTAAAACTTCATGATGTTACCTGATGTCTCTAACCACTACACTACTGAGATATTCCATAATATACATATAAAATACACAATAACAGCATCAATTAACATACTGCAAATAACATTAAATAACATACTTTAAATAGCATGTAAAAACATTATAGATAATGTTATTATATCTAATTCTCAGTCTCATGGAATCATGACAAATCTGAGATATAATTGGTTTATACTCAAAGTACTATAAAATACTATTATGTTTCACTCCACAGTTACTATTTAACTGTTTTATCCAGCAGCAATGATAGATTAGTCAGATAAACCTGTGCAGCTAGCAACAACTAAAATTCTCCAATTGACTAATTGATTGATTGATTGATACCTGAGCCGTTAGATCATCCAGTCTCCTAGCAAGCTCTATACCCTCGTATCAGGTAAAGTGATTGATTGATTGATACCTGAACTGTCAGGTAAAGTAATTGAATGATTGATTGATACCCGAGCTGTCAGGTAAAGTAATTCATTGACTGATTGATACCTGAACTGTCAGGTAAAGTGATTGATTGATTGATTGATACCTGGGCTGTGAGATCATCCAGTCTCCTAGCATGCTCTATACCCTCGTAGCGTGTCGTGTGATTGTCAATGCGGTAGAAGTCCTCCGCACCCTTGGCCGCTGAGACCATGTGGATGGCCTGATTGTAGCGGTTGTCCCTCAGGTCCACCTCATTCCAGCCGTTCTCTAGCTTCATCCGCTCCCACTGGTCCCCCGTCATGTCTGATCAATCAATCAATAAATCAGTCAATCAATCAATCAATCAATCCTCGTTCCAGCTGTTCTCTAGCTTCATCCGCTCCCACTGGTCCCCATCATGTCTGATCAATCAATCAATCAATCAATCAGTCAATCAATCAATCAATCAATCAATAAATCAAATCTCGTTTCAGCCATTCTCCTGCTTCATCCACTCCCACTGGTTCCCTGTCATGTCTGGTCAATCAATCAATTAAACAATCCGTTGATCAATCAATCAATCAATCAGTCAATCAATCAATCAAACAATCAGTCAATCAATCAATCAATCAGTCAATCAATCAATTGATCAGTCCACTAGTCTGTCAATCAATAAATCAGTCCATCAATCAATCAATCAGTCCATCAATCAATCAATCAGTCCATCAATCAATCAATCAGTCCATCAATCAATCAATCAGACCATCAATAAATCAATCAGTCCATCAACCAATCAATCAGTCCATCAATCAATCAACCAGTCCATCAATCAATCAATCAGTCCGTCAATAATCAATCAATTAGGAAATCCATTAGCCTACCAATGAATCAATTAAATCAATCACTGAATTGACCTATTAATCAATCAATCAATCTAGAAATCAATTCATATATGAATGTATAAATCAATTGGTAACTTAATTGACTAATCAATCAATCGATCCATCAATCAGCCAAATAAATCATGAATAAATCAATACATCCGTATTTCATTACATAATTAATTTAAAAAGAAAATCAAGATTGACAAAAATTATAATTAAGATAAAAAAGGATCTAATTTCTACATGTTAGTGCTTCTGAGATTAACGTTAAGGGAGTGCAAACTGGCAATCGTATGGATCATATTGTTAGTTTAATTCAATCATCTTTACATATTACTTTCAAATTCTTCTATTTTTGTAACAGATTCAATAACTACTACTAAGGTTCCCGTCCTTATTCTAATCATGTTCTTGTAAATCATCATCATCATCTTCCCTAGAATCTCATCCTAACTAGGGTCGGGGTACGAACAGACTGTCTCATATCCTCTCTGTCTTACATCGTATCATCAGTCAATCCCCTATTTGAGACTTCTTTTCGTTTAGATTCCATTATCTTGTAAATAATCTTCTTCTTCAGTGCACTACCAAGTGGCAGATTCAAAATAATAAGACCAAATAAATAGATAGTAAGTATATAAATTAATTAATAAATAATAAGAAAATCGACATACATGCTGAGGCATCCATGACTCCTCTGTCACAGATGACGAGGCAGTTCTGATTGGACGACTCAGCGAGGTCAAAGAACGTGTTCTCTATCTGCATCATTGTAAAGATCAGATCAAGCTGAAACCTGTACGCTGAAAATAAAGACACAATCAATCGTATTACAATATAGCAGAAACAGATTCAGTGATAAATTAAACAAAAATCTAAACTTTCTTACAGACGCTAAACACTGGAATTGTTGGAATATTAAGGAAACCTTCAAGTTTGACAGTAGCAAAATAACTGAAAACTCCTCGCACCGGATTAGCTTATATGCTGCTTAAAAGTACCCTAAAGTTAAGTTTAGTGTTTGTTTTGTGTTCTGTCTCGTTGTATGCGCTTTGTGTATATTTTGATTCAGTTACAAATAAATGATCATGGCTCTCTCTCTCTCTCTCTTTGTAAATCCAGGGGCGCCATATGAGCCAAACTTGAAAGATGAAGAAGTAGGAAAACTGGACACATAAACTTTAGTAGATCCATTTTAAAAAATTAATTTAGTACAGAAGGATTAAGGATTTGGTCTAAATATGATATATTTCAGAGTTGTGAGTTGTACTGATGTATTTTATTTTATTATTTATCTTATTATATTGTAATGTAACTATGGACTCTTCCATGTCTGATATCAACGAGTGATACTGATATTCACATTAAAGTTTTAAATTTAAATCTGGCGTGAAGCTAAAGAAGGGTTTGTAATATTAACTACACAGTTTAGGATCTTCTCTTTCTCTTCAGCACGTGTTTTTCAGATCGTTTGAGGTGAATAGATTTGTAGTGACACGTGATGGGGGGGGGGGGGGGGGGGGGGGCGACCCTGACATCATCCCTATATGAGGAAACCATTATTATTATTATATTATTAATAGAAATAAAAACCTTCTTCCGCCGTCATGTCCTGAAACTTGACCCCTCCACTGAAACAACACATAAAACAGAATTACACGACCTAAACGAACTACGTCAAATTGATGTTAGATTTAAAAATCAACGTTAAGCTGAAAAAAACCTGAGTTAAATTCTTACTCTATTATTTATCGTATTGTCGCACTAAGCTCAGGCTTTTAAAAACATGCTAATGTTAATGTCAGTTTCATCACTCGAAAGCGATGTCAGTGACGGGCGAGGCCAGAATTTAAATGCAGTGAAATAGTCGTGTTTCTCATGGGGCAATGAGCATTAGGAAAATGATCGCTAAGTGCCATGAGTGCCGATTATTACTATTATTATCATTATTTGATTATTATTATTATTATTAGTATTTGATTATTATTATTATTATTATTATTTGATTATTATTATTATTATTATTGAATATTACCCGATTAGAATAGAAGCCGTCTCAGGTACTCTGTAAACCTGTAAAAATATAAAATTGGTGTAAATTAGGAATTATTCAAAATGTTTTTACATTAATTCAGCAAAATATCTAGAAACGTTGAGTATATTGATATTCATGTCAAAGAAAGCAACTAATTCAACTGCTCAAGTGTCAGAATACTAACAATTAAAAGTTTACTTATTCTATAATTTATAACATCCTAACATTCATTGACTTCAAAATAACTTTACAAATTTCTAACACATTAATAATAATAGTAATAATAATAATAGTAATAATAATAATGATAAAGGTTTAATGTCCATTTCCTCATCCAAGGATGATGTCAGTGGTGTCCCCACAGCACACATCACTACAGATCAATTTACCCAGACCAATCTGCAAAATAAATTAATTACTAATCTTTAAAAAACTAATTTAGAAAATAATTACTGTTTAGTTAATATTTGGACTAATAATAGTCGGACTAATAATTTAATTTAATTTGGATTAATACCACTAGTTAATATTTTGGATAAAAGAAAGTCTTTTCGTATCCCGACCCTGGTTAAACTGGGATTTAAGGGAAGATGATGATGATGATGAGTTAATATTTGGACTAGGTTTTCAAGATAAAGATGGAGAAAAATCTAGGCATGGACCACGCTATTATATGGATGTGAAACATGAACTTTAAGGAACAAATATTTCAGAAAACTAAACAAATATATCAGGAGGCATTGGAAAAGTGGATATGGAGAACAATGGAAAAGATTAGCTGGACTCAAAGGTTACAAATGAGGAATATTTATACTAGTTAATTATACATGTATATTTGAATTTAAAATGAAAAGATTTATTATAAATTGCTATGAACAGCTGAACAAACCTTCCATCCCAAGTTTTCAAAGAATGTTGACAGTCGCACTTGACCCGTGGTTTTACCACCACAAGGACCTAGATCAATCAATAAATCAGTCAATCAACCAATCAATCAATCAACCAATCAGTCAATGAATCAGTCAGTCAATGAATCAACCAATCTATCATTCAATCAATCAACCAATCAGTCAATCAATCAATCAATCGACAAAATAATACATTTAATCATCAAGAAACACAAAAATGAGCCACTATAGTAGCAAGGTAAATGAGAAAAATAGATCAAACACAAATAAATCAAAATAAAACACTTGTAAGGTCAAAATTTTCTTTCTCTACTTCGCTTTACTATCTTCGCATGTGAAGTTTGAGGAGTCTTAAAAGTGATTACAGTTCAGTACAATAAATTATTTATATAAATTTTAGATTTCTATCCGCAGCATCTGCAGGATCACCTTGACTACCCTTCTCTTACCTATAAACAGTTAACATTAAAATGGAATAATTAAAAAGATTTATATTCAACTTATAGAAAGAAGGTCAAATTGTACAACAGCAACAACAAAGGTTATTTAATTCTAAATATTTAAATATTGTAATTGACTTTTTATAAAATCAAACCAAAATGCAAAACTATTATACTAACCACCCGTTAACACCAGTTTATACACAATCTTCTTGTCATCTTCCTTTAGCTTCGACATACTACCTTTATTTGGATTATCTTTTATAATTTTGGAATTAAAGCGAAACTTGTTGGTATATGAAATGTCAACGTTACTGAGAACTTTACTGGTCCTAATCAAGCGAGTTAAGAATAACATAAAGATGTTAAATCACTTGTGTTACATTACTTTATGTCTTCGGATCAAAAAATGCGAACAATTAATGATTTTATTTGATAATTTAGTTTCACAATGTGATAAGGCGTGGGCGCCAATGTTTGTAAACAAATCCGCCATTACGAGAATGCCTAGTGATTTATTTGTATCCTTGTTTAACCGTTTTGAAGAAACATTTCAGTTATAAAATATATTTTTAAAATTTACTTTAATATATTTGATTTCACTAAACCAATGACTAAGTAAATTTATAAATAATGTATTTATTTATGCAATAAATCAGTAAATTATTAAATCATAATAATAATAAGAATAATAATAGTACAACAGCGTGAGAAGCATGACCGAATTGATAATCGCAGCCGTCAGATACTTCATAAGAAACAGAAGAAGTTGCAGTCGTGGAGGCTTCAGATTCAGCCGGTGCTTCATTTCAATCTCCAGAAGCAACAATCAGTCAGCTGATTGGCGGGGAGAAATTTTCTATGACATCCGAGTTCGAGATGAGCGAGATGGGAGGGGAATCTGAGCGCACTTCTACCTCCCCGGACGTGACATACCTGGAGCTAAGGAAGCCTCCTAACTTCGAGTACCGCTTAGGGCAGTGGATGCGCCTATAGCCTGTCTGGCTCACAGCGGCAGTGAGTACCACCCCCTCACCCTAACCTCGGCGCCCCACGAGAACCACCTCATCAGCATACATGTCAGGGCCGTGGGTCCCTGGACGAAAAATATTCGAAAGCTTTAGGACCCCCGTCAGCTGGTCAAGAAACCCCTGCCCAAGGTGTATCTGGACGGTCCCTATGGATTAGGACATCAGGACTGGAGTAAATACGAGGTGTCCATATTGACTGGTAGAGGCATTGGAGTCATTCCATTCGCTTCTATCCTCAAGGATATTGCTCACAGGTCGGAGAGAGGAAATCGGGACATGATTTGTAAAAAGGTCTACATCATCTGGGTGACTCGCACCCAGCGCCACTTCGAGTGGATGACAGACATCATCAGACAGGTGGAGCAGAAAGATCATTCCAACATTATGGTGGTTAACACCTTCATCACACAGTTCAAGGGAAAGTTTGATTTCCGCATCACATAAGTACCTATGTGAGCGCCACTTCCAGAAGATCTCAGACAGGAGTCTGTCCACTGGTTTGAGGTCCACCGCTCAGTTTGGCCGACCAGATTTCCCGGAAGTCCTGAAAGTCGTCATGAAGGAACATCCATCGACTAATGTGTTCGGTGTGTCCAGCTGTGGACTACATCCCCTCACTCGCAGCGTTGAGCAGGCTTGCTCCAGGGACCAACGCCTGCACCAGCGATGTGCTCTTCGTTCATCATCACGAAAACTTTTAATCATCATTGATTGATTGATTTATTTAGTAATTTAATGATAATTATAATAATAACAAACAGAGAAATAACGAGCAAAGATAATAATAATAATAATAGTAATAATAATAATAAATCAGCACGTGTTGCTTGAATCGTTTTTATCAAACCTCAGGTTCTTTACACCGGGGTAAAAATATAAATTCCGTAATAAGAATTTTAGAAATTTTACGCAATGGTTCAAGATCTGGCCGATATTGCAGTTTTATTATTTGATATATCATATAGGTTCAATTGCCTAATTGTCGATATCAGATGATTATTGCACTTAGTGGCGCAAGACAAGTTTAGCCATAAATAAAATGAAATTTTTACTCAAATATAGGGCCTACATATAATAAAAACCAATAAACAACAATATAATGAGCTAGTAAATCAGCTCATTTAACTGAGCTGACAAGATTACATCTTTTAATTAAGAGTCCTCTTGCTTGCCCATTTTAACCTTTGCCACTGTTAGTATTTCACTTAACGATCAAATGCATGATTTAAATGTTTCCTTGAATAGAGTTTATAGGAAGCTATTTTCTTTCCTAAATGGGGATCAGTTAATACTCTACGCTCCTCCTATTATAAGCTGTTATAAAGTATAATACAAAACAGATCATTGTAAGTGAACCACTGGTTGATCTGAATGAAGGACGTCTCACAGTTTACTGTTGAACAGAACACGTATAGAATTCTTCACTATCTCTAAATTATACTTTCCTTTAAGTTAACTGAATATATATTTCTTGATACAACAGTTTCAACAGAGTAATCTGTTCGTTAGCGCTTGAGAATAGAGCGTGGTTGACTGGTTTTTGTCGAGGAGACGGATAATAGAGATATTGACGATTTAGCAATAATATGTCGCATATCAAGACCTTTTGTATCAATAGGTCGCTCAAATGTTTAAAAAAGTCACTGATTGCGGTCAGTTTGCGGATGCTTTACGTTCCAGTATAACTATTCAAGTAGAGTTTTTGTGACGGTAAAAAAGTAAATACGCATTAGAGTGACTTGATCAACCATGTTGATATCTATAACTTTTAATATCACATATTTAAACCATTAGGAAATATAAACCATTTTCCGTGTACACAGTCCTGTGAATGTTCGAGATTTTACTCTCAGATCAGCGCGGCTAGGATTCGAATCCACGATGGTTCAATTCACCTCAGGATCTGTCATTTAAAACTTCATGACGTTGCCCCTTCACTATTTAGACATTAAAAAAGTTGGGTGTTTTACCATTAGATTTGTAAAGGCTTTTGACCGATGCAGCCATGGCTAAGATTCATTACGTCAATTATAGCGCTATTTGCAATATTGGTCTTTGGAATGACAGCTCAGTAGAAAAGAGTATTTGAGATTATTATCAGTAAACCTTCTCCGCTCCTCACTGTCCCACATCATATCATCAGTCAATCACCGATTTTTTCATTCATTTAGGAAAATTTTGTGACAATTTCTGAAGCCTAGACGCTCACCGACCGAATGCCCTTTTTGATTTTGGTTTGGATCTTAGTGCTTTAGTCGCCTTCTACGACACGTGCAGTCACCGGTTGGTCTATTCATCAAAAGACCCGGACAAAGCTTGGGGAACTCAATTACTACTCATATGGAGAAATCATCAGATCGCGCCCGGTTAGAGCGCTATAGGTTTGTAATTACTGGGGTTTCATGAGGCAGGGTTAGTGCAATGATAAAAAAAGTAAACACGCATTATATTGAAATGATCAACTATGTTGATATCTATCACTTTTTAATACCACATGTTTAAACCGTTAGGAAATTTAGACCATTTTCCGTATAACCAGTCCAGTGAATGTCCTAGATTTTACTCTCAGATCAGCGCGGCCGGGATTCGAACCCACGAGGATTCAAATCACCTCAGGATCTGTTAGTTAAAACTCCATGCTATTGAGACTTTCAGGATTTGTTAGATTTGTAATTACTGAGGTATCATGAGGCAGGGTTCTTGAAAAGATTTGTTGCAATTCACCATCACGGATGAATGCAATAATAACCGAAAACAATTCATTCCAAAAGAACAGAGCAATATAATCACAGATATACAAGTAGTTCGAAGGCGTCCAAAATGAAAACACCCAGCAGTCGTTACGATTATATATACTGTGTGTATATATATATATATATATATATATATATATATAATATATATATATATATATATATATATATATATATATATATATATAAAAAGTAAACACGCATTATAGTGAATAATCAACTATGTTGATATCTATCACTTTTAATACCACATGTTTAAAGCGTTAGGAATTTAGATCATTTTCCGTATAACCAGTCCAGTGAATGTCCGAGATTTTACTCTCAGATCAGCGTGGCCGGGATTCGAACCCACGAGGATTCAAATCACCTCAGGATTTGTCATTTAAAACTTCATGACGTTACCCCTACGTTATTTAGACATTCTACATATTCTCTTAGCAGTCTGAAAGTTCATTGAAAATATTTTTAATTCTTTTCGAACAATCAGACACTTAAGAGTTCACGACAGTACAGTTTCAGATAGCAGTAGAAGGAAAACATTTCCCTACTTCGTCATATATAGTTAGCAATGTAGACACAAAATTAGAGGAATTGAGTTTTTCTGAAATATTCTTTAGAAACTATACAGTATACAGAAAGCAATTTTCAGGAAATAATCCAACGTAGCTTAGAGATAGGACACATTCTGCGGGGAGATAGTTTACTAAAAGAGGTCATGAAGGTAGCATGGACGGAAAAATAAGCAGAGACAGACCGAGATTAGGAATGTTAGATGATTTAAAGATGAAGGTGTGTGAACAGAAGAGGAAAAGTGAAGATAAAGAAGAGTTGAGGCGTTATATGACACTGACTTGATAGTAGGTAGTGCACTAACAGAGAAATAGAGAGAGAGAGAGAGAGAGAGAGAGAGAGAGAGAGAGAGTGAAAATTATAGTTTATGGACCTGCCCGTAGAGCCATGGACCTGCCAGTAGGCAGTGCCGTATGTGTAAGGCAGAGATAAAGAGAGAGAGAGAGAGACAGAGACAGAGAGATATAGAGAGTTTAAGGGAAATATTCCAATGTCTTATCGAACCCCCCCTCATGCTGTGAGCCCACCCTGGTCTGACCTCTCTCAGTGCCTTGCTTCAGACTCCTCAGCTCTGCCTCTATTTCCTCCTTCTTCTTTTCCGCCTTCAGCTCCTTCTCCTTCCGGATAGTATCCGAATCCATTCCAACCAGTTCATCCATCTGTAGCGTGTGGTAGTCTGATGTCACGGAAGGGGGAGGACATTTAAACTGCCAGTTCATCATCTTCATCAGCTGATTCTCTGTAGATATCGAATTAACGGAGAGAGACGAGCCAGAGTCTATGCTCGCGTTAGACTGGTAATTACTGCCAGCATCGGCTCTGATGGGAGAGCTGTCTCGGCGGGGTATCCGGAGATTCTCGGAACTTTTCCAGCCCTTCCGGTCACCCCCATTCATCTCGTGGGACTCGGCTCTGACCAGGGCGCTGGAAGGTCGAAGATACTGAGTGAAGTCAGCGAGAGAATGACGAGGAAGTCTTTTTCCAGGAGGCTGGTCCATATCCGCTGCAGGTACGACGATTCTGCGCAGTTCCAATCTTTTCATCTCACGCAGCTGAGGATTTGGATTAAGTGGAATGACTTGATTGTGAGATGTAATATCGTTTACGCTGTAAGAAAACCCGTATGGTTCGTTTCGAATATTTAAGTTAGACACATCCATAGTTACCTCGCTGTATTCACAGTTGGTCTCCGACCTCGATAGGTCGTTACAGTCTGAGTTGATAGCATTGGACGATTTGACGTCTGAAGAGATATTGCACGCTACAGTAGGACTAGTGAGTTCAGTCCTATCTGACCCACCATCTTCTATCTGATGTTCTTCACTGTCTTTATCTAGTACAGCTACTTCACCTGCGTTCGGCAGTGTATAGCATTCGCTAATTTTCTGAGAACTCAAATTATCACCGGAAGCTTTAACAGATTCTACACCGGACTCGCTACAGGATTCATTCTGATCTGAGACTTCCTCCGGATCAGGTCGACTCACATCGGCGTCGTCGTAGTAGACGAAGCGGATCTGACCCAATCTCTTTCCGGCAGGGACGTTGACGACGAGGGGCCCTGTTGAGTCAGGCGGGGTCAGCCCCGGAGCCTCGCTCGATGAGGTGCGATGAACGTCGGCGTGTACCACCTGACTCCGATTTTCCTGATGCTTTTGTGGTTGAATCTGCGCGATCGGTTTGGAATGAATATCTGCTCCAACACCACCGTCACTTTCACAGTCTTCTAATATAGTTGGAGTAGAAGTGATTTCCTGGGAAGCGTAGAGATCGGACATGGAGGTCCCTATTCCAGAGGTTCTCTGGAGCTCACTGGATTCACTTGACTTTCTGGAACTGGATGAGCTAAGTCTTTCAGCGACAGTAGATGAAGATTCCGGCTTTTGAGGACAAAAATCCTCCTGAACGAGAAAGAAAACTCTGCTGGTGGAATTGGTTCTATTTGATGGAGAGAGTTGAGCGGATGGACTAAAGGGACTTGCAGGAGAGAGGGAGTTGATGCTCTGGCAGGAGGACATCACTTCAGGGGCAGCCAAGTTTGTCAAGCTGTCACTACCCAGAGCTTTCCTTGTCTTACTCGCCTCCCTCGACGCTTTGCTCGATTTCAAGATGTTGAAATCTGATAGCGAGAATAACTTTCTAGTGGATTTCTTGCCCGGGTGTTTTTGACTGGGCGGTGTGTTGCAGCTCAAAGAACTTCCCATCTGTAGGCAATCGCTTGCCTTGAGTTTTGAGTCGAGAGAACTGCTGACCTGAGGTTGAACTCTGGTATGGTTTGCCACGTTATCACCGGCAAACCTCGCCAAATCCACGGAGCTGTGATAAATCGTGTCATCGTACGGAATAGTGTCGTCAATCTTTTGTGTCTTGGACACACTGAAGAGCATATTGAGGGCAGGAGTTGATCCATAGTGTCGCCTCTGGGCGCCAATAGATGGGCTCGCACAGCCGGATTGCTTTCTCAATCCAGATCTCCTCTGAAACTGACCTTCCACAGATTTGCCTGCATCCTTACCGAAGGGCAGATAGCCAAACACTGCACCTCTACTTCGCTCTTCTCCTATAGTTGGCGGCAGTTGTCGAGAGTTTAACTGCGAGAGCTTAGTAGAGAGTCGACAAGCTTGCTCATGGCTGTCACAAAGGAACGCGTGCACGTCGATGGCTTTGACGCCCGAGGAACGACGCAGCACGCAAGCAAAGATGGGCAGATGATGCAAACTGTGCAGCCAGTGGTACCGTGTGTCCAGCAACACGAAGAGATTCCTTCTTCCACTCCTATCGCCGGAAGAGCTGGGCTGGAGCGGCTGGAATGAGAATCGAAGTCTCTTGTCCTCACCCCTAACAGAACGAAATATCACACTGTCCCAGAATAAAACAGCAGGGAGAGGGTGCAGCACGTCACCGACGGACGCGCCTGAGGTTTGAATCCTGTAGCCTGAGGTTTGCGGGTGACGCTCGGAAGATAGCTGAGCGGCTGAGGCGTATTTTGCACCTACTTTTGATCCACGATCTTGTGGAATATAACCGGAGGTTTGGATATTGCGATCAAAGAGGTGCGTAGTAGAACCATATCTGTTGCCCACTTTGGTTTCTCGATCTGGCGGAACATAAAGGATTTGGGACTGATGATGCCTCGCAGGTCCCAAGCGTCCACTGGCAGGATCTTGCCAAGCACCAGCACTTCTCACTCTTTCTCTCACTTCACGTTTGTTCTGTGAACAACAATCCGCTACTTCTTCAAATATGTCGTCATCCTCGTCTTGGTTCTGTTCAGTGACCTTCAGGCCTTGCTCCGTGACCTCTACGAGACGTCTGGGAAGAGCTGACACCACACCACCTGACTGGAGCATAGCGTGGAAGTAGAGATTGGCGAGGGGCCTCTGAAGTGCGCCCACACCGGTAGACATGTGCGACAGCATGGCGCTGCCGAGGTAACCCAGACTCTCTGCGGTCATTCCATCAGTGAGCTGAGTCTTGGTGGAAGATGTTGGAAGGACTGAAGAGGCGTGACCGGTGGAACGGTGTGCCAGTGTGGTGCGGGAAGCGGCGGGTGGGGAGATGAGGTTTAGAGCGGACTGAAGCGCAGAGCCGGGCTCACCGCTACAGGTTGGCATTATATTATATAGTGACGAATCAAAGCGCAGTGAAATAGTGGTGTTTTACCTGAAACAAGAAAATGCAGAAATTGTTAGAAAAGTTGGAAAAAACAATTTAAAAATAACTTGTTAGATCAGTAATCATTCATCAATCAAAACTGACACTATTGAAGTATGAAATATATATACATGTAAAAAAGCTAATGATAACGTGAGTTTTCTAACTCGCAAGCGATGTCAGTGACGGGCGAGTCCAGAATTTGAAACCCGCTCATACTGATCCCGGTATCTTACCGGCTCCAGCCTGTGTTTTCAGTAGAAAATGTAGCTCGTTCAGCCAGTCTATGTAGTTCAATATAAAATGAGATGGACGGCATTAATGAATACAATAAATATAGAAACAATAACAAATTAATCTGTCTCTTTGGCTTTGTTCGAAGGGATGCCAGTTTAAACTTACACATTTTAGAGAGGTGAGGGTCCAAAGCGACTTGACTTAGAGCAATAACATTTACAGATATTCAATACAGTATCTGTCACAATTACAAACGGAGAATACTACATACGAGCTGTATTATGCGGCTGCATACAGAAGACCTCCAGTAGGCTAATATAGCATATACAGTCATTTATAGCAAGCACACAACCGCCTAGCACTTCACTGCTGAACGTGAATCGTATATTGAAGAAACAGGCAGGCCATTGTTAGAAAGAATTGACTTGTAAAACTAGGTCAGTACTCAAGAATTTGGGAAACGGAAACGTAAAGGTCGACCAAGCTAGAGTGACGTAGATACTTCACGCAGACAAGTCATTTCACTTTCAAATCATCCGCGGTGGGTTGCACCACAGGGGTTCAAGATATAATCTCCTCCATCGGATTTTCTCAATTATAGAGATCTACATGGGAGAGGAGAGTGCCCGTGTAGTAATAGTGTACAATTTTGTGCGAATGTCTTAATGCTATAAAAGTGCATAATAAGAGCAATATGATTGCACAATAACAGCAATAAATGTGCATCATAACAACAACAAAAGTGCATAAGAAAAGCTCGAGGACTCTGCAATGTTAACGTCACATATGTAAGGCCATACACAGAATGTCTTAATAGCGTTGGGGTAATGTCGTGAAGTTTTAAATGACAGATCCAGAGATGAATTGAACATTCGTGGATTAATTCCCAGCCGCTCTGATCTGAGAGTAAAATCTCGGACGTTCACTGGACAGGTTACACGGAAGATGATAAAAGTTGTCTAACGGTTTTAACATGATTATGGTATTAAAAAGTGATAGATATCAACGTAGTTGATCATTTCACTATAATGCGTGTTTACTTTTTTAATTGCAAAACAGGATAACTTAAAGCGGGAGGGAGAATATTTTATCTTGGAATAGGAGCTAGAACATTTGAATTTAAAGGAACTATAGTTGACGTCGGTAGGAACGTACATTACTAATTTAAAGAACCAATTAACAGTCCAACAAATAAAATAGTCAAGAAAACAGATTAAAATCTCTTTTGAGCTTAACTAATAAAAGTAAGAACGCTATTTCGGTATATAAGTACTACAAACTTAGTAAGTAAATGAGTTAATAAATAAGAATATCGAATAAGCTCTATCTAATAAGAATATGTTTATATAAAAATATGAATATGCTACAAGTACGAATATCGAATACGTAAAAATCCCGAATAATAAGGAATACCGAATATATAAAGTAATAATATAGAATTATATTGCATAAAGAAGAAAGAAGGGTAAACAGGATTGTTTCATCAGAGAACGACGCCCCTACCCAGTAAATGTTAGTCGAAGCTGAGGAAGGCATAGGGGGCCTACGTCGTCAAAAGCAGAATCCCCAAGAATAGTGGTATATCAAAAGGAATGCTATAAATAATTTAAAGATCTACTCGTATGTGGACTTGAAGAGAAATACGGTAGATAGAGATGAGTGGAGGCGTTATATACCACGGACCTGCCAGTAGGCAGTGAACTAAGAGAGTGAGAGAGAGAGAAGTAACAATATCTAAGTAAACTAATATAGGAATATGAACAAGTACACTTGTAGACAGCAGGTGCACCTAGCAAGGGCCGAAATGCACCCAGCTAGGGTTGCCTGTTACCAGAATAGGGTAATTCTGAGAAGAGGTAATAAATGTGCACTCCGTGAAGTCCACTTTCTGACAAGTTGAGTGCAAATATTGGTTTGTACCGAAACTGATTTGATACTAAAAACTAGAGATGGGAATTTTATGAATTTCCTGAGTTCGGGTTCGGTTCGGTTCGTTGAAAATAAAAGTTCGGTTCGGTTCGGGTTCGGTTCTAACAAGGGTTCGGGTTCGGTTCGGGTTCGGCTTGCTTTCCAACTCGCAAGAGTTCGATTCGAGTTCGAAATGGCTTGGTTTTGGATAATGTTGCAATTGATTAGCTTTCAAACATGTTTAAAATGGTTTATGGTAAATATGCTTAAAAATTCATTAAGGCATAATAGCTGCCACATTTTTTCACCTGTGTAAAAATATGAAAATGAAAAAAGGAGAGCAGTGGTATTTATTCCTGTGCATTTCTTAAAATATTGTAATTTGACCAACAAATGTTCATAATATAGATATTTAGCTTTATTATTGTATCTGAAATATTCTCCTTGATTATAAGGAGCAAATAGAATGCTTCATCAATTTTAAAATTTGCTTTGTCACTATAGGCCTATATATTAGATACGTTTATAATTAAGTCGAAATGTCTTGGCAAGAATTTGATCCAATATTTCAGAGACAAAGTGCAATTTAGTAACATAAAAACGTCAAATAAAGATGATTTGGTAAACACGTGTACTTCCATAGAAAAATGATCATAATATACACCGTTTGCTATCAACTGACCAGTAAAAAGCTTCATAATTTACCTTAGGGTGTCAAATTTGAAACTCTCAGATCAATTATGAAGTTACGAAAATAGTTATGAAATTATTGCATTGCTATGGTGCAAAATTATTTACTCCGCTAGTCTTAACACATATAGAATGTCATATATAATTTTGTAAATCTGGCTGCAAGAATATTAAGGTAGCACACTAAAATTAGAAAAAATCATAATTTGAATTTAACAAGAACAAATCCACCTAGATTGAGTCAAGCATTTTCAGATTTTTATGGAATACTCTCATCACTTTTGTCTCTATGATATTAATCTTCATTCCAATAATTAATTTCAACAATTAATCTTCATTAATATTTCAATGCCGTATCATTCAGACTATCCATTATCTTCTGTAGGTCCGTCTCGCTTCTCGATCTTACCTGAAAATGTGCTGTTAGATATTGTAAGACATGTAAATGCAAAAAGTAATATATATATATATATATATACATGTATATATATATATATATATATATATATATATATATGTATTGTTCTTACTATCTTTATTTAATGTCAGGCTGGTGAAGAAGAAGGGAACTACAAGAGTTTGGTTCACTTCGGTTTGGACGAAGTCTGGGTTCGGTTCGGGTTCGGCCAGAGTCTGAGTTCGGTTCGGCCAGAGTCTGGGTTCGAGTTCGGTTCGGTCAGAGTCTGGGTTCGAGTTCGGTTCGGTCAAAATTATAGATTTTAGGGTTCGGTTCGATTCGGGTTCGGTTCGATTCCGATCTTTACTAAAAACTCGACCGTTGTGTCCTAGTGTATCTTGACCGAATCTCTGAAAATGTTAATCTGTAGGTTTTAAGTTGTTACGTAAATTAATTAAGTTAACTTAAGATATTAACTTATCAATAAGTTAGTTATTAATTAATTAATTAAATAAATATTTATGATAAACTTACATTTTAAGTTAGTTAGTAAGTTTGCCTAGCAATCAAATCAATTAATCAATCAATCAAATCAATCAATCAATCAAGCAATCAACCAATAAATCAAAGAAATTTTTCGCTTAATAGTAGCTTTCAAAGAACATCAATCCAACTGTGCATTCCATTATTACTGCTGAAATAGTATACACATGATTGTACTCTCCATGGAATACTATCCCGCCGTGTTCAATTCCACATTAATTTGAAGAGACAGGGAAGGCGTAGGTCAAAGGTTATCTTAAGGGTCACTCGTGGCCAATATTCCAGCTAATTGAGAAATTGTCTGTGATAATTAGGTTGTTAAAGTATTAGTGTAATAAATTTCTTTGGTTCTACTTTTTGCTAGTTTGTGAAATTTCCCACAATTTGTAAACTGTATCACTCAATTTGATATATTGACTTCATCTGGAGATAAGACAACGGATGTGTAACATTACTTTAATCTTTTTACAATCAAGGCTTCTGAGAGAGATGTTACGCTAGATTTAACCGATCAAAAACGAACCGTTTAGTCGCTCCAGTAACAAAGTATGCAAAAAACCAATTACATGCTATTTGGGTATAAATACAAATATAACAATAATTCTGAAAATTTTCATATATACATGGATGATATCAACATTTCTAGAATAGATAAGACTAAATTTTTGGGAGTGATTCTAGATGAAAAATTGTCATGGCAATATCATATTTCTTATACTACACAAAAATTAGCCAAATCCATTGGATTACTCCATCGGGTTAAAACTAAGTTGCCTAAACATTGTATGCTAAATTTATACTACAGTCCAATATATCCGCATCTAATTTATTGTAATATTGTTGGGGGAACGCTTCTAAAACCTTGCTCAACGAATTGATAGTACTCCAAAAACGAGCAATTAGAATAATTCAACATGCAGAGTTTCGTAGTTATACGAACAATATATTTAAAGAACTTAAAATTTTAAAGTTAAGTGATATTCTTAAACATTGCTGTTGCGTATTTCTGTATAAACTTATTCATAATGACATGCCTTCATGTTACAACTATTCGTTGCTATTAAATAATGTTGTAAATTCTGTTTATAAATTTCGACAAGTTTCAGAATTTACTATACCATCGTTCAGAACCCTCTGTCGCGAAAAGTATATCGCTGTACAAGGCCCTAGATACTGGCTATCCCTTCCACCTAATTTACGATCATCTCGTTCCGTTAACTGTTTCAATATTAATCTTCGTCAGTACTTATTAAATAGTTATTAATGATACTGATCTTAAATGTATAATTATGCCTACCTATTATCATTCATTTTCTTTATTTTGAATTTCTTTATTTCAATTATTTAATTTCTACTTTATATTTTCGTTTTAAGTTCACCATGGTTCACATTTAAATTGTGCTCACTTATTGCATTTACTTGTTTGTCTGCATTGCTTGTGAACTGTGCAGGGTTGAATGACCCTTTTTGATGATCTAAATAAAATAAAAATAAAATAAAAAAGTTTAGATAAACTCTGCAACAGCTTAATCATAATAATGTCCTATATCAGACACTTCATACAGAGAACGATAAACTTTCATTTAAAATGGACTATTTTCTCAGCTAAAAGCAGCACTAATATTAGAACAAGACAGAGTACTATACTAGTACTCTTCTAGTATAGTACTATACTAGTACTCTGCTAGTATAGTACTATACTCTAGTACTATACTAGTATTCTGCTAGTATAGTACTATACTCTAGTACTATACTAGTACTCTTCTAGTACTGCTAGTATAGTACTATACTCTAGTAATATACTAGTACTCTTCTAGTACTATACTGCAGTAGTATAGTATTTACTCAGCTAAAAGGCAGCATTAATATAAGAACAAGAGAGATGGCAATGTGATAAACCAGCTGAATGGGGAAGAGCTCTACAGAAAGAATATCAGCATATCAGAGTACCACACTAGTACTCTTCTAGTATAGTACCACACTAGTACTCTTCTAGTATAGTACCACACTAGTACTCTTCTAGTACAGTACCACACTAGTACTCTTCTAGTATAGTACTATAATATAGTACTATAGTATATTACACTATGCTATAGTACTATATTTACTATACTAAATTACTATAATATAGTACTATAGTATAGTCTATACGAGAGAGAGAGAGAGAGAGAGAGAGAGAGAGAGAAAAGAGCAAAGAGCAATATATTAGAGTATCATACTAGTACTTTAGTACTATACTGGTAATATACTAGTCCCAATACTTGAGTATCCATCAGTTATCAATCAGTACCATGATCACTAGTATGTAACAGTACCACCTAAGCAGTACTTACAAAGGAACTAACACAGGCACTTACAGGTATTATCCGCTATCCACAAATTCTCAAATCCACTTATGTGGGCGCATGATATCACATTACATAATTGCTACACAAGAGAATATCATCTTCATCTACTAAATGCTTTAGTACTGCTCAGCTAAATCACCTAAGACATTATGATGACATCATGATAGTTCTTATCTCTCTCTTTCACTTTCTCTCTCTCTCTATACATATATTTATCTCTCTCTCTCTCTTGTGCTCATTCTCCTGGCAGATCCCTGACATATACCCCACATTTTGCCTGATTAATGTATTAGGAAACAGGAGGAAGAGTCGGATAGGACACATTCTAAGGGGGAAGGTCTATTACAAGAGGTCATAGAAGGTAGAATGGAAGGAAAAGAGGCAGGGGCAGGCCGAGATTAGGTATGTTCTACGAGATTAGATGATCCACTCATATGTGGACATGAAGAGGAAGGCGGAAGACAGAGAAGAGTGGATGCGTTATATACCATGGACCTGCCAGTAGGCAGTGTACTAAGAGAGAGAGAAAGATTGCCTGATCTTACACACAAATCTCAAATAACTCAGACAAACTAAAGAAAGTCTCAAGTAGGTAGGAGATAGCACAGGTGGGACACCCGGCAGCACTGGAGGGGTTCTTCACGTGGGGGGGGGGCTTGAACTCAATTACAAGCATTTCAGTGCCTACCGTCTAATTCTCTTGTCTAAGCACTGCAGTGTTAGGCGTTACCTCACGATATCTAATAGCCAGCTTTAAGTAATTTCACATACATTACTGTAAGCTAATACTAGACTATTATACAGTATAATACGCTTTGAACCCCATCCCCCCCCTCTCCTTAGTAGGTAGGAAGTAAAGTTAGTTACGACCAGCGCCTAAATCTCCTTTTCTTTAATACTTTATCATTGGACTGATTTTCTGGATTTTGGAACCGTTCTTGGACCTCCTTTTTGCTCGCCGGCTTGATATGTTCTCAATAGTGCTCGATGTTGTCATTGATGACTGCAGCACTCTAACTGTTGTTATGTAAAGCATGCTCCTAAGGATCATGAGCCAGTTGATCAAGTTCAATCTGAGGCAGTTTAAGGAACATTAGTCGTAAATCTGTGCTAGCTGCATTGAGCGGCGGAAAGTATATTACATACTGGAATTAAACGAAAAATATAAAACAGAACAGGCCATATTAATGAAAAATAAATGAGCAAAAAGTATATATACTAGCATACAGTGAAAGAAGACAGTAATTAAAGACAAGTAAGATAACGATTGGGCATGTCGACAAGTGGTTAAACTCGTGATCAGTAAAAGCAGGGTTCAAATCTGATGCTCTCTCGTCACTGATATGCTTTAAAGACAGAAACATGGCGTTAAATTTGGCACAAGGCTCACATGGGCCTACAGGGCTTACATGGGCCAACAGGGCTAGTATGGCCCTACAGGGCTCACAGGGTCTACAGAGCTAACATGGGCCTACAAGGCTCACATGGGCTACAGGGCTCACATGAGGCTACAGGGCTTGCATGGGCCTAAAGGGCTAGTATGGGCCTAAAGGGCTAGTATGGACCTAGAGGGCTCACATGGGCCTACTAGGCTAATATGGGCCTACAAGGTTCACATGGGCTACAGGGCTCACATGGGGCTACAGGGCTTGCATGGGCCTAAAGGGCTAGTATGGGCCTAAAGGGCTCACATGGGGCTACAGGGCTTGCATGGGCCTAAAGGGCTAGTATGGGCCTAAAGGTCTAGTATGGGCCTAGAGGGCTCACATGGGCCTACAGGGCTCACAGGACCTAGAGGGCTCACATGGGCCTACATGGCTCACATGGGCCTACACTGCTCACATGGGCCTACAGGGCTAGTATGGGCATAAAGGGCTCACATGGGCTTAAAGGGCTAGTATGGGCCTACAGGGTTGGGCGTGATTAGAAGTGCAAGGCGTCCCACAGTGTTTCCTTATAATTGAATTCTACATCACACTGTAAAATGTTTCACCATTTATGCGCAAACAATCTACTGTAAACAAAGCTGCGCAAGTTCTGTGTATAGCCAGTCTCATCGCACTACAGCATGCTTTGATTGCTATAAGAGCATGTAGCGACATAATATCAATCAATCAATAGGTAATATGTAATAGATCTTTTCATCAACCAATCAGTCAATCAATCGTTGTTCAATCAATCAATCGATCAATCAATTCTACGTTATATCGGTTGATGCTGTGAAGAAAAGTAGAAACATGTAGAAAGCGGGCTCCACGATTTGAGCAATGACAATGATACGAATGACAATGATATCAATGAGAATAATACGAATGACAATGATATCAATGACAATACGATTAGGACATTGATATCAATGATTAGGATATCAATATGATATGATATCAATGACTACGACGTCCGGTTCCTTGCCTTATGGCGAGGAACCGGACGTTAAATTCCTATTGATTGATTGATTGACTAGGACAATGATACCTCTATTTAAGGGTTAGTTACTGGGAAGAAGAAACAAGTGGCGCCCCCATTGTACCTAACATGAGATATTACAGTTATACTGAGTTCACTGACAGAAAACAAGAAGAGATCATGAGAATATCTAACAAGCATTCTCTTTTCTCTTTATACGCCCATAGGCAGCTGAAAATTCCTTAAGAGCTTTGTACTGTACCAGGCATTAGCCAGAGTGGACAGCTGCTAATCTATACCACTTACAAATTGCGTAGTAATATAATAACTAATTCATATGTTCATTTGAAGAGAAAGGCAGAAGATAGAAATGTATAGGAGTTATATATCATGGATCTGCCAATAGACAGTGAACCAAGAGAGAGAGAGAGAGAGAGAGAGAGAGAGAGCGAGCGAGAGTAGTGTAAAATAAGATAAAGAGAGTGATTTACCTAGGAAAATGATCAGAAGTAAAACCTTCGGTAAACACCAGGCTACTCTATGTAGATGAAACAGGTTCTTACAGAAGGAGGATATCAGAAATATAGAAGCTTTTGAAACGTGGACAATATAAGACTAGAAAAAATTAGGTTGACGCCAAAAATTATTAATAAAGAAATAAGCTTCCGAAGCTACATGGATACGGATGATTAACAGATTAAAAAATAGGAAGAAATTTTTTGATAGGACACATTCTAAGTGGGATATTTTACTAAAGGAGGTAATAGAAGGCAGAATGGAAGGAAATAGAGGCAGAGGAAGGCCGAGATTAAAGATTCATTCTTATGTGGACATGAACAGGAAACCGAAAGACAGGGAAGAATGGAGGCGTTATACACCATGGACCTGCCAGTAGGCAGTGCACTAAGAAGACGTATATATACTGGTTATACGGTCCCGCGCTATTCTGACGAGTCTGCCCCTTGTTCCTCTCTTTTCTCTTTCAGTATTCTATCAATTTCACCTCCAAGACACATATTGTAATATATGGCTCATTGCAATGCGGTAACACATCGCAACGCAGTAACACATCACAATGCGGTAACACATGTTTTTAACCACCGTCATGACAAATGTTGTAACATTCCTTATGAGACGTTTTTAAATTCGATTAGAAAGAATTTGAACAATTCTCTTGAACACAAGAGATTCGTCATTGTCTCTAAATAACAGAAACACCTGTCGCCTCGAATAGCAGAGGGCGCAGTAAATCAATAGACTGGCTGTGAGAGCCTTAAAATAGCCTATCTGTACATAGCCTATCTGTACATAGCCTATCTGTACAGAGCCTATCTGTACACAGCCTATCTATACATAGCCTAACTGTACATAGCCTAACTGTACATAGCCTAACTGTACACAGCCTATCTGTACTTAGCCTATCTGTACTTAGCCTAACTGTACACAGCCTAACTGTACACAGCCTATCTGTACTTAGCCTATATGTACTTAGCCTATCTGTACATAGCCTATCTGTATATAGCCTATCTCGACCTAGCCTATCTGTACATAGCCTATATCTACTAGCCTATCACTACTATTAGACATGGCCTATATTCACGTTCCGCATAGCCTCTACATCTCTACATCTTTCAATATCATCTGTTATATTATAAAATGCAATCATGCAGATACAAAACTGCTGATGGAAAGATAATTGTTCAACGAGAGTAAATGAAGATAATAAATTGATGAATTGGATAAATATATAAAAGCTCCATAAATCAGCAAACAGTACTTAAATCATAAATGACATTATAGAATCTTTTCTGCTTCAGCTATCAGACTTAGCTGTTGCAGTTAATTCATCTGCTAAAATATTCAATTAAAGCTTTAAATAAACCAGACATCGTATACAATTCTAGATAGACTTTTAGTCAAAGGCTACCTAATTGAAGTCAGTCTGTTATCTTATAACTAGATTAACTGTTGCAGTCTGCCCGTGTTGGGTTCGATTCACTGTATATTAATTTAACTTAACGTACACGGTGCGCCACACAAAACGTCGAAGTAAACATAGGAAAACCACCTTAGGAGATAGGGTTCAGTAATTTTCTATGGTACAAGTGAGATTAAGCATGTGTAGATCGGTTGAATGATCGAAGGTGCGCACTCTGGTAATTGAAGGGGAGCGGAAAACAAACTATGAGATAAAATCATGCAAAATATGGCTAGCAAATAATTGACAACTCGACACTCATGAGCTACCTAAAGGAGTCAGTCTGTTATAACTCATAATTAACTACTCTAGTCTGTCCTTGAGTTGAGTTCGATTCACTTTATATTAATTAAATTTCTCGTGTCCTACGAGGCGACTAAACAAAGACCGACGAAGGTGAGGGAAACCTATCTCAGCAACTTTTTAAAATCAATGAAATAAAATTATAACTTTAATATTTTCCGGCTGGAGCTAGTGGCGAAGTCGGTAAGATACTCCACCGCGATTAGTATGTGTGGGGTTCAAATCCTGGGCTCGCCCGTCACTGACATCGTTTTCGAGTGAGGAAACTGATGTTAACCTTAGCTTTACCAGCTTTTAATACCATACGTATAAACCGTTAGGCGATTTAGTCTATATTCGTACAGCCAGTCCTGTAACCAGATGTACATATAATTTATAATTTTATTTGAACGAGCTCGAGAGAGAGGTAGACCACAACTGACGTGGGATGGGATGATTAATTTAAGAAGGACATGAAAGATAGCGGATAGACTGATGATATTGTGCGAGACAGAGAGGATTTGAGACAGTCTATTCGTATCCCGACCTCATTTAAACTGAGATTTAAGAGACGACGATGATGATGATGATGAACGAGCAATCACACAAGTCCCATTTAGAGTAGCTAGTTTCTTACTGGTGTAATAATCAGAACTACTGAGAGTCTAAAACACTACCCTCCAACTCTATACTACCTCCCTCCCTCCCAGTGTTGTCTCACCCACACAATCCTACCACCCTCACGTGCACACCTGGATGAGGCTCATCAGCCTCTGAAGTCACACAGGTAAGCACAGGTAAGCACAGGTAAGCTAACTCAAGGACTCATATATACAGCACATGTGTATGCATATAGATAACATCTTATTCACGTATAATCCTATTTACATCAGATAGGATTATGTCAGGCTGCAGTGTGCTGATATATATATATATATATATATATATATATATATATATATATATATAATCACATATAATATATATGATGCAAGCGAGATGTAAATAGAACGAGTTGATATGGCTCGACAAGTGGCAGCCTTTAGCAAGCTCTTATAGTCTATTAAGTCTATTACAGACAGCAATCGGTTTATCTTGCATAAAAACCACTCGCAACTTTGAATGAGAATTGTATTTCTAAGAATATAATTATCGTAGGTGAGTGAGAGCTCTTGATTATATTATGACTGTATGCCTTGGACCTGAGAATGGATGATGCACTAGAGTATCTGAAGTACTGCATAAGTCTCCTGACTTAGAAAAGCAATTTCCTCTGGCTGGAGCCAGTGGCGCGAAGTCGGTAAGATATTCGACCGCTGATCAGTAGGTGCGTGTTCAAATCCTGGGCTCGCCCTTCACTGACATCGCTTTCGAGTGAGGAAACTGACGTTAACCCTAACTTTACCAGCTTTTATGTAAATGAGGCAATTGAAGTAAAATACTAGAAAAGAGGTTTTTCATTCAGACGAGGAAAATGAAGTAAAATGATTCACAGGTTTTACAGCATAATGACATTCTGTGCCAGTAATAATGAGTCTTTAATCCCATTATAATGACACTATAATAACACCAGTCAGCCACCATTATGCGCTGCGTGAGAGAGATAACAAGGATGTTATACTAGCAAGAGGTATCGTTTTCATGGTCTACCAAATAACTCAGTTTATCTTTAAAAAAAAATAATGACTAATAATAAAAATAATAATTATAAAAATTAATTTAAAAAGAATTTTTTAATAATGGACTTTGTCCATTTATTAATAAGACAATAATACTATGACAATGATTGTGGTCTCCTTTACACTTCTCAAACAATTCAACAGAATTATGAATGATGCACTGAGAAATATGAGAGAGAAATAGAGAGAGCGAGAGAGAGAGAGAGACAGAGCGAGAGAGAGAGACAGAGATAGAGACAGAGAGACAGATAGAGACAGAGAGATAGATAGATAGAGAGAGAGAGAGAGAGAGAGAGAGAGAGAGAGAGAGAGAGAGAGAGAGAATAAGGACTCTCAAATTGACACAGGATTTTCTGAACTAGAGAAGTGGTATTCCTGTCCTGAAGGCATTCTAGATAGGAATGTCCGCAAGGCTTGAGTACCGCTCACTCAAAAGCGCATCTCTTGAGTCCAGCACAATAAGCATTGTATTCTATATGGGCTAAATAAACAAGCTTTAGAGAGGCCAATATCAACTACACAGCTAAGAGACCGCGCACTCTCACTGTACTTTTGCTACAAGTGCTGCACTCTCACTGTATTCTACAACAACTACTGCACTCTCACTTTATTCTACAACAACTGCTGCACTCTCACTGTATTCTACAACAAGTGCTGCACTCTCACTGTATTCTACAACAAGTGCTGCACTCTCACTGTATTCTACAACAACTCCTGCATTCTCACTGTATTCTACAACAACTACTGCACTCTCACTTTATTCTACAACAAGTGCTGCACTCTCACTGTATTCTACAACAACTGCTGCACTCTCACTGTATTCTACAACAACTGCTGCACTCTCACTGTATTCTACAACAAGTGCTGCTCCAGAGATATGAGAAATAAATACTGCGAAGCTGTGTAATATTGTCTAAATACTCATCAGCCTAATGGTGATAGAAGGAAAGTGTGTACTGTGTTTTACTGCATAAAAGAATCAATCTGGTGACATTGTGATTTTGTTTAGTTGGCTGGTGTTGGTGTGATGTGATGATGTAACTATTACTAGTGTTGTATTGTTCCGGTGTTTTGGTGGTCTGTTCAGTCAATGATTTATATTGTTCTGATATATGCTTCGGAACATTAAATAGAGAGAGAGAGAGAGAGAGAGAGAGAGAGAGAGAGAGAAAGACAGAGCGAGAGAGCGAGACAGAGATCTTTGTAGAGATGTCGAATTGACTGAGTTATGAGCATAGTAAATCAAACACTTGTAACGCTACGACATAGAACCTATAGAGCTGCTTCATGATATATCTACAAGAGTTCACAGCCCTTAACCCCTTCAGTACCACTAGACGTAGGTGATATAACCATAACCCCTTCAATACCACCAGACCTAGGTGATATAACCATAACCCCTTTAGTACCACCAGAACCGGTGATATAACCATAACCCCTTCAACACCACCAGACCAGGTGATATAACCATAACCCTTTAACACCACCAGACCAAGGTGATATAACCATAACCCCTTCAATACCACCAGACCTAGGTGATATAACCATAACCCCTTCAGTACCACCAGAACCGGTGATATAACCATAACCCCTTCAACACCCCCAGACCAGGTGATATAACCATAACCCTTTAACACCACCAGAACCGGTGATTATGACCATAACCTTTCAACACCACCAGACCTAGGTGATATAACCATAACCTTTCAACACCACCAGACCTAGGTGATATAACCATAACCCTTTAACACGACCAGAACCGGTGATTATGACCATAACACCTTCAACACCACCAGACCTAGGTGATATAACCATCGTCTTATTAGAGCCAAGTTTACAGTTCTAACTCCAGATTGTTGGGGGCTTTACTCCCCACACTTCCATTCCTTCAACATCATGATCATCATGATCATCATGATCATCATGATCATGATCATCATCATCATCATCATGATCATCATCATGATCATGATCATGATCATCATCATCATCATCATCATCATCATCATCATCATCATCATCATCATCATCATCATCATCATCATCATCATCATCATCATCATCATCATCATCATCATCATCATCATCATCATCATCATCATCATCATCATCATCATCATCATCATCATCATCATCATCTCATCACCATCATCATCATCATACTCCTGTTACTGTTACCTTGAATCCCGGTTTAGTTAGGGTCACTTTCATTCTTTCAGCCATTTTAAAGATGAATTAACAAAGACTTAAAAGGACATTTAACGAGTTTTTTTTAAAAAACTCGTTAAATTATGTCGCTATGAGAACTCCATGTGGTGGTATAGTTGATGCATTAACAATATAGTGGTAAGATCCCGTATAAGATCCCGTTGTAAAATCAAGTTAACCAAGTTAAAATCAAGTTAACACAAGTTAAGACAATTAAAATTGATTCTAGACATTTCGAATATATAGTGTTACACTCTGCTTTCGATGACATAAAGACGATTTAAAGACCCACTCATATGTGGACATGAAAAGAAAAGTAGAAGAGAGTGAAGAATGGAGGCGTTATATACCATGGACCTGCCAGTAGACAGTGCACTATGAGAGACGGACACTGTTTTCGTTATTGTACAATTATTTAATACGGGATATATAGCAATCATTACTCTAAGCATTCAATGCTCCAAGTAATTTTCGTAAAATAGTTATTACAAATATCTCGGACAGAAATACTAATCAATACAACTGATGAGAGTTAGCTAGAATTAATTTATACCTCACCCCTAGATATTTAGATAGCCACATTTATTTACAACTCTCTTTCATTACATTATTTCAGTCGGTTTAAAGCTATTTCAAGATAAGCTATTTCATTATAATGGCAACAATGAAACGATTAACATTCCAAGAGTTATACAGTAGACTGGACGTTTACAAAAGCTTTTAAATTCTCACTCATTGACACCAAGTGAGATATACAATAAATCAGCCAATCAGTCAAGTGAGATTTGTAATAAATCAATCAATCAATCAAGTGAGATTTATAGAACTGAAGCTTCTGATTTTACATCAATCATAGCATCTTCAATCACTGGCTGGAGCCGGTGGTGAAGTCTGTGTGATAATCCACCGCGGATCAGTATGTGCGGGGTTCAAATCCTGGGCTCGCCCGTCACCGACATCGCTTTCGAGTGAGGAAACTGACGTTAAAATTAGCTTTATCAGCTTTTATCATCATCATAATTATCATTATCATCATCATCATCATGCGCTCACCACCCGAATACCCCTTCTGACGTAAAACATTACAAGTATTGTTTTACTTTAATTTAAAATGAATAAATGACTCATTCTAGACGTTTCTAATATAAAATGTTAAACTATATGCTGCAATTAATGTAACACTCTGTTTTCGTTATTCTACAATTATTTAATCAGCGATGTTATTTGGCAATCACTATTCGAAGTATTTAATGTTCCATGTATTATTTGTATTAAGAAATAGGAAGAAGAGTTGGATAGGACACATTCGAAGGGGAAGAAGGTCTATTAATAAAGGTCATAGAAGGTAGAAAGGAAGGAAAAAGAGGCAGGGGCAGGCCGAGATTAGGTATGTTATAGATGATTTAAAGATCCACTCGTATGTGGACATGAAGAGGAGAACGGAAGATAGCAATGAGTGGAGGCGTTATATACCATGGACCTGCCAGTAGGCAGTGCACTAAGAGACTGTAAGAGAGAGTATTGTTTGTAAGATAATATATGGATAATATAAATGACTCCTAATTTTTAAGGAGATTTTAAAACAATCTAATCACACAACTCATAAAGCTCTCACATAATATCGTTAGATGAGTTAAACACTGGCAGTCGTTTCTCATAACAAACCACTCAGAGGTTTAGATGAGTATGAAGGGTAGACCAATGGGAAAGGTTGCGACCTCTGTAAAAAATCTCTATTATTGCTCTAAACCCGCTCAAACAGTGAGGCTTCTAACAGCCTTGAGACGTTTATAATGTCTTAGACATAACAGCAAGTGTTGAGATCTTTATTCTAACATGTAAATACTTTAAAATCATCACTTGGAATTTTGTGAAAGTAAACACGCATTATAGTGAAAAGATCAACTATCACTTTTAATACCACATGTTGAAACCGTCAGGCAATTTAATCAATTTTCCGTAAAACCAGTCCAGTGAATGTCCGCGCATTTACTCTCAGATCAGCGCGGCTGGGAATCGAACCCGCGAGGGTTCAATTCACTTCAGGATCTGTCATTTAAAACTTCATGACGTTACCCCTACGCTATTGAGACATTCAGAAAAAAGAAAGATTCATATAGAACCCCATCGAGCAATAAACACCTAAACACGCGATGTACGGGGCATATGAAGCAGCATAAACATCGCAATAAATTGTTCAAAGCCCAGTGGACTCGTTTCCAATGGAAACCTATCTCTGGACCATGAAGAATCTAATTTAAAATTTTAATTACCCACATCTATCTACCCACACTCCCACAGATTGTTTGTAATTTCAGGTTTTAGTTTGGTTGAGAAAATATCAAATAATACGGAAGAGGGTCGCACGTATTCATAAGAGGCGGCTAACAGAGATACGTCAATAATTTATAGTCATATAGAAATGATTTCTTTATTGTACTCCAAAGGATCGCTGACTTATGATCTGCACAGGTCTAGATGCTACACCGGTTGTGGTCACTACTACTCCGCTATTTGACTCTCTACAGACTATTTGAGCCATTGAGGTACTATGAAGAAAATAGATTCATTTCGCTTATCAGTGGACTGGCAAAACAAACATTAGTAATAACGCGCTAAGATCTTAAACTATGACATCTTTTACTCTACATTTGAGCTCAGATAACAATCACGACCCTGCGATGTTAAATACTACTCCATCCTTGTTAAATACTACTCCATCCAAGTGAAATCTTTACAATTAGGCCTAAACTCTAGGATAGAATTAGGACTTCGAAAGTCGCTGAGAACAGAGACTTAATTCCAAAAGACCTTAATCGTATTAAGATTAAGGTTAATAGAATCTCAATAAAAACAGAAGCAAAAGAATCTTAGAAAGCATCTTTCTGCAACATCCTTCCGATAAATTCTACTCACTGATAATTTTATATATCTCTCAGAATTTGACTTTTTAGCTATATAATGTAGGCCCTATGATAGTTTTTTTTAAATTGTTGTGCTTTTTAGTTATTATATGAATTTCATTATATATTGCTTGATTTATTGTATGTAATTGTGGTAAAGTATAGAGATACTGCAAGATAAATTCTACTAAACGCTAAACAACAACAACAACAATAAAAAATGTTGAATATCCGTTTCCTCGTACAAGGATGATGTCAGAAAACAATTAAACCTTAATAGCAACAACTACATAATAAATAATTAAATACAACATAAATTATTTACTTACCAGCTGGCAGTTGTCCTGCCCCTACAGGCGCTCCTATATAACTACAGATCCTATAGAACCACAGAAGATTTATCTGTGAAACGAGTTGAACTTCTTACATAGCGAATAGCCTGTAATCCTCAATGAGAGTTGTATTTATCAAATGTCTAGTTCTATTTCTAAAATATCGCAGATATATCGACCTATAATAAAGATGAATTTATCATGTAAATAGTGTTGATAATAACATACAGCGCTGCCAGGAGCATCGGAATAGCTAAATGAACGACAGAGACTAGAGGGACAGCCTTAAATAGGGTTTGGAGTTCAGTCTACGCAAGGTTATTTGACACCTTTATTAAAGGCCGCACTGGACTTCATAAGTGTAAATATATTTTATAACTGGAAGAAGCAACATGGTGAGAGTTCTGAAGAGAGGAAGGTTATGTTTAATAGAGGATATCATGTAAACCAATCTCTGTACTTTACGACAATTACGTGCAGCAAAACAAGCAATATTATGAAATACGACAATTACATGCAATAAAACAAGCAATATACAATGCAGTAATGCAGTTATAAGTTAATAACATGCAGTATGACTATGCAGTAATACAGTAAAACAAGCAGTATGCAATGCAGTAATACAGTAATAACATGCAGTATACAATGCAGTAATACAGTAATAACATGCAGTATGCAATGCAGTAATACAGTAAAACAAGCAGAATACAACGCAGTAATACAGTTAAAACATGCATATAATATGAAATACGCAAACGTCACAAATACAATACATTCCTTTCATTTTGTCATTGCTTATCGATCCCTTGAAGATAATGCTAAAGGAGGTCATAGAAGGTAGAATGGAAGGAAATAGAAACAGAGGCAGACCAAGGTTAGAAATGTTGGATGATTTAAAAGCTAAAAAGCTACGGTTAACGTCAGTTTCCTCACTCGAAAGCGATGTCAGTAACGGGCTTTAAGATAGAAAAACTAGATAGCAAAATCAGAAAGAAAAACTAGACAGGAGAAAGCGTCAGATTACAGAAAGAGAACAAATAAGCCTCAAGTCAAGATCTTCAATTCCTGCTGGCTGGGGGGAGGGAGGTTGCAAATTACCAAAATGTTGACATCATATTGAAATTTGATACAATACAGAGAGATCAAGGCTGGATCCAGGAGGAACTAGCAGGGGGGGGGGGGTTTACACCAGCCCCTTTCTATATTTCACACAAGCTATAAATTAATAAACTATTAACGACTATTTTAAAATAGAGTAAAAGGTCATTTTGATAGAGCAAATGGTACTCTCAACAACCTCGTATTTTTGAAGCATTATAAATGGGAAGTGAGTTATTTTTCTCTTTTGTTCAAATTTTTTGCCAATTTGAAAAATTCAAACAAATAATTACTAGAAATTAAAAGAACGTTATAGAGAAATTACCGAAAAATTAACATTACTGAAAGTGTTTAAATAAATTAACTGTAAAGTATATTTTAAAATAGAATAAAAGGTACTCTCAATAACCTCACAGTATTTTTTAAGCATTATAAAAGGGAAGCGCGAGATTTTTTCTCTTTTGTTCTAATTTTTGGCCAATTCGAAAAATTCTAAAAAGAAAGTAGAAATGAAAAGAACGTTATAGTGAAATTACCAAAAATAAACATTACAGTAAGAGTTTAATTGGTTTATCTGGACAGAAATATTAACAATAAATCACAAATAAGACATTTGTCAAGTGAACAGTAGAGTCTGTGGCGCAATTCTTATCTCCTTTGATTCCATGTTGTCTCTTACATTTGTTGGTCCAATCGTTCAGCTACTCATAAAGCGAAAACAAGAAAGGAAAGCAGCGAGAAACCACTTTAGAAGCCATATTAATCTCCGGATCAAAGTTATAGGCTATATTAATTGAGTGGATAAGTCACAGGCCATTACGAAGGGATTAATTCTTTGATCGATGGAGTGCTCTTAATGGAGCGTGAAAAGCATCATGTGAGCAGGAATATGTACCTTGGACCCGCCGCTTTGCAGAAAAAGAGAGGGAGGGAGAAAGAGATAAAGAGAGAGGAATGAGAAAGAAAGAGAGAGAGAGAGAGAATGAGAGAGACAGAGTAAGGGAGGGAGAGAAAAAGAAAGAGAAAGAGAGAGTGTGTGAGAGAGAGCATAAAGCGATGCCACACTAACTGATCAAGCATTTAGATAATCTCTGTCATAACAGAGAAACAGTAACAAGTTCTTCACGTGGATGATACATCAAAGAAAGCGTTTTAAGACCAACTGAAATATTCCATTGTTTTAAAGTAATTACTGCCATCACCAGTCCATCAATGGATCGAGTAATGACACATAAAATACCTCAGGCGCTCACATGTGTTAACTCACATAAAACACATAATTAAACTGATTTATAGTCAGGCATAGGGGGTCCACCTCGTCATAAGCAGAATCCCTCAATGGTACATATGAACAAGAATGAGTACTGTTAGATGATTTAGAGTTCTACTAATATGTAGACTTGAAGAGGAAAATGGAAAACAGAGAAGAGTGGATGCGTTATTTAACTTATATACGATGAATCTTCCAGTAGGCAGTGCACTGAGAGAGAGAGAGAGAGAGAGAGAGAGAGAGAGTGAGACATAGTCAGAGAAAAACAGTCTCTACCAGTATTTGTAAGCGTACACCGTATATAAGGAACAGAAAGAGAATCCACCTCAAAACTAAATTTTTTAAAAAAACATCTGTTCTTTATGATTTTAACCTGGAACCCAAAGATCAGTTGTGCGTCCCTCAGTGAGCAGGATGGAAAACAAGAGACCAAGTCTTAAAGCTTTAACTGAAGCGTTTTGAAGCTCTAATAGTTAAATTGTTTAACTTTATCTTTAAGGTATACAGATGGCAGGATTAGTTATACTATTGGAGTTTATGTCAGAGTGCCTTCAAGAGATAATAATTTATTGATAAATGCATTAATAAATTTATAAATGTATTAAGAAATAGAAAGGATAGGACACATTCTAAGGGGGGATGTCTATTAATAGAGGTCATAGAAGGTAGAATGGAATGAAGAAGAAGCAGAGGCAGGCCGAGATTAGGTATGTTAGATGATTTAAAGACCCACGCATATGTGGACTTGAAAAGGAAAGCGGAAGACAGAGAAGAGTGGAGGCGTTATATACCATGGACCTGCCAGTAGGCAGTGCACTAAGAGAGAGATACTGGTTGCTATTCTCCGTATTTGATCAAATCTGTGTTGTGGCCTAAACGTAAATTCAGTTTCACACAACGTGGACCTGCCATTAGAAAAACAATGAGAAACCCATAGCATCAATAAAAAAATATCCTGATCCGTAAGTCTAAATAGATTATAGAAATAATGAGAGCAGGTTGAATTGCACGAACAGACTGTGTTTTTCTGGGGCCTGCAATTTCAGAAGTAGGATAGATCACAGGGAGAAGGACATGGGGGGAGAGAGAGAGAGAGAGAGAGAGAGCGAGCGAGAGGGAGAGAGGGTGAATAACTGAGACCTATTTTATTGCCTAAAAGCCTCAAAGCACACAACGCTTTACCACCGTCAGATTGTCTTTGTTTTGATAGTCTTTGTTCTGTAACCAGGTCTCAATTAACCCTCAACCTACTGGCAGTGGTCCAGTTACGTCCCCTACCCTCACTCAATCCCCAAAGGTATCCTACACTCCTACAGTAACGACACAGGGTTCTCTATACACCACACGGTGAGCAATTGTGCACTCTTTCCAGTTTCCACTCCCCTTATTTTTAAAGATCCGAATCTTATTCCACTTCAATCTTCACTTTTCTACTAACGTCGCAATGAAAATTTGAGCAGTAAATAATTTAATTAGATTTGCTTTAGCCAGTGGCGATGTCGGTAAGATATTCCATCGCGGATCAGTACGTGGAGGGTTCAAATCCTGGGATCTCCCGTCGCTGACATCGCTTTTGAGTGAAGAAACTGACGTTAACATTAGCTTTACCAGTTTTTTTAGATTTGAGAGTCTGTGCTTAAGAGACTGATAACAAGTTTCTAGAATCACGTGCAATCACTTCAGTAGTAGATTGATTTGAAAATTACCATCAACTACTATTAACTACTATTAACTACTATTAACTACTATTAACTACTATTAACTACTATTAACTACTTTTAACTACTATTAACTACTATTAACTACTATTAACTACTATTACACAACAAAAGGCTATTATCTTAATCTACAATAACATTACTACAAACTTACGTAGGTAATTACCACCCTTACGTATGTTCCCATCAAATAATCTTTATTTAGTCCAACTTATTTACATAGCTGTCCGTTAAAACCTATAGGCTACTGTTAAAGTTAACCCAATTTTTTTTACTCTAAACACTCTCATTCATTCTCTAAATTACGATTTGGCTTTCACACATTCATTCTTTCGACCTATTGTGTTTACGGTTGTAAATAGACCGCAGCAGAACCTGCAAACACAAGTCGTACCTTACAAGTCATTCTTTAACATGTTAGAACTCTACTATTAGTCGATAACTAAGCAATCTCTTGAAAGAATAATCCATAGTATAGAGTAATATATAGGTGCAGCTGAACCTAAATGATTAAACCTGACTCTAGATGATTAAAGTCTCAATAATCCGCTGATATTGATTGATTCGCTACTGTTCACCTCACAAAGAAGCTGTGGCAGGCTGTATGGTAGCTTGTTCATTTATAAGCCTCAGGTGTCGCATAGTTAACATCGATTACAAGAAAGGTCCTCAATCCATGGACCGCGGTCATGTATTTCTCTCATTAGTGATAGTTCAATAGTGATTCTCTGTAGCTCAAATGTATCGGCAGAAGCAATATTCTCTTTTTAAATTCCTGTTGCTATTACTTCGTCTATTAATCCGTCTAACTGAGGAAGGCAACGGGAAACCATCCAAACCATTCCCAAACCAGCCAAACTATTCCCAAGCTATAGGCTACATAAGGTTTGGATAAGACATAGACTTTGTGAAGGGATTAACTTGTTGATTTAAGGAGTGCTCTTATGGAGCGAGAAAACAGACTTTGAATATGAATATGTACCTTGAGCCTGCCACTTGGCAGTGCACTGATGAGAGCTATTATATCAAACTTTATCAACTGTTATTTATTTTACTTGTATTGCATGTTTATTTCGTTTGCCTGGTTATTTTTCAATTTGTATGACTGAGGGGTGGTCAAATAGGAAGGTTACTTGTGCTTTTACGGCCTTGTTTGGGTATGTCACTGTATATTTTGAGTGCATTGAATTAAACATGGTTTTCTCTCTCTCTCCTTCTCCTAGTACACGGTCTAATGGCAAGTCCATGGCATATAAAGCCTCCACTTTTCTCTGTCTTCCGCTTTCCTCTTCATGTCCACATGAGTGGATCTTAAAATCATCTAACATACCTAATCTCGGCCTGTCCCTGCCTCTTTTTCCTTCCATTCTACATTGTCCGGGCCCCCTTCCATTATATAGACCACTAGTAGTGCCCACATTTGAAAAAATTCGAGGTAGTGGGACTGTTCGAGTTACCTCTCGTACCCACCCCTCCCCCCTAACCCCCTTAACGTCCTTAAAACAAATTTACGCTTAGAAATTGCCGTAGAAACAATGAAAATATAGTTTAACTTTTTTTCGTCGGGCCTAAGGGGAGAGGGGCCCGGGCCCCCTGGGCCCCCTGGATCCGCCACTGAAGATTATACAGCTTCCTACGGATACGGATTGGCTCTGTTAGAGGTCGGTCTTTAGAGCTCTGTATGGGCTTTGTTAAAGGGTTAAGTGGTTTATTGTTTTGTTTACAATTACGATTTACTATTGTTTATTTATTAGGTTCAATCAATCAATCAATTAATCAATCAATCAATAAGAATTTAACGTCCGATTGCTTGCCATACGGCAATGTCAGGGACGTCAATAACAGTTTATATTACTAATTTATGATGTTAATTATTTGTGCTGCATTTTATGTTGCTAATTTAATTAGTTATTTTATTACCTTCTGATGTTTTTTTATTTTGTTGTATTTTGTTACATCGTTTATTTATTTTTTAGTACGGATACGGAATAGCTCTGTCAGAGGCCGGTCTTTAAAGCCTTGTGGGGGCTTTTTTTACAGGATAATAAGGTTTACTGATTTTTTAAAATTATTATTTACCTTGTTTATTTATTAATATCGAATATTTATACCGACATCACCACGGGCTCCAGGCAGTGCCGATGTCGTATTTTTATGTTATATTTTTATGTTTTATTATTAATCCATATTATTAATGGGTTCACTCGTGTTGTGCCCGGGTGTGGTTGGACCACTGCAGAATAGGAAAACCGCAAACAATTTGCAGCGCGTACGAAAGAGGCGACTAAGGCAGGAGCTGAGGATGGCAAGAGGGGACCCGCCTCACCGTGAAATATTTTCCCCAGGATTAAATGGTATTTAATCCATCTTACTGAGGAAGGCAACGGGAAACCACCTCAGAAGCCATACTTTTCTCAAGCTATATGCTACATAAGGTATGGATAAGACCTAGACTTTGTGAAGGGATTAACATGTTGATCTAAGAAGTGCTCTTATGGAGCTAGAAAGAATAGAGAATAGAGCTTTGAGAATGAATATTTACCTTGAAGCTGCCACTAGTGCCCCGAAAAGAGAGATTATTAATGTTTCTGCACATTGGAGAGTTTTGATATGCCATTTAAATCATTAATTAATTAATTTCTTTTTATTATTATGCCTGTGGATAATTCTATTGTTATTATTATTTATTATCGTTAAGATTATTAATATTGAAATAAAACACATAAATACACAAAAGGTTAGAGAGAGCGAAGAGTGAATAATTATTGTTAAAGTCGATGATGACACACTGTTTAGAAAATAAATTCTTCTACGTAACACTATGATAAAACGTGCCAACCAATCCTAGAGCGATGATCATTCAATTACAAAATCATAGGAGATCATTTTGACTTGTCATTGGCACGTATCATTCAAATGCAAATTTAACAACGACAACAAAAACAACAATAACAGAAATAACAACAACTATACGCTTGAAGTGCTACTGTTATCCATGACAACATTGAGCACTGTGGAACCAAATTAAAACCGATGAGCAGAGTGAGGGTACCATAAACGGTGCGAGCCAAATCCGGGTAATCAGTTCAAGGAAGGGTACTAGCGGAAAGGCGGTTTACGTGTTGGTCTCATTTATTATATCTAATTCTCAATTGATTAATTGTACCTTTATTATAGATATTGAATCGTAGTTATTTGATATGATTAGCTCACCCCATGGTCAGATGCCTTATGCGCTTTACCTTTTCTTTATTTGAGACTTTTCCAACATTTAAATTTTTTAGTAGTTTCTGGAGCCTAGGCGCTCACCAACCGAATGCCCTTTCTTCCGTTGGTTTAGATATTAGTGCTTTAGTCGCCTTCTACGACACATGCCGTAACCGGTTGGTCAATTCTTCAAACAACCCGGACACAACACGGGGAAGCCGGACACAACACAGGTAACAAATTTATTTTAAAATATTTATTTGATATTATCTCGAGTGAAGAAAGCCACGGGAAACCACCTCAGAAGCCATACTTTTCCCAAGCTCTAGGCTACATAAGGTATGGATAAGGCATATACTTTGTGAAGGGATTAACTTGTTGATCTAAGGAGTGCTCTTATGGAGCGAGTAAGCAGACTTTGAATATGAATATGTACCTTGGACCTGCCACTTGGCAGTGCTCTGATGAGAGATCTCGATTGATTGGTTACAACTTTACTGCAGATAAGGAATCCTAATTCTTGATAGGTGCAATTGATAAGTGAGAAGTAATTCATCCGTCATTATCAATTGATATGTGATAAGTAATTGATAAACTGAGGTCATTTGATAATAGAGGCCACACATTTGATAAGGGATCTCTCAGAGGACCAGCTCTGGGTTTCTTTACGACGTGCTGATGCTCTCAAGCCATGAACCTTTTGTCTTAGCCATGTGCATGGTTTAGCTAAGTGCATGGCTTAGCCAGGTGTAGCCATGTGCATGGTTTAGCTAAGTTCATGGCTAAGCCAGGTGTAGCCATGTGCATGGCTTAGACGGCATGTTATTTAGCCAGGAGTATGGTTTAGCCAGGAGTATAGTTTAGCCAGAAGTATGGTTTTGCAAGGAGTATGGTTTAGCCAGAAGTATGGTTTTAACAGGAGTATGGTTTAACCAGGAGTATGGTTTTGCCATGAATATGGTTTTGCCAAATTTTTATAGTCTATTTGGTATCCATCCCGTTGCTATCTCATAGAACTACATTCCTGTTCAATCCTGTAGAAAATATATCATTAGTTGAACAGAAATCTTCCCAGATAGACGACTGAACATTATTAAGAAAGTTTGTATAGCTGAAGTGTCAGCTTGAATTCACTTCAGGTCGATTATTCACAAAGCTTTAAATGCGGCACCACCAATTGCCCTCAAGACATCAACTACATGCGACACTAGGGCGTTTATATAACATGCTCGGTTGTCACGGCCTAAAGTTCTGCGTGGAATGCTAATTTATCTGCATTAATTTACAAGCGCATTATACAGTATGCCGCAAGTGTAGCAACGAATCAGGTTTCACTTGTCAGTCGCCGTCAAATTACATGTTTAACTATCATACATTTTTGTTTATCAGTGGTAATGACGAGTCACCGGCGGTCCAGGAATCTACCTAACATGCGGGCAGTTCAGCTGAAATAAATAAATAAATAAATAAGTAAATAAATAAATAAATAATATAAAAATAAATAAATGAATAAATAATAAATAAATATATAAATAAATAAAATAAATAAATAAATAAATAAATAAATAACAAAATAAATAAATAACGAAATAAATAAATAAATAAATAATTAATTGATTAATAAAATGCTTACTTAATTATTAATTACTAATTATATTTAATAATAAATAATAAAAAAGTTGATAAAAGCTAATGTTAACGTCAGTTTCCTCATTCGAAAGTGATGTCAGTGACGGGTGAGCCAAGGATTTGAACCTCGCACATTCTGATCTACAGTCGAATATCTTACCGACCTCGCCACAGGCTCCAGCCAGTCCAGTGACCAGCACCTGTAAGCTTAAATATTACTTTCTTTAATTTCATATCAGGACTGCATGCAGGATTTTGGGATTTTGCAAAGATGTTTTTACCATTTTGTTTTTGCTCGGTATATGAATTTGGTCCTACTGTGCTCCTTGGACGTTATGTAACTGTCAACAATAGTACAGTTGTTGTTGTTGTTGCTGTTGTTGATGTTGATGTTTTTGCTGTTGTTGTTGTTGATGCTGTTGTTGAAATTGTTGTTATGTAGTGAAGAACTGGCAATGTTTTGGGGATTTTTGTAATATGAAATTTGATCGACCAAGTACAAATCTAACTACACGAAATCACATGGGCTTATATGGCGTCGTCTGCATAACTTACTAGATATTCCGATATAGACGTCAGTCGCCGCCTCCGAACATATGCGGTTGTTGATTGCGACAAAGAGTAGTATAGAATACTTAGAACATATCGACTGTGCAATATCCGTAATTTATATGTATTCTGTACTTTATTTGTTTCTGATCTCTTACCTAATCACTGCCTGTTTTGAGTCCGGAGCTTAGATTAAGAAAATAACATCTGCAAACTTTCTTTAAGAGTCGACCAACACTAATACTGATTGTAAAACAAGTTTCTTCAAGTGTAAAGATAGTAAATCTTGTATGACATATTACTATACTGGAAGGGCTTGTCCTTTGTTACTTAACCTATTTATTGATATTATAAGAAAGAGTTGCAGAGATAAAGTTAGTGGTCTAAATTGTTGACTGCTGGTATGAATGTGTTCACTAAACTTACCAATTTGGCACAACAGTTAGGAAATAGAGTAATGAGAGATAGGTGGATAGAGATGGTTAGTAAGAAAGAGAGAGAGAGAGAGAGAGAGAGAGAAAGAGAGAGAGAGAGAGAGAGGGAGACGCATATGAACATACAATCAAAGAGTCTCTAGTCCTGTGTAACTATGCTTTTAAATACTTTAACAATCCACCATTGCCTCATTGATAATTTGCCTTTAACTCTTTAATATCTCCCAGTTGGGCGTACACAGAATCTTCAAAATCTCTTTTTCCCACAAAGCTTGGAGCCCTTCTTTTTCCCACAAAACTTGGAGCTCTTCTTTTTCCCACAAAACTTGTAGCTCTTCTTTTTCCCACAAAACTTGGTGCCCTTCTTTTTCCCACAAAACTTGGTGCCCTTCTTTTTCCAACGAATCCTGGAGCCCTACGTTTGTCAAGTATTTCATAATCCTCCAGATCTTCTAGGACTTCCCTCTTGCCTACAAAGCCAGGAGCCCTCCTCTTGATCACCTCTTCTTCCAGATTCTCCAGTATGTCTTCTACCATTCGTTTTCCTACGAATCCGGGTGCTCTTCGCTTAGGAAATAAGTCAGAGTTCTCCAGGTCTTCCATCATGTCATTCAGCTCCTGTTTTCCAACGAAACCTGGCACTCTACGCTTACCAACAAGCTCAGATGCTTTGCGCTTCACATCAAATCGAGGAGCAAATCTTTTTCCAACAAATGCAGGTGCTCGACGCTTTTCAAAATCATCAGATGTTTCCATCAAACCGTCTACTGGGGACTCTACCAGTTCGTCGTCTCTTTTTCCTACAAATCTTGGTGCTCTTTTTTCTTCAGTTTCCTCATCTTCTCTTTTCCCAATAAACCTTGGTGCTCTTTTTTCTTCAGTTTCCTCATCTTCTCTTTTTCCAATAAACCTTGGTGCTCTTTTTTCTTCAGTTTCTTCATTTTCTCTTTTTCCTACAAATCTTGGTGCTCTTTTTTCTTCAGTTTCCTCATCTTCTCTTTTTCCTACAAACCTTGGTGCTCTTTTTTCTTCAGTTTCTTCATTTTCTCTTTTTCCTACAAACCTTGGTGCTCTTTTTTCTTGAGTTTCCTCATCTTCTCTTTTTCCAACAAATCTTGGTGCTCTTTTTTCTTCAGTTTCCTCAATTTCTCTTTTTCCTACAAATCTTGGTGCTCTTTTTTCTTGCATATCCTCATTTTCTTCAGTTCCCTCATTTTCTCTTTTTCCTACAAATCTTGGCGCTCTTTTTTCCTTTTCTTCCTCTCCTTCCCTCTTGCCAACAAACCTAGGACCTCGCTTGTCTTCAGGATCTTTTAGAAGGTGAGCTGTTTCATCTTTACTTGAATTTGGTGACTCTGGATTTCTCACCTCTTGTCCTATGATGTCCTGAGATGAAGAAGTATCACTTCCCTGACTGCAACTTGACTCACCATCACTGTACGTCTTAGCTATAGACAAATCCGATGCTATCTTGGTTGCCGCCTGAGTGGAAAGCCTCAAAGAGCCGTCATGCGGATATTTAGCTTCGTTCAGTTGATGCTGTTCAACTGGTAAATTCCCGGCGAATAGGGAGTGGGATTTTCCACTGTGTCCAGCTTCTTCTAAAGCTCTATCTCCTGAAGAAACCTTTTCTTCTTTAATGTTTGAGTTCAGTTCTGACATCTCTTCAAGATCACCCTCGGATTGTTCTCCCAGATGCTTCAGAAGTTCTTCTTCCATGATCTTTCTGTCTTCGTTTATCGATTCTTCTTTGGTTTGTGACTCGTGTGGAATTTTCTCGAGAGAAGACTGCGAAAGTTTCGTTTGATTTGGAGTTTCAATAATTTCATGGTTATTGTTTGCGTCGTTGTGGTGGTCTACAGCCTCTCTTCTACGCCTGTGATGATTGTTAACATTGAGCCTCATTTCTGTGAGAGGTCTTCGTAAAGTTTCATCTCCGAGATAGAAATTCTTCCACAACGCTCTGCCCGGTAACCATAAAGAGTGATAATCAGGTATGACATCATCACTATCTGTGTGTACGTACTCATATTCAGAACCCACGTCATCGTTTATTGGGCTTTCGTCATCGTCCAACATTCTGACGTCTTGATTAAATTTGTTTGCGCTGAAATAAGGGTAGGGCATAGCTCGGCGGCCCACATAGGCGGGCGCCCTCTTGTCGCCCAAACCATTGGGCCATGAGTGGGGCTGTGGACGACGAATTGTTTGTTGACTTGTTGCAAGCGAGGGTTCTAAGGAAGAGTCTAATTCTACAACAATAACAACAACAGCAGCAACAACAAGTGTCAACAACAACAACAACAACAACAACAACAATAAGTGTCAACAACAACAACAAGTCGCGACAACATCAACAACAACAAGTGTCAACAAAAACAACAACAGGTGTCAACAACAACAATAACAACAACAACAAGTGTTAACAACAGTAACAACAACAAGTGTCAACAACAATAATTGTCAACAGCAACAGCAACAATTGTCAACAATAACAAAACGTGTCAACAACAGCATCAAAGGCAACAGCAACAATTGTCAACAAAACAACAGCAACAACAAGTGTTAACAACAACAAGTGTCAGCAACAACAACAAGTGTCAGCAACAACAACAGCAGCAGCAGTTCTATGAAGTAATAGAGTCCCAAATGGGAGGTATATAAGGCTTCTTTTTAGTCCTTTTAGCTCAAATTCTCAAATTATATATTAATTTAGTTAGAAAAATGTCTTTAAAGCACGCATTGTCTCTAGGGACCTATCAATTATAGCCTAATTGATATTTTCACAACATTTTTGGAATTTCTTTAGTTTCTCAACTGTTTTTCACAATAAAAGTGACATCACATTTTAAATAGTGATATAATCTTTGGGACTTTCAAACTAAGAACAGAGAATAAGTTAGCGCTATGTTGTTCTTTAGTTCACTTAAAGATATTCCTGTGATATCTTTCTGAGTTAAGTTTGAATGAAGTGGTACGGTATATCACAGTAGAGCTTAGAATGAAGTGGTTCGGTATATCATAGTAGAGCTTAGAATGAAGTGGTTCGGTATATCATAGTAGAGCTTAGAATGAAGTGGTTCGGTATATCATAGTAGAGCTTAGCATGAAGCGGTACATTGTATCATAGTAGAGCTTAGAATGAAGTGGTACGGTATAGCATGGTAGAGCTTAGAATGAAGTGGTACGGTATATCAGAGTAGAGCTTAGAATGAAGCGGTACGGTATCTTGTAGTAGAGCTTAGAATGAAGCGGTACTTTATATCATAGTAGAGCTTAGTATGAAGTGGTACGGTATATCATAGTAGAGCTTAGAATAAAGCGGTACTTTATATCATAGTAGAGCTTAGTATGAAGTGGTACGGTATCTCATAGTAGAGCTTAATGTCTATTTAGCGTAGGGGTAACGTCATGGAGTTTTAAACGACAGATCCTGAAGTGAATTGAACCCTCATGGGTTCGAATCCCAGCCGCGCGGATCTGAGAGTAATATCTCGGACATTCACTGGACTGGTTATACGGAAAATTGTCTAATTTGCCTAACGGATTAAACATGTGGTTTTAAAAGTGATAGATATCAACATAGTTGATTATTTACTATATTGCGTGTGTAATGTTTTGCTTAGCTTCCTTCATTCAATCCCCTATTGTTTACTAACCTTGACCTCCGTGATCCTGAGCAATAGGCTGATGACCTTTGAACCTGCTCTGTAGGGGTGCAGGCAGTCTACGGTACCATATGTAAGGGTTAGACACGAAAGATCTTCCACAGGTGTAGTTCAGAGTTACGAGTAGAGCAATGGTGAGAGGTAGTAGAAGATGGGCTGGTCTATTCAACGCCATTGCTCGGTTGTCTTTATAGTTGGTTTAACCAGTTATAGTAATTTTTTCAATTACTAACGACAGAATTAAGTTTATAGACTGGATCGTCCTGATAATAATATAATAACAATAAGTAAAACATTTAAGAAATCAAATCTACGTATAGAGCTAAGCTTAGTAATGTTGTTTCCCGGTAATATATGAACTGTATGTGGCAGTCTTTGTGGGGTGGACTTTGAATCCCTTGGAATAAATATATAAGTAAATAAATAATTTAATAAGTAAAAATCAATCATGTCTATGAATTGATCCATCAATCCATCACTCAATCTCTCAATCTCTCTATTTATAAATCCGTCACTCAATCTCTCAATCTCTCTATTTATCAATCCATCACTCAATCTCTCCATCTCTCTATTTATCAATTCATCACTCAGTCTCTTTATATCTCTATTTATCAATCCATCACTCAATCTCTCCATCTCTCTATTTATCAATCCATTACTCAATCTCTCAATCTCTTTATCTCTCTATTTATCAATCCATCACTCAATCTCTCCATCTCTCTATTTATCAATCCATCAGTCAATCAGCATCTCTTAATCAGTCACAAAATATCATATAAATTCTGACATTTTTTGAACCACGATGGAAAATAAAAATTTTAGTTTTTAGTACCTGGAGAGAGTTGGCACAGAGAGATAAACAGTTGATAAATGTATTAAGAAATAGGAAGAAGAGATGGATAGGACACATTCTAAGGGGGGAAGGTCTATTAAAAGAGGTCATAGAAGATGGAATGGAAGGAAAAAGAGGCAGGGGCAGGCGAGATTAGGTATGTTAGATGATTTAAAGACCCACTCATATGTGGAAATGAAGAGGAAGGCGGAAGACAGAGAAGAGTGGAAACGTTATGTACCATGGACTTGCCAATAGGCAGTGCACTAAGAGAGAGAGTTTTTAGTAGTTGTTAACAATGTGCACAGTTATATTAAAACGCCAGTTGTTCAACGTTCAAATGCGTTATTTAATGTTGTGTTTTTCATTCGTAGATGCTAGATGAATTCATAGCTAAAGCCCTAACTTATATTGACTTATATTAACTTATATTGAGTTATATTAACTTATATTAACTTACATGTATATTAGCTTAAATTAATTTCTATTAATTTCTATTAACTTATATTAACTTATATTAACTTATACTAACTTATATTAGCTTATATTCATCATCATCATCATCATCATCATCATCATCTTCCCTTAATCCCAGTTTAACCAGGGTCGGGATACCAATAGACTTTCTGCACCCCTCTCTGTCCCACACCATATCATCAGTCAATCCCCTATTTTTCATGTCCTTCTTAATTACCGCATCCCAAGTCAATTGTGGTCAAGAATGTATTAACACTTATATTAACTTATATTTACTTATATTTACTTAGATTAATCTATATAAACTTATATTAACTTATATTTACTTATATTAACTTATATTAACTTATATTAATTAATATTAACTTATAATAACTTACATTACATGTAAATCTTTATGTTTAGTATAGAAAAACCGTGCCTTTAAAGAATTAGTTCATTGTGTCTGACATTTTAAAGGGAACTAAAATCTTTATTAATGCAAGATATAGTTTCGTTCGTTAATACATAAATTAAGAGATTCCTAAGTTATATTAAATTATTTAACATCTAAGTTGTATTAAGATTCCGATAAATATGGATGCTGGGGTGATTTCCATTGCATTCTTCTAATTTTCCTTCAGTAGATCTTCATATTCTGCAATGCAAAGTAAGCGGTTGGACCATTTTACAAAACAACAAAATACAAAAGACTGAAGCTGAACTAATGTCATTACCAGGTTAAAGAGAAAGTCAGTGACATGTGGGCTCTGGATTTGAACTCAGTACCTATAAACCTCTAGTCGAAATCCTAATCTACTTAGCAAATGAATCAACTCCTAAGTTGTTAATATAGATTTTTGCTAAATGCACTCTTTTAGTTACGATTATTCTAATTAATTATTAGTATAAATTGTTAACTTAATTTAGCTAAACGCTTAATTTTACACATACTATGAGTGATATTTGATATCTATAGATTCTACGATTTTCACTCAGAATGTTTGCTACTGGAAGACACTGGCTAAGTACTTGAGACTAGCACAGAGCTATGAAGACACTGGCTAACTACTTGAGACTAGCACAGAGCTCTAAGGACACTGGCTAACTACTTGAGACTAGCACAGAGCTCTAAAGACACTGGCTAACTACTTGAGACTAGCACAGAGCTCTAAAGACACTGGCTAACTACTTGAGACTAGCACAGAGCTCTAAAGACACTGGCTAACTACTTGAGACTAGCACAGAGATCTGAATACACTGGCTAACTACTTGAGACTACCACAGAGATCTGAAAACTCTGACTAACCACAAGCTTTGACCAGCTCTTGTGAGTGAGGTCTCCGAAATGATTTGTGATTATAAGATTGCTTTAAAGCACTCATATAATCAGACAAACTACCGCAGGACCTAGGATACTATACTAGCCTGATTGACCTTTCATCCATCTTAGCTGCTTTCTCTATAAAAGCTGTAAGGCCAATTTAATGTCAGTTTCAACTCTCGAAAGCGATATCAGTGACGGGAAAGCCTAGGATTTAAACCCTGCTACTAATCCTAGGTTTATAACCTACTGATAGGTTTATAGCCTACTGATCAGCAGTCGAATATCTTACCGACATCTTGGTTCCATGCAGCTAAAAGAATTTTTTTATATTCAATTCTTAGTTGTTTTTTTTCTCTTCTCCTTGTGTTCTGCCAAATGGCAGGTCCAATGTATATATTCCTGCTAAGAGTCTACTTGACGCTCTTTCGAGAGCTTTCGTAAGTATACCTAGGCTCAAATAATTCTCTGCTAGTTCTAAAATGTAATGCAACATTTAGCTTTGAGTAGGACTATGTACCTACTGTTGTAGCTTCTCGGTGCTTTCAGCAGTCCTTCTGGAATTTCCCTTTAAAACAGACTCCTTTAAAGATTAAGTTCAGTAGCTTTCTCTGATGTGTATATCCTATTTTAATTCTGGTGTACATTTCAGAAATGGCGGACTACTGTTGTTACAGTTATTATAATATCTAATATCTCTACCTAAACCACGTGATAGTAACCAATGTTCTATTGTTGAAGCCGTTAAAACAATTTAAAGAAACAATGTGCGTGACATAACGGTGTTTATCGGCAAATAAATTAAATCTAGCTAAACGGCTGCACTGCTTGTCACACGATTAAAGGTCTCATGAAATCCAGCCATTAATTGAGGAATTGATCTAAACGTGCTTAAACTTATTCCGCAAGTGCGTAGCAGCGATCAGAGCAGCCGAATATAGAATTAGAGTTTTAATAAAACTGTTGTGGCATTTGATGTAGATCTGATTTTGAAAAGAAATGGTGGTCGTAACAATTCAAGTTTCTATTTAAGTCTAGTCTATTACGTTTCTATCAAAGTCTTATCCTATAACACATTTGTTAACACGTTAGCATTAGATTTTTAACTACATGTATATATAAATAGTAAAAGAAGGCTGGAGGCGTTTTATACCATGGAGCTGCCAGTAGGCAGTGGACTATGAGAGAGAGTGAGAGATTATATTCCCTTTTATATTTAGAATATAATTAGTGTCTAAATATAATTAGCTTAATACATTAAATTAAAGAACCAATGTGCGTGACATAACGGTGTTATGTCATTAAATTAAATACATTAAGTTAAACCTTTATTATTATTATTATTAAAATATAAAAAGATCAATTGAAATCAGAGGCAATTGGAAAACGAAAGGTATTTATAAAAGAGTAAGATATCCTATGATATAAATACTTCAAAGGACATAAAACAATGACCACGCAATGTCGCATTCGTACGTCGCCGATAGACGTCGCGATGTCGTCAATATTCGCTCATAAAAGCAAAAACAACGTAAGTAGGAAGTTGCAATGCAAACATTAATCAAGGCTTTGACACATCAACAACGCAATAATTCTTACTCTTCAGCGCTATGTACAATTTGCACCGGGAGTGCAAACAAAAAATCACTCTTTTATATAAAGATTCAAAATATGAACCGGATTTTGATTTTCATATAGAAGTAAATCTATACTTTCGGGACGTTTAGTGAAATACTGGGCATTATAATTTAATATGACTTAAAATTGCGACAATTTAAAATTTTGCCTAGATTTCTGAAAGAATGCCTGCTACGATACTAAGAGATGAAATAAAACAGCAGCTTGGTTTAAAATGCATTGTATGTATTTGCTTTACTATGACTTTATCTTCTCGTATAATGTAATTATGTTCGTATGATACCTATCTGCGGTTGTTTAGATTGTGTAGAAATAAACTAAGATTTAATATACTTTAACATCAAGCTCAGCGGGAGTGCTCATCCATTTTCATTACAATTCAAACGCAGTCCTTTCGTGGATAAGATTTTATCATTACAATATCATTAATGACCGTTATGAAACTTATGTCTTGGACTTTATGGTTTTATTGAACTATCAATTTGCTGTTTGTTCCATGTATAAATGTACGTTTTTTGCGGCTTGTCAGATTTCATGTAATAAACGATTATATTGTTACAGCATTGAGTCTACGCTAATAGTAACTGTGTTTATGATTAATCATAAATAGTCTGATTAACGGCTAATTAAAGGTGTTTTTTATGACGAATTGTTTGATAATTAGGTTAAACACAAAATTTACAACTGCTCTCTTCACCTTTATTTAAAGCGATTTATGTAAATATTGAATTTCATTAGATTTCATAATTTCATGAATGATTTGTTTGATTGATTTATAGCTTAATCGATTGATTAATTAGTTGATTGATTAATTGGTTGATAGATTGATTTAGAGCAAATTCGTCGTGCAAATATTTGACGGGAAAATTCAAAAACAATTTTCGTTAATAAAGCATTAGGATACTCTTTCATATCCAATTTTAAGTTGTTAATTTCTACCTCCACACCAAAGACACCCAGAGCTCGATTATTTAGGATATTGCCTCACCTAGGGGGGGGGGGGGGGGGGGGGAGTGAAGGGGCCGGGCAATTATCTGATCAGATATATTCCTTCATTTCTTACAGTAATATTTTTCTAAGAGGGGTAAATCACGCAGCCATGTGGATTCAGAATTGTGGCCTCAGCCAAGTGGGTTGAGAATTGTGGCTTCAGCCAAGTGGCTTCAGTTTCTGCGAATTGAATACAGACTGCGAGAATGAAATTAATTAAAAAGTTATTCTACGTTAATTTTAAACACGATTCGAGCTACGACAGTTAAATTGCTGTGATTTATCACAGGCCAGTGTTTAGGCTTTGTGCCTTAAAGAACAGACAAAAGAGCTAAATGTTGGAATAACGCCTTTGCAATGAGCTGTAATTTCCGTACGGTGTTTGGCTTTATTAGAACGTTTTATAATTGATTAAAAATTAATTTCAAATTGTCACGAAAATTTCTGATTTGTTCTTTGCGGTTGGCACTTATGGAAACAACATGGACTGGTATACGAAGTTCTTATGACGTTGAATAGCATTGATTCATCCAGACAGTTTCTTAAATAGCTATTAGGAGCTTTGAGGACTATAATAAACCTTTTTTCACTCAGTGCACTGCCTACTGGCAGGTCCATGTTATATAACGCCTCCACGCTTCTTTGTCTTTCGTTTTACTCTTCAATAAAGCTTCAAGGTCTTAAATTAGAAACTAGTTATATTGGTAAAGCTAAAAGCTAATGTACAGCCAATGTTAGCGTCAGTTTCCTCACTAGAAAAGCGAAGTCAGTGACGGAGAAGCCCAGGATTTGAACCCCGCACATACTGATCAACGTACATAGGTAATTGTGCATATTATACTGACTATACATGTCCAATTTTACATGTACGAATATTGAAGTTCATAATATAATTTAGATTTCATTTGGTTATGCTCTTATACCAAATATAATAAGATTTATATGTATTAAACTGTAAATGTTCGAAAAAAAAAAAAAAAGCAGGAAACCATGTACAAATCACTCTGTAAATTCATTCACCTATTGCCTTTAAAATAATCATTAGGCTACGTGGTTAATATACTACGTGGTTATCTGTCAGTCTCTAATACTACACTTACTATTTCTGCGTACACGACAGTTGTATATTCGCTGTAGTTTCAAATTTACTTTTTTGTCAAATCTTTGATTCAAATGAAATCTTCAACCCTTTGATTCAACTTAAATCTAAAGTCTTTAAATCAATTTTACATATCAAATATATCAGAAATCAGATTTCATTTAGAATATTTGTACCTTTTATTGTTTAATTAAAAGCTTGTAAAGCTAATGTTAACGTCAGTTTCCTCACTCGAGAGCGATGTCAGTGACGCGCGATCCCAGGATTAGTTAAATTACTTGGCTTATTTTCATTTTTGTGCACTGACTAGGTGCTGTACTTAGTTTTATCGCACTGCGCACAGAGCTCTTGCTCTTTCCTAAAGTCCCTGAGTTCATCCCTATATGAGGAAACGGACGTCCAACCTTTATTATTATTATTTATTTCATGGTAGCCACTTTCACTTTCTCTGAGTACTCAGTCGTCATCGTGTGGTGCTTTGGCGCCTGTTTGTGTAATTTCTGCAGACACGTCTCTGACATTGCTTTATAGTGAGGAACGTGACGTTAAATTCTTATTGATTTGATCTGTAATGAACCTGCAAAGCCGATATTTACGTTTGTTTCATCTCCCGAAAGCGATCAGTCAATCAATCATTAAGAATTTAACGTCCGGTTCCTCGCCATTGATAGATTAGACTCTTGGCCTATGAGAAAGCCTAACTCAGAACATTGTTCTAATGACGAAGACCTTCAGTCAATCCATCAATCACTCTATCAATCAAGTGATCAATCAATCAATCCATCAATTACTCTGTCAATCAATTTATCGATTAGGCTCTAGGCCTATGAGAAGGCCTAACTCTGAACATGGTTCTAATGAAGAAGACCTGTAGGGCTGCCACTATTGTGATGAAGACACTGAGAAGTGAGGAGTAGAATCTGATAGACTCGCCTTGTTGAGCCACGAGATAGAGATCAGATGAGGCTGACTGTCTGATGACTGCTTGACTCTCAGACATCTGATGAACCGTTTGGTGCAGGTATGATAGCGAGTCCTATATCAATATCAAGTACAATGAAAGAATGAATGAATGAATGAATTAATGAATGAATGAATTAATGAATGAATGAACAAACGAAAGAACAAAAGAACATTTCATAACATTTAAAGTCGAGCTAATCCTTTCCATTCTTTTCCATACCCACATTCCCAATGTCTCCAGTTTCCTGATATTGTCTTTCGTTATGGCTTTTTTTCGTTGGTCCCATGTTTCACGTCCATAAAATAGCGTTGTCCATACCAAGGTTGTCACCATCTTTATCTTTGTGCCCTTCTTTAGACTTTTTATTCCTAAAAACAAAAAGGAAAGAACTCTCCTATTCGGTAATAGGAAAGTTCTTTCCTAGATCTAATTAGTATGACCTAATTTTTTTGAACTCCTTACCAGTTCCAAGTTCGAGCCAACTGTTATAACATTGACTTCACCTCTATTCTGGGACACACCAACCACTTTACTATATTAGCAGATAATTAGCATTGATGATGGCCGAGCTGGTAACCTGCTTGTACGCCAAGCCTAGTCAAAGGCTATTGGTTCGATATTTAGGTGAACAGTATCTAAATGGATATTTGAGAAAAGGAAACAGACGTTAAATTTAGCTCAACAGGTTGAGGTAATAATTAAATAACTACAGACAGAACGTCGTATTAAATTCCACACTAGGCTGTTGTAATATTTAAATGATTACAGATAGAACGCCATGTAAATCTACTCACTAGGCTGATGTAACAATTAAATGATTACAGAGAGAACTTACAGTGAAGTTCCTCACTCCAAGATCAAAGTTGTTGTAGTCGAACATGAAATCTCTCCACAGCTCTGGGTCATAGGACAGCATGTAGAGGTGGACAAGCTGAGGTTTGAACCCACGACCTGTGTACTGGCTCATCAGACACAGCGAGTATATACCTGCAGCGCAGAGATACGATTAATCGCTGGGTTAGTCTGAAAAAATTAGTTTTAGCTTTTAGTGAAAATCAGTTGAAAGGTATTTAATAGAAAAGTGTGCAAGGAATAAGTTGATATTTTCTTCGTGTATAAGGAATAAGTTGATATTTTGTTACAAAATTGAACATATTTAAAGATTGTATCTTTAGGGTTAATACTAAGTATCTCCCCCACTATGCAAAGCCAAACGTGAACATTTAAATACAAAGTGTAGGTGTAACGTTATGATTAGAAGCTTGAAGGGTTTCGTTTCAAGCCGTCAGGTGTACCGGTGTACCCTGAAAGAAGAATTTATCCCAGGACCTCAGGAACAGCCATTTAAACCTACACCCTGTTATCAAACGCGCTTACACTATCAATCGTATAGTTAGGGTCGACTAAGCAGGAAACTATTTTGTCCAATGGAGCTAACAGATCAGTCACTTTTAGTCACTGCTTGATTGTTGCAATACATAAAACAAGTTATTTTTAAATATATTTTAGAATTGAGAGGAGGATCTTCAGTAGACTTGCACCGTTTTTGATCAATTCTCTTTCCGCATCTGAGCTTTTCTGATTGCATTCGGATAGGTCAGTTGGTACAGTCTATGATGTGTGAGTCGTCCCTGATGTCGTCAGCAGACAAAATAATCTACGATTTTGTTGTCAACTTTCTATCCTCGTTTAACAGATTTGCTAGCGTCATCTGATGGAATAATTTATTGTTTTGTTAGCTTCATCTGGACGAATAATTTATGATTTTGTTTTCAAATTTTCTTTTACTCTATTATTTTCATTTGTAAATTGGATGTGTGTTCAACCACCTAACAAACTGACTATCAAGTCTTCCTGCGATGATGTTGCTTTCAAACTGCACGAGAAACTGAAAGCATCCATCAAAGATGTGGTGTCAACGTCCGATGAATCATTGCAGCTACCGTCAAACCTACACCATGACAAGAAGGAGCTGCTGGAAGAACTAGTAAAAATTGAATAATGTAGTCGGGATTTATTTTACTGAACCTGTATGTTGTATGCTGATGTCCAATGCATTCTCGTGTTTGTTGTATCTCTCAGCTACCACTAAACCATCAGGTCTGTGAATCCTCAGGTCCACCACTGTCAATGAATTGCCCATAACCTATGTGATCAATAACTCACACTATCACAAATCAATCAGCAAATCTATGGATCAAGTGTAAAATTGAAAGATATTCACCTATCTTACTGTTGCTATTATTTAAAACTTTACCAACTGTTATTGCTTTTACTTGTATTGCATGTTTATTCCGTTTGCCTGGTTATTTTTCATTTTGTATGATTGAGGGGTGGTCAACTAGATAGGTTACTTGTGACCTCTTTGACGGCCCTGTTTGGGTATGTCACTGTATAGTTTGAGTGTATTAAAATAAATTTTTCCAATTTTGAAAAAAAACTAATCCAGGATTAGTGCATTATATGAAACTCTCGTAATAACTGGCAAAGCATAATAATCGTATTTTTCCAAATGTAATTCTTGAATATCTGAAACCCATAGATAATTTCTTGGGATCAAATAGAACCTTATTAACCCAGGTTTTGCTTCATATCCGACCACGCATTTCTGCTTAGCTTGTAATTTGCTGAAACCGTCTCACTGTAATCACTGTAATCACTGAAAGGAAATATAAATATTAGAGATGGGAATCGAACCGAACCCGTACCGAACCGAACCCTAAAATCTAGAATTTTGACCGAACCGAACCGAACTCGAACCCAGACCCTGACCGAACCCGAGCCGAACCCGAACCCATACTCTGGCCGAACCCGAACCGAACCCAGACTTCGTTCAAACTGAACTGAATCAAACTCTTGTAGTTCCTCTCTTCTTCACCAGCCTGACATTAAATAAAGATAGTAAGAACAATACAAATATATATTAGTTTTTGCATTTACATGTCTTACAGTATCTAACAGCATATATTCAGGTAAGGCTGGTTTCGACACAAATTTTAAAATGATTGCGGTACAAAGGAATGGTAGCGAGAAGCGAGACGGGCCTACAGAAGATAATGGATAGTCTGAATGATACGGCATTGAAATATGGAATGTAGATTAATTACATAGAGACAAAAGTGATGAGAGTATTCCATAAAAATCTGAAAATGCTTGACTCAATCTAGGTGGATTTGTTCTTGTTAAATTCAAATTATGAATTTTTTCTAATTTTACTGTGCCACTTCAATATTTTTTCAGCCAGATTTACAAATAATTATATATGAAATTCTAAATGTGTTAAGGCTATCTGGAGTAAATAATTTTGAACCATAGCAATGCAATAATTTCATAACTATTTTCGTAACTTCATAATTGATCTTAGAGTTTCAAATTTGACACCCTAAGGTAAATTATGAAGCTTATTACTGGTCAGATGATAGCAAACGGTGTATATTATGATCATTTTTCTATGGAAGTACACGTGCTTACTAAATCATCTATATTTGACATTTTATGTTACTAAATTGCACTTTGTCTCTGAAATATTGGATCAAATTTTATCCAATATAAACGTATCTAATACATAGGCCTTTGGTGACATTTAAAAATTTAAAAATTGATGAAGCATTCTATTTGCTCTTTATAATCAAGGAAAATATTTCAGATACAATAATAAAGCTAAATATCTATATTATGAACATTTGTTGGTCAAATTACAATCTTTTAAGAAATGTACAGGAATAAATACCACTTCTCTCCTTTTTTTGTCATATTTTTACCCAGGTGAAAAAATGTGGCAACGACTATGACTTAATTAATTTTAAAGCATATTTACCATAAACCATTTTAAACATGTTTTTTCATAAACATAATTATTATAAGTAAAGTTAAACAATTGCAACATTATCCAAACCAAACCATGTCGAACTCGATTCGAACTCTTGAGAGTTGAACCGAACCGAACTTTCATTTCAACGAATCGAACCGAACCCGAATTCTGGAAATTCATAAAATTCCCATCTCTAATAAATATCAACTAACTTAAGATTAGACCCCAAGGCAAAATGAAATATACATATAAATACTAGGCAATATCGAAAAAATGAATGCCACAGCTAACTCTATTAGCTGAAGAATTTCGCTATCATTAAAATTCAGTCAGGTGTATCTGGCCAGTCTACACGGCCATTATCACCCTAGCAACATCTAGCTTTCTGACAGACGTGATGTAAATGATTTGACGTGATGGTATGATTATAAAAACTATAGTACAGTTTAACTATAGTACGTATTACCGATTAAGTACATGAAAGCGGCGATGTACTGTTAGATTTATGGTAAGATGAAAGATACCAGAATTTCGATACGTAAATTGATTTATAAGCTGAGTCTTATTGAGTAGAGATTACTAGAGGTTAGACGCATAAGAATAATTGACGAATGCTATATTAAATTAAGTAAAATTTACGAAGCTCTTGAGCTGATTTAACATTTTGATTCAGAGTCAAAGCTTAGATTTATAAACGATTTAGCTAAAGCTATGCTATAGGATCAAATCGATGAATTAGTGCCTTAAGCATTTGTTGCTCAGATTATTGAAGTAAGTATTAAATTAGGTGAATGATATTTAGTTGTAGCTGTAAAATACGATTGACGCAATAAGAGAGTAACTGTTGAACAATATTGAGCATGTTTTAATGGTTTTAGTAGACACTCTGAACGTCTTTAACAGAGATGCCACTATACAGTGGGGCACCTATGTTTACGAGTTGCTATAAGGAATGATGAAGATCAAGAGTTTAAATGAGCTCCTTTCTTCACGCTTTGCTTAAGTAGCTATATTTATCTACTGAACCAGTGTACAATCTGAGATGAGATCTGCCGGGCAATCAGTTGTTGGTTAAGGTTATTTCGTGCATAATATATTGTTCCGTTTTGGTTGAATTCACTATTTCTTTGCTTCGACACACCCTAGTTTAAGAAATCGACAGTATTTCTTAAGCAAAGCTGCAAGTTGTCCAGTTGTTACCTTAATTGGGTGATTACGGAATTGATCACTTTGGATTTGAAAGGGGGATCTTTAGCAAACCTGCACCGTTTTTGATCACTTCTCTTTCCGCATTTGAGCTTTTCTGATTGCGTTCAGATAGGTCAGTTGGTATAGTCTATGTTGTCTGAGACGTCCCTGATGTCGTCGGCAGATGATGAAAAGGACGCTAAGCCCTCTTTGAATTGTATTTTGTAACATTATATTGTTCATTAACATCAGTGGACAAAATAATGTATGATTTTGTTACGACAGTTCTATTAGCTCCATTTGACAAAATAATGTATGATTTTGTACTCAACTGTTCCGACTCTGCTATATATCCAGAGCTATTAACTCTATAGGACAAAATAATTGATGATTTTTAAATTAAATTTCTGACCATTTTATATGCTAAAGTATAAAGATAAGTTTAACGTTCGTTTCCGTCCCCAAGGAGACTGTAAAAGACGGAACCGACTGGGAATTGAATCATTGACTCTTTGCTTAGCAAGCAAGTGAGTTACCGACTCAATCATCTAACCTGGGCTGTTAGCTCCATCGGACAAAATAATGTATGATTTTGTTAAAGCAGATCTGTTAGCTCCATTGGACAAAATAATGTATGATTTTGTTGTCAACTTTCTATCATCGTTTAACAGATTTGAGAGCGTCATCTGATGGAAAAATTCATTATTTTGTTATAAAATTTTCTTATACTCTATTGTTTTCGTTTGTAGATTGGTTCAACCACCTATCAAATAGACTATCAACTCTTCCTGCGATGATGTTGCTTTGAGAATACATTTGAACTAAAGTAAAGAATAGCAGTGCATGTAGACAACTATGTAAATAGAATTAAATCTTCTAAATATTATAAACATTGAACTGTTTGATTAAATATTCCATAAAATAATTTTATGTATCGGATAGACCGTTGTTTGAGTTCCAATATATTACAATAGTGAGAATTAATCAGGAAATTGGTACAGATATATTAATTGATAATGTTCCAGAGAATTGGTTTTGTAGATGCTGAATTTTGTTTGTATTGGCTTTGCCGTCAGCGTTTAACGTCTGTTTTCATTATCAGATGGAGATCCAAAATAATCGATATCGCCTCTGGCTCTATCCAACATAATAATAGTAATAAAATTATAATAAAATAGAAGCCAAAATAATTATAATTTATTTGTTATTTATTTATTTAGATCACCAAAAAGGGTCATTCAACCCTGTACAGTTCACAAGCAATGCAAACAAACAAGTAAATGTAATAAGTGAGCACAATTTAAATGTGAACCATGGTGAACTTAAAACGAAAATATAAACTAGAAATTAAAGAATTGATATTCAAAATAAAGAAAATTAATGATAATAGGTAATAAAGGATAATAAAGGATAAAGGTATTGTAAAGGCAAATTTAACGTTTGTTTCCTAGTCACACGTGATACTCGACTAATAGACAATAACAGTAATGTTTTCTACTAAATCAATCAACAAACCATGAGATGAACAAGGCATTAAATATAAAAAGAAGTTGATCAAATTGAAATATTTGCCATGAATATTACCTATGAGATGGAGCTTTAGATATATATTTAGATGTGTATTGTTGGAAATTGACATTCTGTATTTGAGACAATGAGATTAATGTAAAATATTATAATTTAATGTTCCACTCATAAGTTGCAAGTAATAAAATATATAAATTTAAGCATTGTAATTCACATTTATAAAACTGCTTCACAGGTCAGCCAGGTTGGCAAATTAATAAATGTATTTAACGCTGGGTACACAGGATTGAATTCCCAGGGAATAACACCCCTGCGCAGTAAATTTTAGTCGAAACTGAGGAAGGCATAGGGGTCCACCTCATCATAAGTAGAATCACCTAAGAATAAAGGTATATCAAGAATAATGTTAAAAATAATTTAAAGATCCACTCGTATGTGGACATGAAGAGAAAAACTGAATATAGACATGAGTGAAGCTGGTAAAGTTAAGGGTAACGTCAGTGTCCTTGCTCGAAAGCGATATCAGTGACGGGATAGCCCAGGATTTGAACCTCGCACATACTGATCCGCGGTCGAGTGTCTTACCGACCTTGAAGTGGAAGCGTTATATACCTTGGACCTGCCAGTAGGCAGTGCACTGAGAGAGAGATTCAACTCCAAGGCACGGTTTAATGGAAAAGAAAACGTGTTAGCCCCAAAACTTACCTGGAAGGAAAGATGAAACTTTGAGTTGATTTTCAGATGTAGAAACAGACATTCTTCAACACCCTCTCTTACAAAAGTCTTAAATTCATGCATCATCTCAAGACTCTGTGAGTCGTCGTCGAAATCACAGAAATCAACGTGATGAGGATAGAGAGTTGGACCCATTTCTGTTTTCAACTCAATGTTCTGCGTTGACCCTCCGTGACCCTGACCTGACCCTCTGTGACCCTGACCTGACCCTCCGTGACCCTGACCTACAGAAGTCTTGGCATCATTTTCACGGTGTCGCTCAGGACTGGGGTGAAGTTCAGGAGATTCGAGTCCAGGTCCACGAGGTCCAAGATGAAAGGATTGAGAATCTTTTGCCTTATCTTTGATATTGGGTGATCTCGAGGCGGAAGGATGAGGGGGTATCTCCTGATGAATGGGATATGGAGGATTGTGGAGGTATTCTCTTACAGGATTTAAATCCGGAGAATCTTTGCTGGCCTCTGGTGGCATTGAGGATATTGAATCCTGTCTCCCTTCTTCTGATAAATTATGAACTTGTTGTTGTTGCTGTTGTTGCTGATTTATATTGATATACAAAACATTTGATGCTGGCAGCTCTTGAGCTTCCTCTTGTTTCTCATACTTATCAAAGCTCTTACTACCCGTTCTTCTCTGATCTCCTTCCAATCCACTTCCGTCGTTGTTGTTAGCGAGCGACTCAGGTCTGACATCTTCTAGAGATCTCTTTTCATCCGCCAGCGCAGTATTACTAGCAACTGACATATCTCTTACAGTGTTACCATCACCTGATAAATCTCTTACAGTGTTGCTATCACCTGATAAATCTCTTACAGTGTTACCATCACCTGATATATCTCTTACAGTGTTACCATCATCTGATATATCTTTCGCTGCTTTATCCTTACTAGGATAAAAATCCTGAGTGACTCCCCCTCTAACAGCAACTGTATCAAATAAAAGCATAGCTATGAATACCGTGATACGTATAATAGAGTTGAACCTCAACATTAGGTTGACCTTCTCATTCATGATTGACAGTAACTATTAATTTACAAAGACTTAGGCTTGGGCAAACTATTTTGACCTAAACTTTTAAGATTGACCTATACGTTTATATACAGAACTAAATATTGACAATAAATAAATGACTGTTTCAAAACGTTGCAATAAAAATGTTTCACCGAATTCCTCTGATTTGACAATAGTTTCTAGGCAACTCTAGCTCATCATTATGACACGTTCAATTAGCATGTGCTCGTAATAAAAGTTGTCCTAAGCGAGATGATTGGAGGCTGTGGGGGTCTTATCAGACCACTATCAATAGTGATCGATGATGTCATTGATGACGATAGCACTCTAATTGTCACGAGATATACTGAAGTGTAAATACTGTCATGAAATGATTTCAGTTGAAGAAGATTTAATTATCCATAAATTAATCGTATGCAGTAACTATTTTCTACTCGTCTTTGCCATTCCACTGTAAACTCCGATTACTTGAAAAAGTAAAAAGCTGGTAAAGCCAATGTTCTTTAGTTTATTATCGTTTATTGGTTCATCACGGCACAGATTACACAAACAATAGGAGGTGCATGTAGTTAGATACACAAATATCAATACAAAAGAGGCTGCCATAAAAGAACCATTATAATAATCCTAACGTCAGTTTCCACACTCATAAGCGATGTCAGTGACGGGTGAGTCCAGTATGTGAACCCCGCACATACTGATCCGTGGTCGAATATCTTACCGACAGCGCCACTGGCTGGAGAGTGTCTAATGATTAGAGTAACACTTAAAACCTTAATAGTCCTATATAGCAAAGCAATGACTCTCTTTAAAGATAAACTGAAAGAAACAGATTAATAAAGAAATATAACAATTAAAGAATGTCACTATTCAGTATCTAAAAAGAAATAAAATTTCTTAAATGAAGAAATTTAAGAAATAAAAGATGTCACTCTTCAGTATCTAATAACAAGATAGTCATAAAATGTATTCTCAATTTTTTAGATGGAGTTTTTTGAATGAGATTACAAAGGCTTGCTGCAAATGATTAGAATAGAATCATTGCAGGCCTGTAGGTATCTCCCCAGTGTTGTATAACATAAGATCGCCCAGTGATCACCATCATGACAGCTGTAGATAGAGTCTAACGGCTCCAGGCTGTAACAGCTTGTGTCGTATGTCGCTCCTGTGTGTGCATATGAACTGTCGAGTGGTTAGAACACCCATCACTGAAGCAGGAGGCTGAGAATCTATCCCAGGCAGTAACTTGGTGCTGTGTACAGTCGTGACCAAAGGTATAGGAACAGTAGCAGAGTCATTAACATTATTCGGTGTCCCTATACTTTTGGCCATGACTGTAAATACTAAATAGGGGAAAGCCTTCAATTGGCAGTGTTTAGCAAAATATAAGCGACTTCTTTATTTCATGCTTACATAAAGATTAATATACTTGGATTAGAAAGATAAATCAATAAGAGATAATTGAAAGTTCTCTTCCACACCAATGATGTTTATTGTTGTTGTTGTTGATGACAATGATGATGATGATGATGATGATGGTGATGGTGATGATGATGTTATTGATAATTGTGATGATGATGATGGTGATGATGATGATGATGATGAAGAAGAAGAAGAAGATGATGATGATGATGATGATGGTGATGGTGATGGTGATGATGATGGTGATGGTGATGATGATGATGATGATGATGATATTGGTGATGATGATGATGATGATGATGGTGATGGTGATGATGATGATGTTAATGATAATTGTGATGACGATGATGGTGATGCTGATGATGATGAAGATGATGACGATGATGGTGATGATGATGATGATGAAGATGATGATGATGATGGAGATGATGATCATGATGATGATCATGGTGATGATGATGATGTTATAGAACTGGATCATGTTTAACAATATAATAGAGATAAGGGTTAAAGCCCGTTGTATTACAAGAAGGGACCTGTAGTTGAAATATTTTACATGATTACCTGGATGATCCGTTGATGCCATACATTTATTAATCACTGAAACATACAGACAATATTAGAATGCAATAGAATAGAATGATATTTGCTATGACATGTAGAAACATTTCAAAGCTTTTCTAGTGCTTGCAGTGAATGCAGCGTAGTTCCTACTCACTATGTAATAGTAATTAAGTTCAATTTTACTTAACACTAGTAAGCTAAAGTTTAACTTAAAAACTGCCTTGCACCTTTGTACTCCAAGCCATCGTGTCATGTTGAATGTTATGCATATGTTAAGTTTCCTCCTAGCAAACCACTCTAATGCAGTCTGGGCGTCAAACTGCTTTGCAGTACAATGTTTACATTTATTATGCATGAACATCTGATGCTTTAAATAAACAAAGCGTATACATGTAGAAGTGTAAGACTGTAAGCTATGTATGCTAAACAGGAGTAAAACTATGCATGGTTTATAGGTTTCGTTAGTACACTCTTGTTGCATAAGCAGTCTACCCCAGGTTCAGTTTCAATAGAAGAGTTTCTAACTGCATACATGTTGTAGAGAAACAAACGCTAAAGTTGGTTCTAACATTCACTATTTTGAGTGTTGCCTTGCCTCTAGTATTCTTTGATTTTTGTAAGACAATGTGATAAATAAATCCATGCTATAATAGATAAAGAGGAAGGCAACGGGAAACCACCTCATAAGCCATGCTTTTCCCAAGCTATAGGCTACATAAGGTATGGATATGGCATATACTTTGTGAAGGGATAAACTTTTTAACCTAAGGAGTGCTCTTATGGAAGAGAAAGCAGACTTTGAGTATGAACATGTACCTTGAACCTGCCACTTGGAAGTGCACTGAAGAGAGATAATGTATAGGTTGCTTATTGAGAAATTTTTGAGGTCTGATAGAGCCAGGGACTGTTTTGCTATGGCGCTACGTTTAGCCTAATGTTTATCTTTAATGAACCCTCGTACAAGGGTCATTGATCAACTTTGTGCTACGTACAAGTGTGTGCGAAGAGATTTTATCTCATAGAGAATTCTAAATCACAATGAGCCGAAATGAAGAAGTTTTAGTAAACAACAATGAATATCTTTAATCAATAAATCAATAAGAATTTATTGTCTAGTTCCTCGTCATAAGGCAATGTCAGGGACGTCTCTTGCAAACTCTACATAAAGAGGCGCCAAAGCACCACACGATGACGACTGAGTACACCGAGATCACAAGATAAAGCGAGATCGAAACATTGCAAGTCCAAGATCAAAGCAAGCGGGTCAAAATTTAGACCTATGGATACATCTAAAGATACATCTAAAGTACCACTTAGTCTTTGGCTGGAAGCAGTGGCGATGTCGGTAAGATACTCGACCGCGAATCAGTTTGTGCGGGGTTAAAATCCTAGGCTCGCTCGTCACTGACATCGCTTTCGAGTGAGGAAACTGATGTTAACAATAGCTTTTTCCCACAAATCCCTTCAAATTTAAATTTTCTGTCAACGACATTTCCGCTATAAAAAACTTTAATAGAATTTCTACATTTCATAGATACTTTTCTTGTCTAGCCACCTAATGGTTTGACGGTGTCTATATTTAACCGCTGCTTTAAGAAGAGCTTGGGTTGACACAAGCGCTTTGAGGTTTTTTATTAATGAGAAGTGACAAACAACACGTAAGAGCTGTGTATATTGTAATCTTGGGCTATTTAATTTAATATAAATTACAGTAACGTTTCTATTTTCATAGTATATTGTCAGAAATAGTAAATAACTAGAAATAAATTAATAACAATTTATTATAGGAAATAAAGATAAAGGAAATAGCTTGTAACTTATTTAGTCTCACGTAATAGGGCGAACGCCTCGGATTTAAATACGAGCTATGCAGGCCGAATTCGACAACTTCCTAATTTAGTGGCAATGAAACGATGTCAAACATATTTTTAAAAAAGTAAACACGCAGTATAGTGAAATGATAACTATGTTGATATCTATCACTTTTTAATACCACATGTTTAAACCGTTATTTTGACCATTATACGTATAACCAGTCATGTGAATATCCGAGATTTTACTCTCAGATCAGCGCGGCTGAGATTCGATCCCACGAGAGTTTAATTCATCTCACGGTCTGTCATTTAAAACTGCATGACGTTACGCCTGCGCTATTATAAGACATTTTGTTTATAGTTTTAATAGAACTAAACTGTTTGACTTGTGAGTTTATTTCTGAAGCATTTTAACAAATATAATTCTATTAAATTTTGATCAGATGATAGTAACGTATGAATTGTTAATCCCGTGAATTTATCGATAATGTCAGTCTATTTCATTTAATTCTTGGTCGGTTCATTTAAAATAAATACTTAAAAATGTAACAGTAGCATTTCAATAGAGAAACCAATTCAAAAGTTCTACTTTATCAGTCTATATCTTTCAGTCTATTTCGATATTCGCGCATTTAAAATTAATAATCAAAATATAAAACGTATCTGTACAAATAAAACAAGCAGCCGACTCAATAGTTTCTAATAAAAAGCTGATAAAAATCTAATGCTAGCGTCGCTAGCGTCAGTTTCCTCGCTCGAAAGCGATGTCAGTGACGGGCGAGCCCAGGAATTGAACCTCGCACATACTGATCGGCGGTCGAGTAACTGACTTCGCCACTGACTCCAGCCATGGAACCAGAAAGAAAGCAACCGACTCAATAGTTTCTACTAGATCTCTTCCTACACAGTATTTTGCTTAGAGAACACATTCTGTTGATCTGATGAGCTGTTGATCTCATTGAGGAGTATCCCATAGAACTGAAGTAAGCAAATCAAAGTTTACGTAGCTAAGTCTAGCAGTGACTGAGGTGGTTTCTTAGTGTCATTCTCTGCTGTTGCAGTGTCGTGCCTTTTCTCACGTTCAGTTTTACTAATTAATGAGATCATCTTCTTCTTCTAGTGCACTGCCTATCTAATATCATATACAAGTAAAATTACTGCAGTAAGAGCTGGAGCAGGTAGCAGTTGTATGAATGCCATAGACAGTTACTTATAGCTTTGCTGAGGAGACGTATTTTACTTCTGAGCTTGACGCTAGACCTGATTATCTCCTAACATGGGTTTATGGCTCATCATCAGAAGGGAGGTCTCACTATACTACACCATCATCTACTACGGCGTCCTCAAACTCTTCCACTGGACTATCTTCCACTTTCCAGCTCAGAAGGAAAAGATCGTCGAAGCCGCCAGCAGAAGGACAGGAATGTGGAGGACGTCCCTGACAAAGGCTGACTGGCAGGACAGTATAGTTACGTGGCAATCCTATCTCTCTCTATGTCGAGTCCTTGCCATGGACTCCAGGAAATCCGTTTATCTGGAAGGCCCTGCCGTCAACTCTTCCATCGTTACACTGGAAGGCAGAGCTGGAAGAATCCTCGATTACCAACGACCTCATCGACCTCTCGTCGTCGTCTTCGGCAGCTGCAGCTGACCTCCGTTCATGGCCGACTTCGATCGACTATGTCGCCTGGCCGAGGACTTCTCGACAGTCGGCGAGTTCCTCCTGATCTACATCGAAGAGGCCCATCCCACTGACGGGTGGGGCTTCAAGAACAACGTCAGCGTTACGTCACATCGTAACGTCAGCGAGAGAATATCAGCAGCTCGCTATCTTCAGCGTAGGATCTCGGCGGGGAGGATGACTGTTGTCGTGGACGATATGAGGAATGAGAGCTGTAAGGCTTATGGGGGGATGTATGAGAGGTTGTATGTTCTACAGGAGGGGGTAGTGAAGTATCAGGGTGGGATGGGTCCGGGAGGATTCAGAGTGGGGGAGGTGGAAGAATGGCTGCTGGCCTACAGAGATAGAAGAGGGGGGATAGGTCACGTGTCAGGAGACGAGTGGAAGTAATAATAATAATAATAATAATAATAATAATAATAATAATAATAACTTAATACTACTACTACTACTACTACTGCTACTACTACTACTACTACTACTACTTCTACTACTACTACTACTACTACTACTACTTCTACTACTACTACTACCTACTACTACTACTGCTACTGCTACTGCTACTGCTACTACTACTACTGCTACTGCTACTGCTACTGCTACTGCTACTGCTACTACTACTACTACTACTACTACTACTACTACTACTACTACTACTACTACTACTACTGCTACTGCTACTGCTACTACTACTACTACTACTACTACTTCTACTACTACTACTACTGCTATTTTTATTACTACTATTACTACTACATTAAAAGTTTGGATAGTGTAAAATACGAGTTAGTGTTGAAAATATCTTTAACATAATACTTTTAGTTATTATAGGATTAAGTTTGCGTTTAAAATCTACAAAACGTAATTAATCTAAGGATAGTGCAGCAAGTTAGCGTAATAACTATGGAAATAGTAATTGAGAAATTAGAGACTATTGAGGCCAGTTTAGCAGCTGTGGAGACTAATCAGCGTTGCAAAATAAGTAGCGCTAAAACGTTTGCAGAAGTTACTCAAGCGCGTGGATTAAACCCCAATAACATAGCTAGAGTATTTCATGGAAGAAACTACAGGATGGATTACGCCCACAGAGTCGCAACTTATCGTCAAGGGACAACAATTTCTAGAGAGCGCTTCAATAGCACAGCTCCGGAATCTAAAGGGTGTACTAAACAGGGATTAGCACCTCGTCAAACTATGAAGAGCGATCAACAACAACCAAGAATACCTAAAGGATCAACGAGCAAAGAAGCGAGAGTGCATAAAGTACCAACGGATAATAAAGACTTTGAGCAGCTACTGAAGAAGCTGTTCCAGAGAGTACAACTGGAACACCACTTGGATTGCTGGGAGAGTATCCCGAAGAGCCTGGAAAAGAATCTGAACGAGTTCTTCGGGTCTATAACCCCACCTATGATGGACTCTACATTCAGCACAGGCCTGAAGAAGAAATTGGAAGAAACGAAGAGCGAGATAGTTTTGCTCGTGCAAGACCACTTAGCACGCAAACTCAAGGAGGTAGAGGAAACGGGCAGAAAGCTGAACTTGAAGGACGTGGATCACGCAAGAGGAATTGCTATCAGACAAGCCAGTAGGAAGCTGAATAAGAAAATGGAGGAGACGAGAATGAAGAAAATAATAAACTCATTCCCTGAGATTCAGTCCAATCACTGGGTAACACCAAGCAGGACGCAGAAGGCGATCTCGACTAACAACCTCACTGAGGTACACCTGCAAAATCAATTCACGGCCTAGGCTGAGGAGGTAGAAATTGAATCCATGGAGAATAGCGGTCTCGAAGACATCACACTGGAGAGTGTCAGCAAAGGGAAACAACCCCTAAAACGAAGAAATTCCCTCAGAACTCCCGACAAGGAGCCCAATACAACGGGATTCGATGTACAGTCTCCGCAGGAGGAGAGACTGGCAAAGGAGTGCAAAGGGGTGGAGAATACAAGTGAATCCCCTTCCACATCAGAGGAGGCCCCACCTGTCAACAACAGGCCAATACTTCATCTGGAGCAGAAGAAGTCCACTTGGCAAGTTGGCCAAGTTAGAGAAGGCACAGATACCATTGTCATTGGCGACAGCGCCATCAGAGGACTACTCAATCTCCCCAACAATATGGAAGCTCATGCTTTCGTGGGGGCCAATCTGGAACACACGGCCTCAATCATGGAAAAAATGAGAAAACCACCGGGACTGAAGAGGTTACTCATACAGACAGGCTCTAATAACAGATCCTGGCTTCACAGGAACAGCGTCACGTGCGTCAACAGAATAATTAACGCTGGCAAGAAGATGGATGTGGACTTAGCCTTTATCGGAATACAGAAAACAAAGGAGATGGGAGAGGCGGAGCAGAAAACCATACTAAAATACTTTTCCAGAGTCTAAAAAATAGGGGGTACTCATACTCTATGCTGAGGGATGCCCGTCGTGAAATCTTGTATAATTATAATGTAGACGATAAAACACAAAACAAACAGCTGGAGCAAAATAACAAAGAGCAAAGGCTAATTCCAATAATTGTAAACTTCTCAACATTAGGTACCAAAATAGGACAAAAATTAAAATCTATAATACAAAATAACACAGAATTCAATAAGGACGGAATAATAATAGCCTACAAACAAAACACAAATTTAAGACAAATATTAGTGAGAAGTAGATTACAGAGCAATGGTAATAGTAGCTTTCGAAAGTGTGGTAAGCCACAGTGTTTAATGTGCTTAAATAATACACGTGATACGCAAACATTCACAAGCACACAAAATAATAAACAGTTCAGTATAAAACAAAACATGACGTGCATCGCTGAAAACGTCATATATCTAATTACCTGTAGAAAGTGTGGTATTCAGTACGTAGGAGAGACAGGAAGACGAATAAGAGACAGACTAAATAACCATAAGTCCTCAATTAGAAATAAAGAGAACACTCCGATAGCTATACATTTTAATAGCATGAATCATTCTATTCTGGACTTGGAAATTATAGGGATAGAAAAGGTAACAGATCAACCGAATACTACAAGCATCAGGAGAAGACTAGAGGAAGAGTGGCAGAAAAGACTAGAAACTAAATTTCCTAATGGTCTGAATGGGCTGAAATAATCAAACCCGTAAAAGACCTACTAAAAATTCATCAAGTTAATGAGAAGAGTGAGTGTCAAAATTTATCATATTATTATTCTTATTATTGCTTCTATCTTCACTACTGTTACCATTACAACTACTGCTGTTATTATTACTACTATTATTACTACTACTACTACTACTACTATTACTACTACTACTATTACTACTACTACTACTACTACTACTACTACTACTACTATTACTACTACTACTATTACTACTACTACTATTACTACTATTACTACTACTACTATTACTACTACTACTACTATTACTACTACTACTACTACTACTACTCCTACTACTACTATTACTACTACTACTACTACTAATAATAATAATAATAATAATGCCTGTAGGCTGCAGGGCTAAAGAGAGAGAGGTGGGGGATAGGTCACGTGTCTGGAGACGAATAGAAAATATGTTTATTTTTCAGCAAAGACAAAAAATGCATGATCGACATACAATGCCTCAACAGCAATTCCTACATCTATAGCGAGAAAAAATTGGTCGTCAGTGAAGATACAGAGTATCTTATCTAGCTGACTACCTTGATTATCATGATACTTGCAGTTCTTAATAAAGTTAGTATTAGTTCATAGTTCAAAATACATAATTATGAAGTTCTACTTATAATCTACATGTATAAACAGAGTTAAATGACTAATAAAATAAAAATAAAAGTGAAAACACTCTGAAACTTGCATAAAACGAGTGGAAACGAGTGGAAGTAATAATAATAATAATAATAAACCTCCGACAATTTCTATAGCGGTGTCATGTACGGTGTCTGGTCTTCGAGACCGCTTTACAGGTTCCTGTCAGGTTATTATTAAGTAAATGAGCGAGTTAGAGATTGCTGGAAAGGGATTACAGTAGTTTATAGATATTTAAATGAAATCCAGCTCATTGATAAGGAAGTTGAGAAATTCATTGAAGGAATTATGCGTTAAACCTGATATTTGAATGCGCTGTAGAAGTAATAAAAATAAAGGTTTAACGTTCGTTTCCTCATACAAAGATGATGTCAGGGAAGTCCCCCATCACATGCCACTACAAATAGAGGATATGGCGTAACGGTTATAGCGTTTGCGTCTGATACAAAGACCTGGGTTCAAAGCCCAGGTCGGTCAAGTAATGATAGATATTTTATTGGGCCCATGGAAGGTTAATCTTGTATCGGAGCTTGCTGCCGATTGGCGATATCAATAACAAAGATATGATTAACCATGGAAAGGATTAATAATAACCTGCCAGGAACCTGTAAGGCGGTCTCGAAGCCCGGATATAGGCCATGACACTGTTATAGAAATTGACGGAAGTTATTATTATTATTATTATTATTATTATTAATGTTAGATTTGAAAGTTTTATTTGTACGTTCTTAATTGATCTACATGTATGTATAGTTTAAAGTTCCTTTCTCCGCGGAAATCAGCTGTCGCGGAGGATACTTAAGAATGACCAATCAATCAATCAATAAGAATTTAACGGCCGGTTCCTCGCCATAAGGCAATGTCAGGGATGTCATGATCTATTTTTCTGGTAGTTGTTTATGTTGAGTTGGTTTCTGAGGTGAGACAGTTAATGACGGGTGGGTCTAAAAGTTTCTATCAGGACTGGATCCATTCTGAAGCGACTCAACAGTGGTACCTTGATCTTACAACAGAAACCGTCTTTTAATGGCTGCTTGGAAAATACGTCATTCTTCGTCCTGGTCATTAGAACCTCTGACCGTTCGGGGTTATCTACAATATTAGTCCGGCCTGTAGGTCTGCTACTGTATGAGTGCGATGCTAATTTTTATGCATTTTAGCTCCACAAATCTTTAGTTTCTGAATTAGTTAGTCCGCAATGTTTTGCTCTTTACAGTTTAATGTTAATTTCATCATCTATGTAAATTAACTTCATTTTTTCTACGATCTTATGTTGCTAGGTTTCTGCGTTTGGGATAGTCAGCTAGATAGAGCTCAATTGAGCTCTTTCTGACGGCCGCTTTACTTGTGATCTGTCTCGTTGTATGCGCTTTGTGTAAATTTTGATTCAGTTACAAATAAATGATCATTGTTCTCTCTCTCTCTCTCTCTCTCTCTCTCTCTCTCTTTCTTTCTCTCTTTCTTTCTCTCTCTCTCTCTCTCTCCTGTATAGGAGTGGACTTTAGAATGTCTCAATAGCGTAGGGGTAACGTCATGAAGTCGTAAATGGCAGATCCTGAGGTGAATTGAAGTCTGGTGTGTTCGAATCCCAGCCGCGCTGATCTGAGAGTAAATTCGCAGACATTCACAGGTCTGATTAAGTTAAAAATGGATTATAATTTGGCTAACGGTTTAAACACGTGCTACTAAAAGTGAAAGATATCAGCATAGTTTATTATTTAACTATAATGCGTGTTTACTTTAAAAACTTTGATATGATTTTGAAAATAAAAACTGCATTACATCGTACGTTTATTTAATTGTTATTAAATTTACATAGGATTAGTTTTACTGACAGAAAGAAAGGAGACGTCCCCGACAAATAGGCCTTGTCTTTATGCTTGCTGGGATGTTATTGAAGACTCTCAAGTCTTTGATAGATCATTGCTGTACCCTGACCTATTAATCAGTGTTGTCATGGATATATCACAGATGTACATTGGCCTATTAATCGATGTTGTCATGGATTGATCATTGCTGTACCTTGGCCTATTAAACCATGCTGGCGTCCCGTGGTGAAGCCAATAGAGAAAGATTAACTTAACTGCCACACAGTTCCATTTATTATACTAGTGTAATACAGAGCAATTCGAAATTCATCATCATCATCATCATCATCATCATCATCATCATCATCATTTCCTTGCGTTCTGAAGAGAACAAAGGGCGGCAACATTCCTCCATTCTTTTCTGTCTACAGCAACCTTCACAGCATCTTCCCATGAAATGTTCACATTTTCTATTCTTTGTTGATCGTGTTGAACCCAAGTACTTCTGGGTCTTCCTCTTTTCGTTTTCCTTGACTTGGCTTCCAATTCATTGCACTCTTTGCATATCTATCATTAGGCATTCAGGCATTCTGAAGAATGTCGGATTTCTAAATTAAATTAAAACAATTTTACTTTTAAAATAAATAAAACACATTAAGTTGCAATTTTAATTACTCGTGTATGTGAACGCGAAAATTGTTAACATTTTACGAGTTTGCTAAAGTTTATTAGTTTTATTTAGCAAAGTAGATTGAACATACGCCTACATGCATATGATCTGGCCTTAATTATGGTCAATTGAATCGAATGACAAATCACGACTTACCTTGATGAGTTTATTAACTTTATTATAATTTTCGACTCAAAATCGATTTTCGAGTCGAAATATCAGGGTCTCTACCTGCATCCCTGACTCTGGTGTCAAGATCTCTATCTGCATCCCTGACTCTGATGTCAAGATCTCTATCTGCACCCCTGACTCCAGCTGTCAGAGTCTCTACCTGCATTCCTGACTCTGGTGTCAAGATCTCTATCTGCACCCTTGACTCCAGCTGTCAGGGTCTCTACCTGCATCCCTGACTCTCTCTGTCTGGAACTTATCAAAATTAGAAGAGTTAGGTCGGGCTTCTCATCTTGAATAGGGTTGGGGGCCGTAATGTTATGTTCAAAAATGTTATCAGTAGAGTTATATAAAAGTTATACAAAGGTTATAAAGTTATAAAAAAATTATAACATAACAAAACAGATTCAGGAAGCAATTTCATGGTTGTTTAAGACTTAAACCTTAACTAACACCAATACTAATAATAACCAATATAAGATATAAGATATGTAAAAATAAGATATATAAAAAATAAGAGATATGTAAAATATATAATTACATTATATTATTACATTACATTATATTATTATTACATTATAATATAATGTAAAGATACAGATAAGAGATTTATAAAAATAAAATAATTCTATATATTTTAAAGTTTTAGTTTTAGTTATAGTTACGGTTTTTAGTTATAGTTTTTGGTAATATATGCAAGCTGCGAGTAGAGATAGATGTTAGGCGGGAAGGGCAGAAGTAAAGTGGGTGGGCCCGCATACCCCCTTAATTGAACTACTTGTACCCCCCCGCCTCCCAATCCTCTATTTAAATAACACAGCTACAGCAAGCTGCTATCACGCTGAACTTTGTCATGATTTCACTCAATGCAGTACATTTGACAGATCAACATCTGATAACACTAACGTTTACAACGCTCTAAGTGTAACCCGTGATAGCTCAGTTGGTAGAGCGGAGGACTGTAGAGGTAGAAGCTGTGATCCTTAGGTCGGCGGTTCAACTCCGTCTCGCGGGAAAGTTGTTTTTGCAGATATCTGCGGTTTAAAAAATAAAAATGTAGTATAACAACCGTAATGCCAATACTGTACAATTGCCGTAAGTTAGCTACACCGTAAAGTATACGATATTTTAACGAGCATTCCAGCCAGTGGCGATGTCGGTGAGATACTCGAACGCGGATCGATATGTGCGGAGTTCAAATCCTGGTCTCGCCCGTCACTGGCTTCGCTTTCGAATGAGGAAACTGTCGTTAACATTAGCTTTATCAGCTTTTTTACTATATAGCTTATTCCTCAGCAAGTCAAGACTTGTTCACTGATCAATAGCTCATCGGATCTAATCCAATCAAACCTTGTGTGGATACTTGGAGGTCTCGATTCATTGGTGAATGGTCATTTAGAATATTCCAACCATCACCTCTCTCTCTATCTCCCTCTCACTCAGTCTCTCTCTCGCTCGTTCTCTCTCTCACCTCTCGCTCTTTCACTGCCTCTTACCTCTCGCATTCTCTCTCTCTCTCTCTCTCTCTCTATATATATATATATATATATATATACTGATATGTATATATATATGTATATATATATATATATATATATATATATATATATATATATATATACTGTATATATATATATACTATATACTCTCTCTCTCTCTCTCTCTCTCTCTCTCTCTCTCTCTCTCTCTCTATATATATATATATATATATGTATATATACTGTATGTATATCTAGTGTTCTACCTAGTGGCAGATCCATGGTATGAGGTGGTTCTTCTTTGCCTTCCTTAACTCTTGCTTAGTGACTGTATTATGTATAGTGATAAGAATTTCATGGATTGATTTTTCATCAATAACTGTCATACTCTTTTTCGACAATACCAAATTTCGCACACTTTCTCAAATACTGAGAATGAGGAAAGAATAGGAGAGGTTATATGGGTGTGGTTATTAGAGAGCTGTAGGGCTGGGGGTGCATGCGTCTTACTAGTCACACTTGAGAGTTGATGCTGATGAATCAGTGTTGTTAGTGTGCTTATGCACTGTATAGCTCTTATCAGTGCAGTTTTAGAGAGTATAGTGTGGTTATGTACTGCATAACAGATCAAACTCATATCAGTGATAGAGAGTATAGTGTGGTTATGTACTGTATAACAGATCAAACTCTTATCAGTGATAGAGAGTATAGTGTGGTTATGTACTGTATAACAGATCAAACTCTTATCAGTGATAGAGAGTATAGTGTGGTTATGTACTGTAAAACAGAT